>JAYKAV010003027.1:76972-144699 GCA_035582835.1 Phoebastria nigripes | reverse complement strand
GAGAAAAATTTTAAAATACAGAGTAAGARCTATTCTGTGTAACATCTGACTGAGGAAAAGGGGTTCTTGCTTCTGCATACCCAAGCCATGCCACTCATCTGGATGAATTAAAAATGACTGTTACTAGTAATTTATAATCTTATATATAATTTTATAGCCTCATTTCCAAAGGGAATGAATCCCATGTAAATCATGCTCTGTCTTTCTCTGGATTGCCCTCATAACTCTTGATTCTGCTGGCTGCCTGCAGAAAACTTTGGTAAGGATAAAGACAGATACCCAGCAAAGTCCCAGGTCTGGGACATGTTCTCAGGTCTTACTGCACACCTGACGACTGAGGTCAGAGAAGCCTTAGAAACAGCACAATGCAGTATTCTTAGAGTTCTGTCAAATACAAGACCTAAATCCATTCACACAACAAGCATGCTACTCCTCTTATGGTTTCCAGACATTAAGTTTTGATTCCTTCTGTGAATAGGATGGAGAAAAAGTTTCAGGTTTGGCAGAAAGCAAATGGCCAGAGGTAGGCTGTTTTACTTAACCCATATATATGTAATTCATACCTTTTTTTTTTTTTTTCTTCCTTCCCTTCTCCGTAGTTTGCTTTGGTACGCTCTTTCACCAATATGTTGCTGGAAGAATGTGCTTGAAGCAAAGATCTAAAAGTAAAATTTTACTTTTGTGTCCTAATTAAAGTGAAGATAATTATCTGCCTACATTTCTAAAATTCACTTTCTACTTGAGTATGTTTTCAAAAATATCATCAGATATTTTTGATATCTTTAATCTTGGTTATATTTCATGCTGTTGTGATGCATTTGCCAAGTATGGAGGGATAAAAGTCCACTGTGTTAGTGGAACTGCATAGTATCTCACCGTCTAAGGAAGTGTGAATTTTGGGAGCTGGGAATGATTTTAAGTTATTTGAGATCACTGTTTTCATGTCCATGCTGAGATCTAGAAAATGGACAAAGCTTGTAAAATTTTGTTGGTGTTTGGATTTTTTTATTTTTTATACTAAGCTTGCTGCTGGTTTTGCATGAAGGCACCTTGTTCTGTTGGTAGAATCATGGAGGTGTACAGATTCTGAAATGTCTCAGAAACTTATTTTGGGTTTCTATGGAAGATTTCCTTTTATTCTAGTCTGCGTGAAAAGACGTCATGTTTTACCAGTGGAGTCTGCAATGTAGGTTTAAAACAGGCTATCAGATGACAACTGTGAATAAAAACTAGTGCTAGAAGGAGATTATCACCTCCTAGAATTTGAAAGCAGAGACTGATGTGCTGCACAGTGCAGAGTGGACAACATGGTCTAGAGGTTGAAAGGCACAACAAAGGTGTGCTAGAGGATGTTCTCTCAAGCCCTGGTATATTGAGCATTTCTAATGCCCCAGAAGGGTGCAGAGCCAGGCTCGTCAGCTTCGTTGGCTTCCGTTACACTGTAAATCTTTTGTGCTGCATTCTGCATTACGGTAAATATCTCCAGAACCAGGTTCAACACAGGTGCTGCAGACAAAAACACTATTCCTCTGTTGTATACCTCCAAGACACTCATTTTCATATGTGCACAGATAGCGCTGCATGGGTGGTGTGTATATGGCCATGAATTTCTCTGACATGCCCAGGTCTTTGTTGCTAATGTGACTGATTCAAAGTTAGCGAGTTTAATCATAGGTATCATGAAAATGAGAAGGCTTATTTAAAAACTGTTCAAAACAATATGAATTTATTTCTTCATTTCTTTAGGAGACATCACTCAGAAAGGATATGAAAAGAAAAGAGCAAAGCTGTTAGCACGGTACATACCACTAATTCAAGGTAAGAGACTGCATATAAGTTACACCTTTTGTGCTAAATCTGTGAAAATATGTAATGGAAAAGTTCTCACTAAATAGAATAGATGAATTAGTAGTGTTTGATTGACGCGGCATCTAACCAGTAGTGGAAAATGGCTATTATAGAGAAGTGCAGATCAAGAAAAAAGTCTGAAATGTTTTTTTTTAATGTTTTATGTGAAATGTTAAATGGTAACATTTTTGTCAGCAAACTTTAGTTTGAGAACTGCATCCAAGACTTTAAGATAACTTTAAAAATGAGTAAAGTTATTCCTGAAAGCAAGTTGGCCAGTTTCATTAAATGAAAACACTCGCTAGTCA
Organism: Phoebastria nigripes; assembly: GCA_035582835.1. Taxonomy (NCBI): domain Eukaryota; kingdom Metazoa; phylum Chordata; class Aves; order Procellariiformes; family Diomedeidae; genus Phoebastria; species Phoebastria nigripes. Next base: position 142,543 of record JAYKAV010003027.1, on the reverse strand, counting down.
TCAGTCTCGTTCTTTAGTGTGCTTTTTTGCACATGCCCTCTACCTCCCTCCCCGCCCCCCTCCCCCAGTTTCTTCAAAATACTGACTTTTTATTATAAACTATTACTTCTTAAGCTGGTTATTATCAGACTTTATCTTCAGTGGCCAAAAGCTAAATGCCCAACTTCTTTTTATTTATTTTTATACTAGGACACTTAAATCGCTTGGGGTTAAAGCTGTTGTTCTGCCATTGAGCTTTGGTCTTGTATAATAACCCTAGGCCAATTCTTCCATAGCTTGAGAGATTCTGGTTGAGATAAGGGAAAATGAGAAGACAACCGAGATGAGTGGAACCGATAATGAGACACTGTAGATAGATGAGAGAGAAAGAATTAACAGGTATTATTTTACAATGTTAGTGTTATGCTTTCAGATCAGAGAACAGGGATTAATGCTGTGATTTTGGTCCTATTTTGGTTCTGATATTTACAGAAGTTACTGATTTGAAGGAGGAATGGGCATCTCCGGCCAGTTTTGTGCAAATTGTTGAACTAGATGATAGTCTCTTTTGCTTTGGAAATCTTCATGCAGTGACCACTGTGGCTCGTCGTAGCAGGATAGACGAAAGTTTTTTTTTTCTTGTGATTTCTGGTGACTGCTGAGTTGTGGTGTTTTAGAAAAAGTTTTATAGTGTGTATTTGGCGTTGAACAGTTAGAACGTGATCTGGTGTTCCATCATGGGGTTTCTTCGCACAGGTTTGTTGTTGTGTCTGGGTTTCTTTTTTTTTTATTTTTAAGAACAGCTGTAGCTTTTCCCTTAGCAAATTTATAATACTCTGTAGACCATGCAGGGCCTAACTCATCTCTATAAAATGGCTCATTCCTTGAATAGAAGCAGTTTGGATTTTTTTGATAAATATTGCAGTCAGCAGCAAGCTCTAGCTTCACCTGCCACAGCTTTTCCTCCTTACACCATTTTTCTCTAAGGAACTGTCTCACTTTTCTGTTCAAAATACCCTGTCCTCCAATTCAGCTTAGTTACAAGATTTTGAGAGCAGGCTAACTATGGATTTTGGCTGAGGATTAACAGTTAATGAGAAATGTTTTGTCAGTGAACTTTGTCTACTAGAAAGTCATGTCTTTGGATTTCTGTCTCTTGTTTTAATCTCTCATAACTGTTGATTTACTCTGCCTTCTCTCCTTTCTATTGATAATGATTTTTTTTGTTTTTTAATTTTTTTCCCTCTCAACCCTTGAACTGAAAGGCTGTTTGCACAAATTGTTCAAGTTCTGAGCTCTCAAGTGTAGCTTAGAAAAGTACAGCACTTTGTCTTCCATACTTTTTTGAGTAAGTTTTAAAGCTAGGATGCAGTGTAAAGCATCTTTGTTCCCCTTTTCTGCATGAATACTGCTGGCCCCGTGTCATATTCTAACTCTTGGGGTCTTAGAAGCAACACTGACTCCTGCGCAGGCTTTCGAGGGGTGTTAGATTGATTAAATTCGGTTGTCTGCTCTAGAAGCCTGCTGTGATACCTGTATAATTTCCAAAGGTGTTTTGTAATACCCTATTTAGGTAACCTGCTCATTCAGGAACTCACTCAGCTGAAGTGGTGTATGAAACTACAGAAATGACTTGTTAGACAGCTTTGGAAGAAAAAAAACTAGTAGGAAAAATGTGTTAATGGCACTTTTTAAAAATTGTTTTCACTGAAGCTTGTCTTTCAAACTTGAGGTTTCATTCAGGAGAAGTGACTTCCTATAATCTAGGTTAACACCTTAACATGCTGGACAATAATTGTAAGAAAGCATGTCCTAAGGAGATGGCAGTGCAGTTCAGCGGTCTCCTTGTTTGTCTGTGATCTGATAGTAGGCTCAACTAAGAATCCTAGGTCCCTTTAGATTTCCAGCTGCTTAAAAATTTCTCCTTGTTCAGCCAGGTTTTCCCTAACCATCTCTAGGAAGTGGTCGAAAATTAGCTGATCCTATGGTTTGTCCTACTTGCTTGATACCGCATTTTCTAAGAAATACCGGATTACCCGATTTGTCTACCACTTCTGCCTAGCTTTGCATTAAGATGACAGGAATCTAGCTTTAACACGCTAAAAAGAGAGTGAGCAGGCTGTCTGCCTCTGAGCACAAAGAATGATACTCTGGCAAAAAGACAAAGTTTGCTTAGAACTCTAAGCTAGCTACTTATTTCCGTTTCCTGACATATGTTCCATTAACCCAGTTCTAGCTTGGAATGTTGTTAATTGACACAGCTTCAGCATGGCTCAGATTAATGTGTGGGAGTCCCAGTGGCTTTGAGCCTGCAGTAATTTTTTATCATTAACAATTTGATGGCAGGATTTTTTTGTAACATCCTTTGCTCAGTAGCATTCCTGATAGGATTCGTTAAGTTTCCCATTATCCATCAAGTTTTTGCAGACTGATGGATGCCAGCATTTTAGATTTGAAGAGTTCTTAGTCTGTGATTTGACCATCCCCAGGACCAATAACTTGTGTCTCTCTAAAGCTGATTTGGTCATCATTTCTTTTCCAAGTGTATGCATTGTCATTTTTTCTCTGTTGGTCTATGAGGTAAAGACTGCTGACCAGTTAATTTTATCTCCTGTTCTTCAGTACTTATTTGAATTTCACAAAACCTGATGTCTTCCTCATAGTGCATCAATACCTAGCTCTACTTGTTTTGTTACGAAACTTTAGCTGATAGTACAATTCTGCTGATTTGTAAGGTTTTTAACAAAATGTAGGTTGGGCAATGAGAGTACTGAGTAAGAAATAGAGTTCCTGGTGAGAGGCAGGAAAGTAGAAAAAGGAGTAATGGGAAAATTGTTTGAAATGAAAGGTTTTGATTACTCTAAGTTTATGAAATATGAAATGATTAGAGAACTTGAGATAGCACTGAATGTTGATGTGGTACTTGTAAAGAAGGAAAAAGTGGTGGCACAGGTTTGGAAGCAACTGTGGAAAAAGATGGCTTAAATTGAGAGGAGAGGGTGACCGTTCTGTGAATCTGCTGTAGGTTCTCCAACTTAGACTTGAATGTGGACAGGGTTTTCTACTATTTTGGGGTAAGTGATTCTTCTGTCTTGTTAGAAATTGGAAACAGATATCTGTAATCATAGCATTCASATTGGGTAGTTGATAGGATCTTCTTTTAACAAATATTTATGAATCAACAAGTTGTATGAACTTCGTGTCTTAAAGCATACTCATGTACTCATAAGATTTGAGTTCTGGACGTTTAACTTTTCATGTTATACCTCATCAGCTGCCACGTAAAAACTAATCATATGAGAACTCCTGCTCTTTCAATGCCATGTAAAATGGATTGGATTAAGTTTCTACTGCACTGTGTAGCTGAATCTGTGGGGAACCAAATCATTACACAGTGTTAAATAACCCCACAGAGGGCTTGGTGAATAGAAAAAGACAGAATGTTTTCAATTAACAGTAAAATTAAGTAGAACATGTTAGTATTCAGGAGTCACATTCCTGTAGGCTCTGTTTTGCATTCTAAAATTCTAAACCTGCAGTTATGAAGAGCTGGCGGAAATGTTAGATTTCACTTAGGAACCATAAAACTATGTAGTTACGAGGAAATACTAATTAAAATGTGTTTTCTTTCAATAATCCAAGCAAATGCACGGTGCAAAAGTAAAAACAAGTGTTGAGTAATAGCAAGCCTTAACAGTAATCAGTCAGTAATCAGTTTCCTCAGTCAACTTCTGCACCCAAATTTCAGATAAAACTGAGGAAGTAATTAATTATATCTGTAGGCAACCTGGCATGCTGCTAGGTGAAGCTTCTGAGTGATGGAAAACATCAGACACATTGCAAAAATGCATTATGAATGTGGATAGAGCTTGGGTGTAAGAAGATTCAGAAATAACACGATAAAATGAGCAGTGTTTACAGTGAAATTTGGTAACTTGCATCCTGGAGTGTACTGTCCTGATGGGGAGCAAATACTGTACTCCCTTCTCCCTTTTTTTCCTTGTAGCCAATGTTCATTGTCATTTTTCTGTTGAATTTCAGGAAACTTTTGATGGTTAGTTTCTTTCTAGAATCACTTTATATTCCCACATGTGGGATATGTCTCAGAATGAGAAACAATACCAGGGACGATGGCAACTCCAAAAGCCTCATTATAAGCAATCTTGGCGCTGTGCTTGGGAGAGCAGGTAACTTCTACCTGTGAAGTTACATTTGTCATTGGAGCATTAAAAATTCATGTCAGGTAGTGGAATGTCATGAGCTGATTGTTGAATGTGAAATAAATAAAATTTCTTCTCTGCACTCAAATGTGATATGTTGGTAACTGTAGATTTCTTTTTAGTGGTTGCCATTCCATTACCTGAATTCTGCTGATACTCCAGATACTTGAAACCATTTCAAACCTATTTTAACCAAAGGGGAAGATGAAATACAAACCTCAGAGGTTCTGACAACCAGTCAGTCACTTGAAGGTAGTCTGCGTTCCCTTTTGTTAACTAGGAATTACCCTGGAACCATCCTTTGCTACTGTGGTAATATCCTGCTCGCCTGCTTGCTGTTTCTTAAAAAAAAAAAAAAAAAAAAGAATATTTTCTGTAGTTTTAAAAGCTTGGCCAGTGTAGCTGTTTTATTTATATATAAAATATAGACTTTATATATTTTATATGTATTATATATAAAATATAAATAAATTATATATTATAAATATTATATAGATAAACAGCTACACTGTTTTATTTATATTTTTAATATATAAAATATAGACTACATATAAAAATATAAATAAAACTACACTGTTTTATATGTAATATTTATAATATATATTTTATATATTAATAATAATAGCTATATAGCAGTATATATATTTACTTTTTATTTGCCTGTGTTTTACTTGTTTTCTTCCTAGCTCTTGAATGTTTCAGGAGTCATATTTTCCTGGTCTAAATATACTTTCAGTTGAGAAAACTCAATGCTAGCATTTGAGGCCAGCTGTCACATTGTAGATTAGTTGTCAAATGCCAGTGGGGTCAGACCAGTGCCTTGAGCACCTGTATTCCGTTGAGGCACACCTTCCATGCTGGTACTGGATTTGCAGATGTGCTCATTGATAAACTTAGGGACCTCTTCCTAGCCAAGGCACCCCAGGGTTATCAGGGTTTGAATGCCCTGTATTTCTGGAGAACAAAAGATGTGTGTAAGCTTTTCTTTCCCTGTTTCTGCCATTTGTGAGAACAGTAAGAATAATTTCCAAGATTATTCTCTGAGAAAGTCCAAGACAGATCTTGGTGTGGTAGCTAGAACCAACATGGGAGAGCTCTGCTGGGAAAAGAAAAAGAAATTTTCAGAGATTGCCTGGGGCAACATAAGTGGTTTTAAAAAGTACTTAAATGTACTTAAGTACTTAAAAAAGAAATTGTTTGTCGGAAGAACCTGCTAGGACCTGGTGATCTTAAAGATTCAAGAACACTTCCAAGCCAAAGCAGAAGAAACGAGATAAAATCAAACATGAAAAATACATTGGTTGATTTCCATCTAATCCTGAGATGATGGAAGGAGACCTCTATTGAGGTTTGAAGGTAATTGCTTCAGCTTGAGGCCGTACTTCTGCAGTCAGTAGTGGATCTGCACTGAATCATCCAATAATATAGACTTGTTTTGCATCAGTGACGTGATTGTAATTAGCCACAGCACATAATGATCTGTTCCTGTTAGCTTTCTTATGTCAAGTCTGTTGTGGTAGACGTTAGAAATAAATTTGGTACAAGAAGAAACAATCAGTGCCAAATTACAACTTACCATTTCACCCCTGCTGCCTCTGATCATCTCTTCAGCCATCAGGTTTCACATAAAAGTTCCAAATGTCCATCTTCATCTTGGGCAAGTGAATTTTTAAGATTGTTGATTTTATGGATTAATCGTGAAAGAAAATACATTAACCATAGTGCAACTGCCACTGCTGCTTATCTATTAGTGACTATATAACAAATACAAAGAAAACAAAAATGGAGAGATATGTAAATACCAGACATGCTTCTGCTTTATAAACTTGAAAAAACACATATTCTTCATTTTCCTCTGAGAGCTGTTATTTACAGGACATGGTGTGTTTGTCAGCCATAAGTACTAGTCCAGTTTAATGGTAGTTTTGAGAAAGCTTACCTGAGTGAAATCTGGCATAAAATATGACCTAGAATACCCAAGGTGTTTAGGTCAAGCTTCTTGTGTTACTGTCAAAAAAAAAAAAAAAAAAAAAAAAAAAAAAAAAAAGGCGCTGTTACCATGTGAAGCTTTGCATCTCTTTTCTTGAGAGCTGACATCGGTTTGCTGTCCTAGAGTGGTGGATTACATTTAAAGACTTGCATGTCTCCAGTGTGCTTTTTCATAGAGTAGTAGTGTAACTAATGAGAACAAAAATCCCTAAATTGATTGTCATTAACAAAATATTATTTCTAATATTCAAGATTTAAAAAAAAAAAAAAAAAAGGCAAAAAAACCCAAACCCTTGTATGGCAGCCAATCACAGGTTATTTTATTGAGTTAAGAGCAATGCTAAATGTTGTATTTTATAAATATCAAGTAACCTGTGCATTTAGCTTCTTTTTAATACAGCAAAACCTTGCCTCTGAGTATTGTGAGATCCAATTGTCATTCAATGGTATCAGTTAAGCCAACTTTTCGTAGTGCTTTAATCTGAGACAAATTAACACATACAGAGACATCTTTCACTTCTATTACTAACGCTGTCTTATATTTAAGTTGGAGAATAATTAAGATTAAATAGTCTTAAAGGAAACAAGCTGATCATATTTTTTTTTTTATTAAAACACATGGTTCTTCAGATATTTTAAAATAAGGACAAGTGATTTCAGCTTGTTCTTTCATAGATTTCTAAGGAGCTCTTTGAGGCCTAAAACAGAAATGCTATTCAGTCAGTGTCCTTTACTCATCTGTATGTTCCCAAGAGCTGATATTTTCTACTGCATCAACATCTTTATCAGTGAGGGCTTTATAAAGGCGGTTTGAAATTTTAAAGCACTGTGAGTATCATTAGTGGTAGTATTGCTTGCGAGCCACATAACAGAAGGAGATTTTGCCAACCGGGGTTTTGTAAGCAGAGAAATGTTCTACTAGCTGGTATGTCTGGCAAAAGTGAAGTACCTGCAGATGCACAGGAATTGTATGATAAAGGAATTATATTTGAAATCAAGGGGGTTTTTCTCCTCTTCTTGTCTACTTTGTCCCAACTATTACTGGTTCTAATAAAAGGTACTGTATTTCCGCATAAACTTTGATATGATTTGGTTTGCAGTTTCCTCTGCTCCAGTTTTATCACTTATAGCTTTCCTTTGTTTGGGTCATTAAACCCCAAAAATATTAAAAAGTATGTAAGGTGTTACTCCTTTTTCTCACGTTGTTATTCTTGAAAACAAATGAACTGACTTTGGCTTCAAGGCACAGTCAAAAGGAAGGGGGGGGTTATGTGCAAGCAGATCAGGGGAAGAGTTTATTCTTCAATGTAAACAGGGTTATGTAAGCTGGATGGCTGCCCTGAAGAATCATGTTGCAAAACTCCTCAAAACATTTGCAGAAGGGTGTGGTAATGGCAAATATGAATTAGTTTAACAGCTGTGAGGTTTGACAAAGGGCTTATCATAAGCAAACCTCCAGATAGGAGTACCAGCCAACTTTTCTAGCTCATTTAGAGTTTTCCCCTTTGCTTGAACCTAGTGTTAGTAACTACATCCTGACCAATTCCTTGGGCACTGTCTCAGCAAGGAAAGCAACCAAAAAATCCCAGTTCCTTTCCATTTGATGTGTTGTGGTGAGTAGGAGATCGGTATTGGGTGTTAGCTGAGGGACTTCTGCTCTGAACACGCGCAGGTGCTGCTTCATCCTTCCTATGTTAGTGTATTTCTGCTGAAATTCCCGCTGGAGAAGTTGAGATGCAAGATTGGAATGGGAGACGGTCCCATGTGGGTGTTTCTGGCTCTTGCCTGTAGTACAAGTCCCTCTTCTCCATCTCTTAGGCAGTACTGTGGGAACATTTGTTTTGACAGAGCTTCAGCAAAAGATGCCTGGAGGAGACTTGTAGGGAAGAAAAAAAATACAGAGAGAATGGGGAGCCTCGCTGAAAGGGAAAAGATGACTGCATTGTGAAGGAAAAGCATATTTTGCTTGGAGGGAAGGGGAGGGGACATTCAAAAGTAGTATCTCTAAAACAAGACAAGACTGTCATCTAATTTGTGAGGTGAAGCTAGGGGATAGTGTCTGCCATGACTGTTGATTTTGCTTCCTTACACTTATAGATGCTCTGTTGCTTACTGTGCTGTTGCTTATTCTTCCAAAAGCTTATCAGTTTCAATTAACTGGAAACATGTTTTTTTGTTCCATGGTTTTCTCAGGCACTTGTTGTCTCCATCTCCTGGTGTAATTCTGTGTCTTTTACTGGGAATGATTATGCTACCATGCAGGTGCTGGTCTTCAGCTTCCTTTGTAAACAGTTCAAGCTGTAACTCCCAAGCCTCTTTCCTACCTTACTGGTGTCTACATGAACTCCTGCTGCTGGTTCATCTCCAATATTTTGCAAGACCATGTTCAGATACATTGTGAGCACTTTTCACCTTTATACCCAGGTGGCAAGTCATCACGCAGCTCTCTCTGATACTGTCAGAAATCTAGACAGTTGGTTCATGGTGGAAACACCTAACACAGTAGTTCCCTTCTTCTTGCACCTGGGGAGGTATCTGTCAATTCCAAAGTAAATCTGGCCATCTTATCAAGCAGACACCTTATGGAATAATTTCTCTTCATTAGGTTGCCATCTTGCATGGAAATTTTTCTCCTCCATTAGGGCTGCTAATACGGAAACAGGATTTCTCTGTGATGCCCCTGAATTGTCTTGTTGAACCACTTTTTCTCATCAGTGGCCAGTTGCTTGGGTGTGTCAATGAAACTTGGCTCCCTGAGGTTTCTGTCTATTTTGGTGAACTGGATCTGAAGTCTGAGGACCTTTGGCCAAATGCACCACGTGGTTATATCCATCATCCTTGGTAGCTTGCTTTCTTCTTTTCTAATTAGTGTGCTTAAATAGACAATGCCTCTGCTGGCTCAGCTAATACAACCAAATTTGTGTAAGTGATGTGGTGAACATCACCTTGAAAGTTGATAGCCAAGCAAGGAGTGTTTTAACAGGGATCTTCCAAGATCCAGGGACTGAATTGTCCCATTGCTCTCCACCGGAGCTGGGTGCTGCACAGCCAGCCATCTTCCTCTGATTGCTGTGCTTCACGTGCCGTTCCCTGCTCCTAGTGTTGATTTTGGTGACTCTCTGCCACGGGGGCTTTTCATATCTGGCTTTGGCTTCTTTTACTGCCTGCTTTGATTAGAACCGTGCTGTATGGCACTTATGTAATTTATATTAATTTGGGCTGTGACTGACAGGCAGGATCAGCTTACATTAGGAGAGCTCGGCTGCTTGTGAAGCATCTCCTGAACTGCTGCTTAGAATGGACTATTATTTTGAGAAATAAAAGTTCTAGCTAATGACACGTGGGTGTTCTGCTTACCAGTCTTGTCATAATGTCTAAATAAGTATGTCTCTTGCCATTGGTATTTTCATTGAGGCAGTTTAGTTTCCTGGCTAGTATTTGGATTCATTGACTTTTTAACAAATGTCTTCAATGCTTTTGTATTTTTTGCTGCTGTTGTATGCTTCCTTTAATGGAAAGTAACAACGCCCTTAAAATTGTTTCATTTTCTCCAAGTGGAAACTTACGAGCTGAAGTGTACTTCCTGGAGTAGAGGACAATGTTCTAGAACAGTGGAAGATTGTCAAGCATAATGCATGTATATGATGCCTATTACTATTTTTTTTAACTCATGATTTTCTAGTATCTTATTCTGGGTAATAAATTACATTGGGTAGACCCTTGTTTAGTTTCACTGACCCGGAAGGTGTGAACACTTAGATCGTTTCAGATCTTGAAGACAAAAATGTGTGTATCAGGTAGTAAGTCCTGGGATGTGGTATGACAACATAGAATGATAAAATTGAACTATGACCTGAGTAAGAACTGGATGCTTAATAACTGAGGTGAGGCTTCTCAGACCAAAAAGTAAAGAGAGGTCCTCAGATATCAGTCTCTTGCGGAATAATTTCCATTTACTCTCCTGCCTTAAGTTTTCTATTAAAAAAAATCCGAACTCAACGTATGTGTTTCATGTAAAACTTTAGCATCTCGGGTCATTTTTGTGAGAAGAGTTTGCTTTTTTTCCCTTTACAGTTCAGTGGGAAATAACTGTATCTGAAATTCTATTTAAAGAAATCTGGGATTAATATGACTGTTATTGTGGAGCTGTACTTAAGCTGGGTACGCATTAGCACAGCTCGCAGCTTTGCTTGAGAAGACTCTGAGGAGTACGAGGTACCCTAGTGATGGTGAAATGAAGGGGTTACATGCAGATACTTCACGTGAAGATGCTACACAATGATGTACCTCTTCTGCCATGATGTATGAAGCGGTACTAACAGGGAAGGAGAGGCTATTTCCAGCACACCTGGCCCTGCCCCTGCTCCTTGCATACATTAATAAATGGCTGAAAAACCTGCCAGGAAAGACCTTACGTATTCTTGTAGACTACCTGTCTCTAACTAGGAAACTCCTGAAGTTCCCTCTCCTTTAGGGCAGGCAAAGGCAGAGGGAACTAAGATATACTGCAGTCCTTGGCGGAAACCTCCCTTGTTTTGGTAGGGGCCCTACGTGAGTGTGGGTGGTAAACAGACCACAACAGAGAAACATGAACAGAAGGTCTGTAGGGCTTTGAATCTATGGAGAGGGAGTGGAAACCAGAGGCAGGGTTGGAGGAGATGGGCTGAAGAGCCTGGGGGTGGAGGGGGAGTAAGGGAAGGAGTGCATTGCAGACGGGATGGCTGGCCATGGTCTTTGGGCAGAGCAGGGTGCTGGGTGCAGAGGAGACAGCAGAGAGGGACTAGAGCAGGGCTGGACGGACCGAAAGGTTGGCCTGGAGCCAGACCGGGAGTTTCCCACACTTGTTTTATTTTCTGCCTTGTCATACCCCTTTTCCTTTCTTTTAGTGCTTTGAACCTTGTTGTCGTCTTTTGTTCCTTTCTTATTTCTAGATCCAGTTCAACAGCTGCAGAAAGGTTTAATAGTGTACGAAGAGCCTAAAGCTTCCTCGTCAGCCTCCCTCTTCCCCTCTCCTCTCTGCAAAGCTCTTTAATGTGATATGTCATCTTCTGCAGACTGTGGATGTTTGGAGGCATGATATAACTGGGTGGCAATGCAAGTAAAACTGAGATGAGGGAATTGTTGCCATGCTCTTTTATCTCCTTTGGTTTTACTTTTCAATTTACCGTTAAAACTTGGAAGAGAATACTTTTGAAAGGTTCAGCTAGTAAACTGGTACAACTTATATAAATTAACCTAGTTTAGAACTGAAATTACTTTGGATTTCTATTTTGGGAGATGAATTTCAAGATCAGTCTTTTTGCGAAGGTAATTAGATTTGAATGTCTAATAGCTGTTTCAAATAAGAGTTTGCTGAGACATTGGTGAGTCTTTAAAAACCGTTGAGTCTGACGTGAAGACATCACATCTTATGCAGATGAGATGAAAGAGGCAATAGGGCAACTGGTCTGCATGTGGGTTGCCTAGGAGAGTCCTCTAGCCATAAAGTTTGTGCTTTTGCTAAGTATGTTTTTGAAATTTTTATCTCTGCCTATCTGATGCCAGATGTGTTTAGCTAGGCATCCTCCCCAGAGATGCTAGCGAAGAGTCTTCATTGTACTGTCAACTGTTCAGTGCTCTTATAGTAAAATAATATTTTGCTTGAATAAATCAAAATTGCTAGAAATGTCAGTGTTGGTCTTGATTTTCCAGTGTTAGTGGATGGAAAAATACAGTTATAATTCAAATATTAACTTCAATTTCGTCCTATAAAAGTGAATTGTTCAGTTAATTGGAACAAGCAGCCTCTTTAAGATGACTTTTCATTCTTGCTAGCTTTGGGTAAGTTAAAAATGGACAAAATACAGTGATAGTGGATCAAGTGTCTTTAGTGTATACTTCTTAAAATGTTATTTTTGTAAAGATCTTCAGTGTGAATGGGGGGAGTTAGCCTAATTATCCAGCTGCTTTTGCTGAAGGCTAAGGTAGTGATTTGCATAGTACCAGAATAAGTTAACAAGTTCACCAAGCTTGTGGAACAGGATTTTTCTGGCACATAATTGTGGAGCCTAAGAGTTAGATGCAATATCTTACTATTTTTACCAAAAAGTGATGTTTTTCAGACTCATCCTTGGTATTTTTTCACTATGATGTGAAGCTTTCTTCTTTGAGAAAGCAAAAAGGGAGATTTAACCTGAAGAAACACAGTTGTGGTTTCCAACAGTGCCTCATCCTAATTTAAAGGAACTTCTGAGGTTCATTGATACATATTTCATCACAATACAACTGCCCTAACGCTGATCCACAAAAATCTGTGCCGTAAGTGTTGGAGGAGGAGGGCATTCTGGTTTTGGAGTTGGTAAGCTTTCATGCACTCTTATGCTTATTTGGGGTCCTTTCTCTTCTCCACTCCCTCTGCCCCCAGTACTGGTGTGGCCAAATAGCAATGCCCAAGTTGCACATGGCTTGGAAGCATCCCACATGCAGCTTGTCATCTGCTGATTGATTATTCCAGTTAGCTCATTTTCTGTCTTATTTTCCCCTGTACGTTCAAGGACTAAACCCTTGTGCCAGATTCAGCAGTGTCATTGATCACAAATTATGCTGACCAGCTTTGCCAGGCACATGGGATCACAGAGTGGGAAAGGGGCTTGGTTGTGGTCTTACGAGTCCTGATTCCAAGGCTCTGTAGTTACTTGCTTACATACCAGCTGCAGGAGTTCAAAATGGGGATTCATGGGCTATACCATGCCCAGAGAGAGAGACAGGTTTGGAAAGMTGGGTACTGAACTGTAGGACTGGAAAAGATAAGAGTAAGGGATTATCAGTAGAGCATTAATCTCTTCTTCCACTTACAACTAACAACCCTCTTTTGGAGGAAAAAAATGGCACAAAAAAAATAATCTCCTGCTCTTTTTTGTTGCCTTCTTCACCCAAGGTCCCTTGTGACAAGATCACACAAAATTGACCTGATGTTTGGCACATTGACCTTCCTAATGTAGATATGCTGTTGTCTGAAAATTTCATAAACAGGCAATCTATTTTAGGGAGACTCCCAGCTTAGCTGCTTGTCCTGTTCTCTTTTTTACCACCTTTAGTTATCGCGTTATCCATTTTCATCTGCTCTTTTTTTGGCTCAGGCTTTGAGGAGATGACTTGCCTCAATCTTTTTAACAAAATGTGAAGTTGTTGTTTGCTGTTTCCAGATCAAGATATCTTGCTGGACTTTTGATTTGTGGTTATGTAAAACTTTTGTTCACATGAAATGTAAAACGGTTCTCAAGTGTTTTCACCACTCTTCGAGTATCAGATATGTTGAATCAATTCAGTTGGTAGACTAAATTTGCTTTTCTTTTAGAAAGAGAATTCTGCTAAAGTGTTTCAGGGAACGTTACCTCTTTATATTGGGTAGCGTTGAAACAGCATGTGCGTACTCAGCTCCATGTTCAACTGCTCTCCATTGAGGACACTTCAGTTTCTTTACTGGCCTGTCTCATTTCCCCTATCAGGGAATGCATTTGATGTTACTTAGCCTGTCATCTACTTCAAAAGCTTTACTTTTGGAGAGCAGGAAAACTCCATTAGGTGAGAATGTGTTTGTTCTTTCTGTATAGCAAATTGTAAAAGACAGGAGCATGTCTCTGGAGTTGGATTAATTTCTAAAAACTTAGATCGGTGTGATTTAATAAATGTTCCTTCCTTTTCTATTACTTAAGCTCATATTTTTTCCCCACACACCCTCCCTGAACCCATGGCTAACTCAAGGTTGCTTTCTCAACATCGAGAGGGGTTAACTCTCAGCTGCAAATGGGAATGGAAAAGGGATTATGGAGCGCATTCACCTAGTGGTGTTAACAGATACCTAAGAAAGCTGATGTCTAGCAACTGATCCAGTCAGGAAGATGATAAAACACTTTTCCTCAGGATATTATATTTAAAGAGAGTATTTGAAAGTTCGTTTTGATTAGTTGAGGTAGAACTGGTATATTTAATCCAATTATTGTTTGAAAACTTACACTTCAAATGTGAAGACCATGTCTTACTGAAAGGTCTTAATAAAAATCTCTTGTAATTGCTATATTTATTAATAATTAATTACCAATTCTTTCTTGGTACACACTTGGGGGGAAGGGGAGGGAACAGAAACCGCATGAGAGAAAGAGGAATCCTTTCTTACTTGTTAAAGAAAAAGCTTTACTTCCAAAAGTAAAGGAACTAGCAGGGATTCCTCTCGAGTGACGTCGTCAGTTCAGTGAAAGCTGCTTTCTGTAAATACCGGCATTTTGAAAATGTTGTTTCTAGTTCTAGCAAGACTTGAGAGCAGGTAGGAAAGCAGAAGCTCTTCAAGGGAAGAAAAGAATAAAATGAAAGATACTGAGCCCTATATGGTACAAGGGCTAGAAAGATAGTAAATTTGGTGCAGCAGGTATTATATGGTTAAGGAAAGTTTATTATTAAACACAACACTAAGCCAGATAGCCACATAAGATCATAAATTTATGATAGGTTCATACAAAAAAACCTTCCAACTGAATTGTAATTTTACGTCTGTTGCACTTGCTATGTAGTGGCTATTGCACTTCTGAAGGTGATCATTCACTGGTCTTAAAACAGTACAAACTGAAGAGAGTGCTTCTTTGTTCGTTATGTTCCTCTGCCTTCTCGTGGCTGTGTGTGATGTGTATCCTCAGAGAGCACCTGCAGAGGTTTCAGGTCTTGGTTTTGTACTTTTAAGTGTAGATGTATAATAGATGAGAAAATAAAATTGCAAGTGTAAGTTCCCAGCTCAAATTTGTGTAGTCCTTGCAGATGTATCAAGAGCCAGCAGGGAGTCTCCTCGTTTCGGGGGTTGGGGAGTGATAGGGAATATTTAACAGTTACTGTCCACCCCTTTGATTTCTTGTTTCTGCTATGCTAGAACGTAAAGGTGAGATACATCTTCCTGAACATTAGCCAGCCTGAAGGTAGGTGCCTGCTCTAGGTTATCTGTCTAGAGTCCTGTTCTAGACAGGTGCAGAGGAAACAACTAGAGAGCAGTTCAGTTCCTCTTATTTTTGTTACCCTTTATGGGGATGGAAAGATCTGTAATCCTTTGATGAGTATATAAAGTACCCAGCCAACCTAGATTAGAGCAGTAGTTTTTAGACAGCTGAAGCTGACGGAGTAATTCTGCCCTTCATATCTGCAGAGTTTTTATTAGAGAACTGCGGAGTTTTTGTAAAATGTGAGTCTTCTGAGTATTGCTCTATTAAATGGGAATAGATTAAACAGATATGCACATTCCTAAATTTTACTCAAATTAGCTGTCTTGTGTTTAGGCTCAAAAGAAATTTGACAGAATAGTTCAAGTTTTATTTAAAAGATGGAGCAGTATCATCTTGTCTCTTCAGGATCTCCAAGTCCAATGTGTAATTGTAACCAATGTCTAGCAGTAACCTGGGAGAGGATTGGTTCCCTCTTCTCCCTCTGCCAATTGCATGGATCTGGCATACAGAACACCTAATGACAAATGATTGTAAACTCCTGCAAGGAGCAAAGGAGTTTTACTGTTACTCAGAAGTGTTTCTTATCTTCTGTGTGAAATGCTTATCAGATCAAGCTAGGTTTTAGTTTAAATAATTTAAAAGGCAGTTGGAAGATGAGATTTTTTTTTTAAAGGTATAGGCTTAGGGCTCCAGTTGAACTTGTAAGTAGGTGTCAAGGGTGGTAAAAGAATGTAGATATGGGAAGCAGATGTTTTACTTGCAAACCTGAATTTGTACTGAAATAAAACTGTATTTCAGGTGTGGATCCATCCCTGCAAGCAGAGAACAGAGTCCCAGGCTCTTCGCAAGCTGCCGCTGCTCTATCTAAACAGCAGAAATCCCGTTCTACCAACTCGAGGGATGAGCGCTTCCGATCTGGTAAGGAAAAGAAATGTAGCTAAAACATCGTGTGTCTTAAGAGGAAAAATGTACCAGTAAAGTAGTACCTACACCTAAAGAAAAAGTTGGAAGTGCTTTGGAAGAAGGGAAGAGCTAATGAATGTTTTTCAGGTAGCTTTTTGTATTTCTATACATGAGTGGTTTTGTTCGAATCCAGAATGGAGGAAATTCTAGGAGGGAAAGAAATTGTAGACATGCCTTCTGATGTTTTTCTTATTGTGAATTTTACACCAYGCTTAACAATTTTCTCTTGTTTGCTGACTGGGTTTCCGGTCTGTAGAACAGTTATTTAAACATTTAGAAGACTACAGTGTGTGGGTTGGGGGGTTTTTTTTGCTTGGTTGGTTGGGCTATTTTGTTAAAGGAAGGCTAAAGGATTATCATATTTACTGTAGCTCACTTTCAAATATTTCCTGGTTTAAAGCAAGTGCACAAAAAAGGGAAATGTCACAATGGATATTCTACTTAATTTTAAATGGACACCACTGTGACAAACCTATTTTGGAAACTTCTGTGAAAATATCAATATCCTCATCACATCCTGTTTCCATTGTTACTTTTCAGGTGGTTGAAGTATACTGTTTCCCTGTGAAATTCCTTGTCACAATAGTGAGAAAAGGCAGGTGTTTGGAAGCTTTTCTCTCCTAAATACCTTTGGACTTTTAACTGGAATATTTTTTCAGTTTGTTTTCCAGGGTAATTATATGTCTTGGGTTTGGGGATGAGAAGTGCAAGTAATGACATGCACTGCACATCCTTAATATGTTGTTGGTCTTGCATCGCCTTGCTTTGCAACTGCTTGGGCATAGTGGTTATTGTTTGCATTGCTGACATTTAAAACCTTGCTCCAGAAATGGAGCTGATATGCCTGTATGGGTTCCTTATGAATAATTGAAGGAKGAATGAGACTTCTTAAATATTCTGAGGATATATATGGACTCCTGGGAAAGATGCATGTATTCAGCTACACAAAGAAGAAACTTCTGAATGTCAGGGAAGATTACATAGTATCAAAATTAACTAAATGACGTGCTTAAGGGTATGTACAAATTGGTCATTTAAATTTATTTTTGCATTTCAAATGTATCATCAATACAATTCTACTGTTAAATGTAGAAAAAAAACCAGATTTAGTGGTTGAATTACAGCCATGATTTCCAAGTTACTTTGTGACCAAGTAGATTCCAAATAAATTACAAGCAGAGTCATGAATCTGATAGAAATTAATTCATTTAAAGTAGCGTGTGATGATGTTAAACTAACAGAAAAAAAATCTGCAAAAAGAGCACAACTACAACAGGGAATACTTGGGAACCATTAGCTGAGAGTGCAATATGTTGTATACACAGACAATTTTCCTGTCTCAGAGCCTCAGATGTCCTATTTAATTTGCACCGAGGATACTTTAAAAAGCAAMCAAACAAAACAAGAAACAAGTAAACAACCCTGCCATATTACTGGTATTGTTTGGGGGAAGTTTGGCATAGGGCTCATTAGTCTTACAGTGCAAGACATGTAGAAGTGGGTGGATATTAACAAGTTCAGCTAGCATACTTGCTTATGAATAGATGTGGCTTTTAATTGTTAGTCTAACTATCAGTGCTAATTATCAGTGCTTCCTGTTTTCCTAGAGTTAATCTTTCTATGGCCTTGTTGTTTTTAAAATTCTTTAAATCAACTGTCAGTGATTCTGAAGTACTGCTCACAGTCTCGTCAGTTGAGATATTAGCTTAGCTGATATTTTTACATCTCAATATGAGTATTTCTGAATGACCCTAAGTGTTCAGGCAATCCTGCCAGTGGACAGTTATTCAAGATGAAGCCTGATGTGTAGGGGTTTTAGGTTATTTCTTGTACTTACCGTTGGCCAGTGCCAAAACCCTAGGTAGTACTTCATGTGGACTGCTGTGTGCTTCTGTGGTTTCCCATCACTGCTCCACTAACTCATGTTTCATTAAATATTCTTGCCTAGAACATGTTCTTCACTTTGAAATTTAAACTCTTGGGGAAAAAGTTCTTAGTTGTAACACATGTAATTGGATTTCTTTTTCCCATTAGTGATATATGACAAGGCTTAGTGTGCTCAGGTGGTATCAAAACCAAATAGTGATGGTTTTGCTTGACTTGATTTCGGTTAAACTTATGTCTATGCAAGGTAATGTAGATATAGCTTTCAGAAGCCAATATCTTTTCCCCTTTTTCCTCTCTGACTTTTAGAAAAAAATTCTTAAGATTTATTGCATTAGTGGTTCTCTTCTTTATCTCAATGAAGAGATAGACTGAAAGAAAAACGCAAGGTGTTTGTTGCATGTGTTTTTAYTCCTTGAAGATATTACTAGTCTGATTCTAATAGATGTTGAATCATCTAGTTGATTCAAATCTGAAAATGCTTCGCATCGGTGTTGATGCTCTTTTCTGTGGCTACTCATGCTGTGAGATTTATGTATCCATAAAGCATGAATAGAGATGTTGACAAGATGTCTCAGAAAACACCAGTTATTGTGAAGTACCTTTACTTTGTTCCTCCCAATACTTTGGCATAAAAAGAGTCACGGTTTTGCTTCACAAAGCAGTCCCAATTTATCTGAGAAATTCTAGCTATGCTAAAAGCATTTTCTACCTAAAGAAAAGATGTCCACCACCACCAGCTTGAAATGTTGTTACCTTTTTAAATTTCCCTGTACGTTGACACACATTACCTGTTGTGAAGGCTAAACAGCTTTAGGCTATAATTCTGGATWCTATTGCTTCTGTTATCAATTGCCTGCCTTATTTATTCTTTAGACTTTTGGGGGGAGTGGAGGGTGTGTTGTTTCTTCTTTTTTTATTTCCTTCCAGTTTTTATTTCTTTTTTTCCTTTCTTTGCATCTCATCCGTTCTGCTATGTCCTTTTCAAGAGTAGCTGATGAGGGTGGAATGCAACTTTTCATGGAACAGGATCTCTTTCTGGAGCAATTATAGTTATTTTTGAACCATCAACATAAATTACCTAAAATAAGCAAGTGAAACAATTTTGCCTTTTTATGCAATTAATCTGCCATTTACTAGCTGTAAGCACTTTTTTTTTATAGTTTCCCAGAGTTGTTGTCGATTTAAATTAACTATAATTTTTATCATCCACAGATTTTTGTCTTCAAGCAGTAAATATTACCAAAAAATTTCCAACAGTGAATACCATCAATAAATACTGTAGGCTACTAAATTACCTAAGAGTTCCCGGAACAGCAGTTAACATTACAGTGCTTTAACTAGGTTTTCGTTCTGTTAAATGATGACAGTGTGATAGAGAAAGTGAGAAATGCAGAGACTTCGCAAGCATTCATCCGTGATAAGCGCTAAGACGCTTGTACCCTCAATTCAGAGGACACTTGGTGATGGGTGTATTGCTGTTGCTGCTGGCTTTTCTTTCAGGGAGGGTGTGCGGTTTCTGGTGGAGGCACTGTGCCTTCTCCTGTGTTCAGTCCCACTGCTGCCTGGTTTTGGACAAGAACACAGATGAGTTAGCTGGTAAGCCTTTAGGGTGTCTGAAAAAGCTTTCCCAGCAGCTATACTTTCTCTTTCCACTCTTGCACTTTTTTCTGGTTACTGTACTTCAGCCTGTTGGATATATAGCTGTAATATACAGCCTGTTCTCCCAGCTTGCTTGGAACAGGATACAGAAATGCATTTGAGGAGCTGCTCCGCATGAGGAACATGTCTGCTCAGTGTGCAGGGGTGATACCTGTACAGCAGCGTGCAATATACAGCAGCGCTCTCCCTTTTCTCGCCCCACCCCACACCCCCAGTTCTTTTCTCTGCGCCCCTCCCCCCCCCGTCCTTTCCTTTCATAGAGCTTGATGCCACAGTGATCCTCTGTGTTCTACCAGCCTTCCTGGAGTAACACTAGGTTTTTTTAAATTATTTTGAATTTCGCNTTTTCTTCTGGCAGTCCTTGTTACAGGGATGCAATCATATGGGACACTAGTTTGCAGCAGCCATTTGTAGAGGCAAACAGTGCTGGTTGCTTTAGCTGCTGGTATTTGGAGATCTGTGAGCAGAAGGGAAACTGGTCAACCTATGAATGCCGTTTTTTCTTCAAACACCTGTAGAAATTCTTCCTTCTGTGCCTAAGGCAGGAACAAGAATCAGAGGCTGATAAACAAGCAGAGGCTACAAACAGGAAAGAAAAATGCTCTTCTAATAGCTGGAGGGTGCAAGAGTTTAGGTGATTTATAGTCCACAAACTATTTCTTAGTTTTCCTCCCCCATCCTTTTTTAAGGACATGTAGAAGGAAAGAAAATGAGAATAGGTACATAAAATGGAAGAGAAGATTATGTGGTTTACTACAACAGAGGAAGGAAAAAGTGTTTTGAATCAATAATAAATTGTTGATGGTTTTTTGCAGCTTAATAAAGTGCAGAAACATAGAACTATTTTTTCAAGACTTTTTCTTCTGCTTTTGGATGGCAGCATGTGGGGTTTTTTCTCACTTTGGTATACATAATCTTCATGTTAACAAGATGCTGGGCTTGCTGTTCATCTCTGTGTTCACTGTTGAACATTTGTGTTCCCTGTTCTCAGAAATACGATGTAATACAGATCACATTTGATCTGATTTTAATGACTATTTAATCCACTGAAGAAAAGTGAAGTCCACAGTTCTTACATGTTAAATCAGTTTCACAGTAAATTTTTAAGAATTTAGTAATAGACAATGGTAGAGAGCTTCTTTTTGCAATTCCAATATCCAATTGAACTTCAATTCATAGTGATTTATGAATTTTTGTACCCTAAATGTTCTGCTTCTTTAAAATTATTTTGTTCCTTTTACTTTTTTTAGTGAAGTCTGTTTCATCATGTATATAATGTAGAAGAGCTCTTAAAGGAGATGTGGAATAGGAACAAAGCGTTCCAGGGAAATGAAACCGATTACTTAGTTTATTTGACTGAGAGAGGATGGTCCTACTCAGTTGTTATCCAAGGACAAGATATTAAAAGAAAAATTTCAAGCTGGAAATAGATCTTCATGAGTACAGAAGGAACTGATGAGTTAAATCAGCACTATAAAAATAAAACATGAAACAGAATTAAAAATTATCCTGACTGTCTTCTGGTTGCATTTTTATCATTTAATCTAGTATTTTCTAGGTTTTGGGGTGGGAGTAGGAGGTCTAGAGGAGGAGGTGGTGCTGATTGTGCCCTCTGGAAATGGAATAAAAAGTAGTTCCCATGCTTGCTACCACAAATCTGTGTGATGTTATGACCTGTCCCGCTCTACTTTGTAAAAATGCCTCAACACACCCTTGCCTCAAGCTAGTCCTTTCCATTCCCTAAATACACAACTAGCTAAGAATGCTTTCATTTTTTTATCTGCAACGTTATTTAATGACTTAATGAATTTATATACAGACTATAAATACTGTGTGTTATACTCTTTTGGAAGACCTTTTCTGGAGAAAACCCATTTGTTATGTTCCTCTTCTTCCTACCAGACGTTAATGTAACAAAAATGTTTTCTAAATTATATATAGATACATGCATGGTTGAAGTGAATGCATCTAATAGTTACCATCTTTTTTTAAAAACGTGCAGCTTGGTTTTGACTGCAAGTTCTGCTATAGAAATGTGTCCTGCAGAATTGGCATTTTTGCCCCTAACTTTTAAGGCTGCAAAAATAACCTTTAATTTAAGTAATATTCTCAAGTCTATGGATACCAGTAATGTCCTTGGTGGATTTAAGTAACACAGCAAAACAAGAAGTGTGTTGAGTTCTGCTTAAACTTTCTGGAGTTTTGTGAAATTAAGAGGTTTGCTTCTGGGTATCCATGAGAATAAACTTCAACAGTGGACATTTACAAGGCGGGGGGGAAGTCTAAAACTAAAGATCAGGAGAAACCAAGACTTGGCAAAAAGCAGTAGCCCAGATGTGGGGGAGGGAGGCAGGGAGACATAGGGAGAGAGTAATGAATTTTTAATTCATAAAACATCTATTAACAACTCCTTGGTGTGAAGGACAGCAGCAAAAATCTAACATGGTGCCCAGTATAAAAAAAAAAACCTTGTCTCAAAAGATAGAGGTTTAAGAAGGGATTTTTTTTTTTCTTTAAATTTTTTTCTCCCTCATAACAGCATCGTCTTTGAACCTCACAGGTTAGTTGCACAAACAGTTCTTACTTGAGACAAGCATCTACCTAGCAAATTCCTAAGTCTTGTAAGAACACACAGGTGGTATAGTATATTTGCATATATATATATATATTTTTTAAATACAGCACTGAACAGATTATCTGGGGGGAGCTGCAGACTTGAAAAGTGACATTGTTACTGCAAAGAACTAGATGGTGTCTGGGACCATACACACAGGGCTTATTTTGATTTTTCTGATCCATTTGGCCAGGCTGAAGGAAACGGTTTGTTTCTCATTTGGACACGTGAGTTAAGAAAAGCAGCTTCCTGATTTTTGGTTAAGAGTGGATTGGTTTTTTTCTAGCATTTCTCTTAAAGGCGCCGTGCTCTTCCGCTACTGGGGTTKTAACTTGCTTCTTTCATGGCATCTCTTTGGTCTCACATATTGCAGTAAATCGTGCTGTGTAGTCAGGGACCAAAAGTTAGATGCCTGAAGTACATGGTGTGAATATGCTTTGGAGCAGGGGGGATTTTTACACGTGGAAATAGAACAGTTTTCATCTGACATAGGAAAAGATGCCAGATTAAGCTATAGTGATTTTTGTCTGATTTACTTAAGAAGTTTTGAAAGAAACTCATATGCCAGTATCTGTTGTTAGAGTTGGTTAGAAATATATTGCATGAAGCCTTCTCTGGCAATGTCATGCTTCTGAGTTTATGGGCAGCATTTGTAATCTGTTTTTGAAATGGAGAATTGAAGAGTTGTCCCCCAAGTGTCAGGTGTTTATCCAGTGCATTGGGACACAGCTGCCTTTGGAAAGTGTTTTCATGCCGAGATTTCCTACAGGTTCACATCAATGTGCTATGCTTTGCTGTTTCATAGCCTTTCATTCTCTGGGATGCTCAAAAATCTCTTCCGATTTTTGTTAAAATATATGCTAATTAGCTTTCCCCTGAGCTATCTCTTGCTTTGTCGAAGTTAACTGGAATTGATCAGCATATTTAAAATAGATTAGGAAGAACCTCGTGCTGAGCATGACCAAAGCAGGTTCAGGGCTAGTACCAGAAATGTTGTTGTTTTGTTTTGGTTTTTTGTTTGTTTGTTTGTTTTTTAAAAGGTACTGTAAAATATGGAGCTTTAGCCGTAGTCATCATCAAGGTTAATCGCTATAGGTATGGGGCAGAGAAATTACTTTTTTTTTTCTATATGTAGGTTGTGTAAGTGTATGTGTGTGACATGTCTGAGTTTCATACCTACAAGTTTATCAACCTGTTACGTATTTGCAGCCTTAGATGGATACTTAATGAAAGAGTACATCTTTTTTCAAATTGAACAGTTTCATTCTGTAATTCTTGTATAGCAGCTTCCACGTAAAAGAAATGTGGTAAGACAAATGCATAATCACAATTCTTGCTTTTGGGCCCTTTGTAGCTATGTGTAAGTGTATACATGTTGCACTTGTTTTACAGGAGTTTGAGTCTTAGGTCAGAAGTTAAGGTATATTTTTGGTCTGCCTCATTTCTCTTTGACATCTGTTCACTTGTCATGAATTTTCTTTCTATATAAGTTTTAGCTTTTGACACCATTGAAATATATATGTCAAAGAGAAAAATCTGCTGAAGGCAATTTAGGATTACTTGAATACATTAAATTTTATCTGCAGTGTGGTCTTGATTGAACACTAAATTTCTCTTTAATCTCAGTTTTGGCTTAAAAATAAGAAAAGTTAAAATATACCCCATGAGTATATTAGGGTAACTTTTGCTTTCAGGAAAGAGAAAACAGTTTGTGTCTCTTCCCCAATTCTTCATATACATTTAGCCTCTTCTTTCTGTTTTTTCTTACTGGCATTCTTTTGTGAGAGCTTCAAGTATACATTTTTCACTTCTTTTCCCATTGTGGATTTTGGGGGATGAGGAGTCCAATGCTGTTGCCAATTTACAGTATCTGCATTGAAACTTCCCCCAAAAATGAAAATAAATCATAGCTCAGAACTAATGTGCTAGGTATTCTGTAACTTCAGTATTGATTTTCAGGGTGTTCTTCCTAAATGATACTTGCAAAGCCTTTTCAAGCTGATTTCATGAGGAAAATATGTCAACTTGACCCTGTTTATATCCTGCCTTAACTTTTGAAACCGTTGCTTCTGAGCCGAATTTGAGTGGGAGGCAGGCGTATTTATTCAGTCCTACTAAACACCCTTGAGGGAGAAACAATTGATAGAGTTGTCACAGCTTCAGAATTGAAAACCATGTTACTGTAGTTTAGCTTTGGACCTTTCTGCTCTCCAAGAAGTGCTGCTTCCTCTGAAGCTGAGAACCTGTTCCTTTCTGCAAGCTAAGCAATTGGGCTAAACAGGACTAAAGCCATAAGGGACATCATGTGCAATTCAGTCTTTGGATCTGAGCTGCAAAAGATGGCATTGATGTTTTCTGTGTTTTTAGAAAGAAATAATGATTAAACTTAAATCTCTTAACCTTTTTTTTGTTTTCTATATAGATGTCCACACTGAAGCAGTACAAGCAGCACTTGCAAAGTACAAAGAGAGAAAAATGCCCATGCCTTCAAAAAGACGGTCTGTTCTTGTGCACTCTTCAGTAGAAACGTACACACCTCCAGGTATCTATTGAGTTAACATATGTAAATCTTGCCAGGTGAATGTGATAGCAAAATATAAAGAGCAAATGCTTTGTTCTGCTAAGCTGTAAGTATGTTGCAATAAACTACTTCTATATTCATGGCTGTATTTCCTGATAACCAGGTGTTGGTTGGATTTGTTCTTTGATGTCTTTCCTCAAGATTTTTGGTGTCTCATCTAGAGATACTGTAGTTGCTAAAGGTACACTTGAAAGCAATAATAGAGTGAGCAGTTGCCCTTTATGCATTAAGTATGTTCTCTTATGTAATGTCTTGCTTGGAAGGAGATAATCTTGGCAAACATGTCAGAGCTGTAAGTACCTTACTTCATGTTGCATAAGATTCTTTTTTTAAGAGTTGAAGAAAATGCCAGAGGATTAAGTTGCTGCATTAGCTTGCAGAACACTCATCAGATGGTTTCAACTGTGAGCAATTTAAAACATTCAGAAAATCGTATGCTGTAATTGTTCAGATTGTTTAGGTCAGAACGATTTCTTTAATTTTTTTTTTTTTTTTTTTTGGTGGGGGGGGGGGGGGGGGGAGTAAACTTCCTGTTGTCTCACAATGAATTCTCTAGAGGTTAAGAAAATCTTTCTCCAGATAACATGTTGTGCTAGCAAGCCAAGTGTTTTGGGGCCAGTGTCTTGTATACAAAGAGGAGGAATTTCCCTAACCTCTTAAGTTTTGAATGATGTGCTCTTGTCTTTTCTAATGTGGCCCGGGAGTAGAGGCACACTGACCTCTAGTGCCCTTCTCCATCAATTGTATTTCTTACCCGCCTTCTGTAAAAGAGCAGGTCTGCTGTGCTGCTCTCTTGCTTCCTGGGCTATATTTCTTCTTTCTGTTCTTCCCATTTAAAGGAAATTCCACTTTTCTTTGCTAGTCACACACCTTTGTATATTGTTTTTGTGGGTTCTCTGGTTATTTCATTAGTTAATAAATAATAAGCTGCTTCTGTGGTCTTATATATGGTCTTTCTTCACCCTTATGTTTTTGCCTATAAGATGTGTTAAGGTATCATGCATTTTGATTAGATTATTCTTCTAGTACTCGTATACTCAGAAGTCCGTGAGGGCAGCTCTTGCAGCAGGGTGGTTATCATGCTCTTGAGTTTTCTTGCATACATGTTGTTTTTGTATGTGAAAGTTGTCATGAATTGCATAAAGTGAAATCCTGGAGAAAATTAATGTATAGCGACCATCTGTATGCTGAGGCTTTGGGAGAGAGGCCCCGAGGTTTCTGTTTATAGCTCTTCAAAGCGCTATTCCTTCTCACTCTCCAAAATAAACTCTGATAGAACAGTCAGCAGTGCATTTCATGCAGCATCACTCTGTCCTTTTCTCTCATTCCCCTAGTGTGACAAATCACTATGTGCGTGGCATGAGGTATATCACGACAAGAAAAGAACATGCTGCTGTTCTGCCTAAGATTTGCTGTACAAAAAATAGCTGGCATCCAGAAGCTCTGCTGAGAGTGAAGGACAGCTAGGCTTTTCTGTCTCCTTTGGCATTTAAAACTAGAAGGAATCTCCTTGCAGTTCTTTTGAGAGAACCAAAATACCATTCTCTTTTAAATACCTTCAGGACAGATTTGAAGCAGTGTCCCTGAGGTTACTGCTGCACCCACTCTGCCTGAGGTCAGGGCTCTGCATGCTGCTCTGAAGGGGCAAAGTCTTGGGGGGGTTGAGAGACTCAAAAAAAAAAAAAAAAAAAAAAAAAAAAAAAAAAAATTGAGATGCTGTGGGTAAAATGTTAGGTTATGTGATAAAAGCTGGTCTGCATACCTTCACAGGAGCACAGAGAGTGGCAGGTGGGGGAGCCCAAATAATACCCTGCCCCAGCTACTCCCAGGATTGTCCCAGGTGCCATCAGCCTGTCACAGACCCATCTCCACAAGCCCAGAGGAGCACRGGGAACAACAGCAGGCGGGAACCCAAGTTAAGGACTCAGGAGAAGGGTCACTCTGTCCAGGCCCCTCCCAGGGCTGTCCCTGGAGAGACTCATCCCTCCTGTTCTGGCATGAAACCCATCAAGACTAGTCAACACGTTCTGGACTGAGGGGGGTATGCCGCAGAGGAGTATGGGACACGTTATGGGATGCAGGGCAGAAGTATTTTGGGACTGCATGAGACTCGTTATGGGATGTTTAGGTGAGGAAAGGGGTACGATCCACAGATGGGGAAAGGGGTAGATTTAGGTGATTTGGGGAGGAACAAGCATGGGGAGAATAGCGGGTTATGGGGATAAAAAGGGCTGGTCATGTATAAATGGTACACTTGCCTGGCCATGCCCTGCACCTGACCCTCCAGTCTGTCCTCTCCTGTTATACTCCATTTCTAACACCTCTCCTGGGTGAGGGACTCTATATTCTGTGTGCATGGAGAGACTGTCAGTCAGTCTATCCAAACAAATGGGGTGGAACTGCAGCCTCGGGCTCGTACGTCCAGGTGCCAGCAACTGGGGAGACTGGGATCCAGGGAGAGCTACTTGGCGGACCGAGTGTCTGAGCCCAGCTGCTGGAGGGATCCACATTATACATGTGTGTGCATGTATGACCTCCATCCTGCTCAGACAGAGAGGGGAGCAGGATGAGGCCATGGGATCTGCCCGTGTTTGTGTGAGTGTTTTTGTGTGTTTGCTGCTGGAGAGTGTCGTCTTCTAATGTGCCTGTCCAAGTGGTTAGCAGAGAAGACAAGTATAGTTGTGCTGGGCTTTAGCAGGATACAGAAGCACCCTAAGTAATATATTCTGAAAGAAGAGTTAAGTGTCTCTGGGATCTGTCGTGCTGTTTCTAAGAGAAGGTGACTTGTTAGGAGATACCTTTATCTCTATAAGAGAATGGGTCACTGGATGAATTCTGTATCATAGGAGAACAATGCCATTCAAAAATATTCTGAGGACTTGCTTCAGCTATATCAGTTCACAAAAATAATTGTCTTTTTATGGGCCTGCCTTTATTTGCAAATTTAGCTCAGCAAGAAAGATCTGAAATTGCAAAGAACCTGAGTAGAACTGAAGCATCTAGTTTTGTTGTCCTGAGCCATTAAACCACTGCCTTAAAATCCTTGTATTGGCAGAAGTTAATGCAATTAAAAACAGGCTTTCTTAATAACTGAAATTTTGTTGCAAAGTTACCATCAGTCACCAGGAAGGAAGCATCGGATTCTAGTCACGTTAAGTTCAAAAGCAACTCCTGACTGGCAGTAATGGAACTGCTTTCATCAGTCATCCTTCAAAAAATTTTAATGTACTTTTGTTTTCGTCCCATTGAGTCTCTCATCCTTCCCATACGGATTTCACATGATCAGAACTTGAGCTGTAGTCTTGATGCAAGTTTGGTCCAAAGGGTGGTGGTTTCTCTGGCTATCTTGGGTCAGCTCCCAGCCAGGAAGAGCTGCAAGCCAAGTACATAGCATTCTGCTCACAGCACACCGAGAACCACTAATTAACTCTTGCGACTGCCACAGAGCTAGTTACTGATGTTACCTTGCTACTTTTCTGTTGTAATTATGTTTTGATATTAGAATGTTTTTACGATGGATCCTTCGTTTTTATAAACAGTCAATATTTTATATTTAAAGTGGGGTTTTCCCCCCTCCGCTTATGTAAGACATCTGAAAGCTTAGAAATTTTAGAGAGACTTCATTGAACTTGTATCTGGATAAGGAGATACTTTCAGAGTATGTATTCTTTGAGAAACCTGTTTTTTTTCTGTAATTTTATTTCTTACTCTGAAGTGATAGTAGATCGCAAATGTGGGCGGTTTGGTGTTGGTTCGTTTTGTTTTTTGTTTTTTGTTTTTTTTTTTTTTCCCGAAACCTGGCTGTAATCCTATCTTGTTCCATATTCCTGGAATTGTTTATTTTTGCTTTCTGCCTAAAAGAAAGGGAAGGTTGCAAGCACTAAGGGGCAGGTTTGGCTCCACTCCAGGAGCAGATGGAGTCAGCAGCCAAAAACTACAAACCGTGGCAGTAGACCAGAAATACCATACAAGGCACAGACCCAGGAATGGTGAACCACCRCAGCTGTATCTTCTCAAAGATCAATTGTTTGTGTATTTTCATTCAAAATTGTCATGTTTGACTAGGGATGGTCAAGTAATGAGAGATCTGTGATTTTAACTTTGAAAATGCCATTGAGTTAAATGGGCATCTTATGAAATGATTTCTGGTTTTTGTGGTTTTAGACTGTTTAAGAGCAATTATTCTGAAGCTATTGGAAAGGCACATATTCTTGAAAAGCAGAAAATTAAACACCTGGTAACTGAAATTTGTTGCCAAAGATGAGGAAAAGATTTTTAATGTGGCTTCAACAAAATTTATATGGAACTGTATATAGCTGAACAGTTATGTGTTCAGAGGATTTAAAAAAAAAAAAAAAAAAAAAAAAAAGCCAAAATTAAGGTTGCAGAATTTCTGAGGTAACCCACCCCACTGTCACCCAGGATTTCCATGTCAGGAAAGGACTCTAGAGTATAGTATCTTTTTCAGAAGCTGTTTTTCAGCTCCTGCTGACTTCTTAATTGGTCTGGCCATTATGTGTGACTTAAAACCACTCTTCACAAACTGAATTGATGTGAACTTTATCAGTATATGGGCAACGCATTGTTTTAGGAGGTTTCCTTTAATTACCCAGGGGAGAGGCAGGGGAGGCATACAGAGGATCAAGTTCTTAAAATACAGCAGTCTCTTTAGGAAGGCAGGATTCTTTTTCTGTAACAAAAGTTTCTATTTTTCACTCAAAATCAACAGAGATGTATTTTCTTGATGTTTAGAAAGACCTTTTTATTTGTTATTGAGTGGGTAATAAATGTGGAAAGATTGAGTGCCAAAGAGAAACTTCTGGAAAGTTGTAAATAACTGAATGGTAATTAAAATAGGAGCCCTTTATCATTCTTCTAACAGCAACAAATATACATCCAGAATGAAAAGATGCTTTACTAAGCATTTCTGTGTAGTGCTCGTTAATATCAGTTTATGTGGTTAAAATACATGCTTTTAAATTCCTTTTAATTATTCTTAGATTAATGAAATTACTCTTTCATTGAACTTTATAGCACTGTGCTTTTTTTAGTAATTAGTTCTCAAAAAATTAGTCAAAAGAATCGAAAAGTGAAGAATTCCCACACACACACAAAAAGAAAAGAAAATACCCAGTAAAAATGTAGTGAAATTTATACAGGTGGGATGAGATCAAATTTACCTGTTCAGAACAGAAATATTCTTTCGGTGGAATAGGTATGGTATGCTCACTGAGAATGGTTAGTGAATGTACTAGGTACCTTAGGTAGAAGCCTTTTTTGAGTCTTAACGTCATTCCAAATACAGGAGGTAAATGAAACTTTGCTTCAAGTGTGTTCTAGCTCTAATGTGTAGAAGTTGTTGCATTAACCTAAAAAATGGCAATGAGCAGAATTTGTGCATGTGAATATACCATTTGCTTAATACATGCATCTCATGTGTAGCACATGAGAATGCTACGTGAAGAACATGGAAAAACTTCATGTTCCCGTCTGTTGGGTCATTCCCACATTACATGCCTGTCATCGTTATTTTAATCACAGACACATCGTCAGCATCAGAAGATGAGGGCTCGTTACGTCGGCAAGGGCGGATCACCTCCACTCCGTTCCAGAGCCATTCCAACGTAGAGCCCTGGCTTAACCGGGTTATTCAGGGCTCCTCCACCTCATCCTCTGCATCCTCCACCTCATCTCATCCAGGAGGGAAACCTGCTGCTGCTTCCAATACTGCTACTGCCACCGCTGCTGCCACTGTGCTTGCAGATCTCATGGCACACACCCAGCTAGGTCAGTAAAGAACTGCCTGTGTGGTTGGAATAAAATCAAATTTAAAATCCCAAAGCAGGGCTAAACACAAAAGTCTTCGCCAGAAGATATCTATAAATAGTCTTAAAATGTACAATCCACAGACCAGGTATGTATGATATATATGTATTTAATTTAAATCAAACCAGTTGTTCATGAGATCTGAATATGCATTGTTCTTGGTAAAATGCTTGATTTATCAAGAAACTAAGGTTCAATTTTGCTGGATTCAAAAGCAGAATTTCAAAGGGATCATATTTTTGGTGCATGCTTTCCAATCTGCATGTATATTTCCTAGACAATATCAGGTTATGGATTTCAAAGGGGACTCAATTGGTAAACACCCAAAAGACTACAAAAACATCCAGAATCTTTTGGAAAGTTATGAAATCAGAGGTACTGACAAAACTAGATTTCAAGCTGAAATGTGATTTTTTTTTTTTTCCTTTAATTAAAATTTAGGTCATGAATAGTCCTTTATTGTGAAACTAGAGTGAAAATGTGTAAGTGCTGGTAAGGCAAAATGTAAATGTGAGTTTTGTCTCAACCTCTGTAACGCTGAAGGTCCAGAACTTCAGGTTACTTTTTTTGTCCTAAAATGTAGAGCACTAGTCTTGTGCTTTGGGAAGATTTGGTAGGGAGGGAGAAAGGCAGTCTCTTCCACCATGGAAATAATTTTTACAATGTTTTGTACACTGTAGTGAAGATTGATAGTGGATTTATGTGCGTGCAACAGGTCTGCACTAATGTTAAATGATGGGACAGGACCTAGAGGAGAAACAATAACTTTATATTTCAAATAATTTTTTTTCCCCAAAATAATTTAGAAAAATGAAATGAAGAATGATGTTTGTATTTCACCTATGGGCTACAGCATGAAGTTCTTGTGCTTCTGGTAATATGCAATAGGCATCATGTATATTGTTCCTGGACATTTCAGGTTTTGGCAGTTTTAGTGCTCTACTTACCTGACCTTTTGTTTATCTGTGACTGTATGCCTACATACACTATACAGACAGTTTTTTCGAATTCATGACAGAGAACAGGTTATGTCAGATGAGGAAAACACATTGAAATGCTTTAGATTTAAACTGAGTATACAAGCTTCTGTATACATAGAGATGTTAATTAACACGATAATTTAATGCACAAATATATTTCACAAATACCTGTTCATTTAGCTGGTCTAGCTGTTTGGTTCAAATTTTGTTGAAAGCCCAATCATGTATCCTTTAGACGTCTCTGTTTAGATGAGACARACAGTTCACAGTTCTTTTAGGCGTGAGGCAGCTATTCATGAGAGGGTTGATTCTCCGTTCTTTGCTGGTTTACCCTCTGAGTTCCTTCTGCCTTCTACTAAGTTTGGGGCATCAGCCTTAGCTTATAGTARCTATGGGCTTCAAAATGCAACCAATGCTTGTAGTTTGTGACCAGGAGTTTTACTTCTTCAGATTCCTAAAGCACATTATGAAACAGGGAAAGGAGTATGAACAAGCTAGAGGCTCTCCAAAAGAGGATCATCTGGATCTTCTGTGTGGCTTAGGTGCTGACAGAAAAAGGGATTGACTCATTTTGCCGTGAATGACATCCCAGTTTTCACAGTGCAGGCAGTTTTCTGCAAGTGGAGCTGAGATGGAAAGAGGTAGTAGCTTGCTTTGTGTTCTGGAAGGCTCTTTAGATGTCTCAGAGAGTCTGGGAAGGGCTGTCTGTGTCTTTCCTACTTTTGCTCCCTCCTCTGTATGGGGATCTCTTTATTGTGGAAGCTAAGTACAGAGAGTAATTCTGATACCTAAGCTTTTACAAGGCAAAACATTTTTCCCCAAGCCTCTTAGTGCTGTTGCCTTAGAAAGATCCTCCATGCTGAAATGTTGGGTTTTGTTTTGTGTCTTACAAAGTTATGGGCAGCATTTAGCTTTCTTCATTCTTCTGCACTTCATCAGTACTCCATCTGTAAACATAGTTAGAAAGATTTGCCTCTTCGGTTAACTTTTGTGGCTTTATTGCTAGTGAAATTTTTCCTGTTTGTACAAAACATACCCATCTTATTGCCTTTAAAGAAATCTAAATTTTCATCTTCCCATTTCCAAGCTTATTTATAATAAATTTGCAATTTTTCTTTTTTTTTACTTAGTGGATGTAAGTAAGATGGAATATGTCTATGCCTTGCTTTAAGGGCATTCTGGACTTCACATTATGGATTTATAGGAATCATGTTTAACTCCTTAAAATTAACAAATAAACTTGGAAGGTGAGCCATAATTGTAAGTTTGGTTGACGAAATTCTTAATATAGCTGTAAAAACTTGCAAGATATGCAAAATGTAACACAGCATCCTGTTAACATCTAATATCTCAGGCCATATAAATGCATATCAAATTTCACAACTAGCTTCTTAAGGCCTATCCATCAGGACTATTTAATCATCAAAATTGTATGCAAAATCAAGGCCTTTTTAATAGTTCAAAGTCCAGCATTTAAGTAGCTAAATGTTGGACTGCATGCAGTGGAGTAGTTTGAAATTTCATTAATGGGAAATAAATATGCAATTATAGTATCTATCAGGAAGGAAGCTCAGGGATCATTAAGAGCTGATCTGAGCTAAAAATATTTAGGTAAAATTTCCAGTGCCTTTGACAAAAAATTAAATGTCCTTTTGCATAAGAATAATCTTCCTAATTTCTGAAATGCTTGCCATATTCCATCAATTTTCATTTCTAGCTTAGTAACATTCATGCATGTCCAGTAACAATTCAGTTGTGACATTTTTCATGTTAAAATAATTCATCAGCCAGTTTGTCTGTAGTCTTCCTTGGTCACAAAAATAGGAAAACTTACTCAGTTCTTACATTGCAGACTTTTTTGGTTGTTGATAAATACTAGTATACTTTCACAAAGGACCCCCTTTGATTTGTCCTAGAGCATAAAAAAGAGTTCATTTATTTTCTCAGTTCATGTGCTGACATGAGCAATTTAAAAGGCATCTTACATATTTTAAATACTATGCCTTACTAAAATATTCTGTCTTTTGACTATGTACTGAATAACTCTTCACAATTTTGATATGTTGGAGAATTTAAATTTAGCAGATTGTTCCCTTGCAGCTCATCTTCTCCAGCTTGCATTTTTAATGATGAGATCATACTAAATTCCCAAGCAATAGACTGCAGTGTTGGAAGTGCAAGGTTACAGTATTTAATAAAGTCAGATAGGACTATGTATTATTTTTAAGCTGTTTGTCTTTCACCTGTAAAAGCAAGGACAACATCTATATATTGTTTTGGGAGCTTTTTTCTTTTAGTGTAATATTTTCTTTAAAATGAGTAAGGCTAGCAGTATGTCTAGGTTTTTTTCAAGGTCACCGTCACAACTGTGGAGTATTTCCCAACTTAACTCTTGCAGAGTAACTGGGAAAATAGATTATCATGGTATTTGACCCACTATCTATTTATTGAAAGACTTAAAAGTACAATTCCTTTTCTTAAAGGGAAGCAGGGTTATAAGAGTAGGTGTTTTGAACTGCTGTGGCTCTGTAAGCAGTTTTACAGGAGTTGTGAGTGTGAAGTGTGTTAGAACAGTTTCAAAGAGTTTATTGAAGAGGAAATGCAAGAATGAAGTAGTGTCTTGTGGATCCTATTTTGTGTTCTGGCTGAGTTGGTGCGCTCTTTTTTGTTTTATTGTTCCGATACAATTTAATAAACTTCTTTTAAATGTCCATTTTGGTTGAGTGGTTTCCTAGAGACAAAACAATCATACACAGCCATCTCTAGGTCTAACCCGACTTCCTGCCAGGTAGGGACTTTTCTAAAGTGTTTGAGTCTTCATCCTGAGATTCCTCCTTAGAGACTACTTTCTCTCCAATGCCTAGCTTTTAATTTTCTATATCATGTCCCGTATGCTCTTTCTTGGGCCACTGCTCTCTTTTGCATTTATCTCTGTCTTCTAATCAATAATGGAAAGGTACTTCAGTCTAAATCCAATTAAATTTATTCCTGAAGTCACAAGTCTATTCAGACTTCTTTTTTGACTACTCACCACTTCTCTTTCTCAGCTTTGCCACAGTATCTCTAGATGATAACAGACTAATTTCATGGATTCTCATGGGCATATATTAATAAAATGCCTAAATAATTAATGAATCTAATGTGATTTTTGTCTGAGCATAAATCCTGAAAATTGAACTTATTCCTTCTACATGCATAGAAAGAATTTTGCCTTCTCAAGGCAGAATTGGGAGGAAGAGTCAGTTCTCTGCTGTATGTAAGATGAAATAGCTGTGGACAGCAGAGAAGTTGTTCATAAGGACCCCTGCCATTTCCCTTCTATGGTGAGGGACATTGATTTGCTTGAAACTTGGCTCTGAGATGCTTGTAAGATATGTGAATGCTGTAGATTAGCACCTCCAAATATAGCTAATTTTTGTGCTTATTTTCAGTTGGAAATGATTGTTAATGGGTTTTTTGTTTCTTCTCTGAGCATTCTCATTTTTTCTGTGATTTCTTTGAGCTGTTCCCAAGTACACAGCTCTTCCGTAAATGTTCCCAAATAGCTTCTTCCTTATGTTATTTTCTGAGCATCTAATTGCAGACCTTTTGTATTTCAAATATCTGCCTCATGCATGTGGGCGGAAGATTGCTTTTTCGCAACAGGAATATGCATGGTAAAACCTGCATCCGTTCAGCATTTCAACTTCTGTACTTTATGCACGGCTTCTGACCCATATGTGCACCAAGTCTCACAGTGTGTGTCAGTCTCTCCTGTCCTCTCTCTTGGTTGTTATATTTGTACCTATGTGTACATCACTTCGAATGTACATTTTGAGTCACCTTAGTGTTTATTGGTTACAATTTCATCTATAGGAATGCCATTTTGGGGCCTTCCACTGATGAAGCCACACTGCAGATAGATCCCTAATTGTAGTTCTTGCTGGTGTATTCACAGAGTGGAAGCTTTAGGCATTGATAATCACTGCAGGGTCTGTAAGTTTAGAGGTATGGACTTGTGGGCTAATACTGCAGTATGGGAACCAGGTACATTTGACTCTGTGTCCTTTTCTGTGATTAATTTGTATGCTGCCTGAAGTCCGTGTTTTGGGACTTTGGTAAAGTAAAAAAGCCAACAAAAAAGCAACTCAAAAAGTATATAGAACACAGCAAAAGCATTTCAATTTACAGGGACAATAAAACAAAAAAGAGCGCACAAACTCAGCCAGAACAAAAAATAGGAATACATGGGCTTTCTATGCACCCTGTAAAGTGGTTATACGAATCAGTTTTACACATAGTTGTTACCTTTTCTTGTTACTGGCTCTAACTCGGGTATTTGTCAGAGACACAAGTGATACTTTGTCCTTGTACCTTGAAAGGAATTTGTGGTCCTTGCTTAGTACCCAGCAAGACAGGTCTCTGCAATACAAAAATTGGCATTGCAGTGATGACCATTGGAAAGTATGGGAATAGATTTAATTTTTTCTTCTGGTGATCCCTCTAAAACTGCTTAGAGCTGTACTGGTGGCTTGTATGTCAGCTCTGGAAATCTGTGAACAGAGCTATGAGCACTTGTTATCTTAGTGCTAATCGCTTCCTCAGAATGGGTGGGGTAATATATGTATTTCACAGCACTGCCTAGATCTCCCTATGCTTTGAGTTCTTTCTGCAGGATTTGCAGCATGCTGAGGTCCTTCAAGGGGTATCACTGCAGAGCTGCGTGACCCCAAGCAGTTCCTCCAGCGCAGTGTGGCAGCTCTTTCCTGTTGCACTCCTACTTTTACTCATCAGGATTCTGAATATTTCAGGCCTCCAATTCTTGTTTTTCCTTGTTTGAACACTTCGCCTGGATACTGCCATTTCCTAACGTGTGATTCCATTCAAAACTGTTCCATGATCTATCTAGGTCACAATTTTGGAATGACAATATTCCCTAAGCATTGTTCTGCAGCACAGAAACGTGGTGCAGCTCCAAGCAAAGCAGGCTTTTGTCTCAAGGTTGTAACAGGGTGGTTCTCAAGCCCCTGTGAGTATGTGAGGATTTGAGAAATGCCCTGCTTTCCCTATGTAAATATACATTATAAAAAATTTAAGTATTTATTGCTTGTAGCGCGCACCATTAAAATGAAACAGTGTGTCATGTCCAGCCACAAATGACCACCTCATGCCCTAGAAAACCCTGTGCTAAATGTATCTGTTGTGAGCAGCGTGTGTGTATAATGTTGACATCTACACCACAGGGTTTTTTGAGTGTTACAGGCATTCCAGCTGTTCTCACTGATAGATGTCCCAATGAGGAGTATACTGTGTCTATACCACAACATAAACAGGAAGCTTTTACCTACAGTATCGTTGCAAGACTGTTAAAAACAGGTGATAAGAAAAGCTGCTAAAGGAAAACCATGACTGGTCTTACAAACTGCAGGTGACAGTTTTTTAAGTCAGCAGTTACTTTCCTCAGAGGGAGTGTCTCATCTCTCCGTGTCCATCCAACACGATGTGTTCAGACCTAAGTGCGCTATCTTTGCCACCTTAAATCTTAATCTGTGTTTCTCAGCAAAAGTCTTCCTCTTATAGCCTGCAGAATGTAGATAAGTACTTCATGTTATCCTGGGGCAAAAGTTCCCTTCTTATAAACCTTATGCTTTTGTCCCTTTCTCTTCCTATGGGACTTAGACTAGTCATTCCAGTTTTGTGGTGAGACTTTGGGTGCCTGTATTTCTTCTGAGAGATGTGAGACAGGCTTTCTTTGTAGACATGTGCGCTTCACTCGTAATGAATCTCCTTGCTTTCACCTTGAATTGATGGAGTGACCCACCACTCTATTTGTCAGAATTTGTCTGGATCCCTTTGAAAGTTGGAATAACTTCTCTCTACCCTGGAGAGACGCCGGGGTTCCTTTCAGGATTCCCCCTGTATCTAGAAGATTTTGGTTACAGTTTGATTAGAGAAATCAGAGTTTTGTTAAAAACACATGAGAAGAAYGCAGGAATGCTGTATGAAGCGACTTTGGATGTATTGATTCTTAAGATGACTGATGAGCTCCCATGTCTGTCTTCTATTTCTACAGATAACCACTCTGCACCTCCAGATGTAACCACTGGCCTGGTGGAACATTTACATCACGAGCGTCCACAGGTAGCATCAGTACGAGGAGTTCCCAGAGGCTACAACAGCAGCATTTTGGAAACTGCAGATGGTGATTGTATTATAAACCTCCTACCTTTCAATCTATGTCCCTTTTTCTGAATAAGCAAATGCATAACAGAGCTTGACACCTATCATGTGTTATGTGCCTGCCCTCTCCAAAGTTTTGCAGTAGTATGTTCTATCTGTCAGTCTACCACAGGAGAGGAAACTGTACTGTTTCCCGTGTTCTGCTGGTGCGAGCCATGTTCCCATTTCTGTATATTTCTATAGTAAAAGGCAATGTAAGCCCTTTAGTCTCACATTT
Organism: Phoebastria nigripes; assembly: GCA_035582835.1. Lineage (NCBI taxonomy): Eukaryota > Metazoa > Chordata > Aves > Procellariiformes > Diomedeidae > Phoebastria > Phoebastria nigripes. The sequence continues at coordinate 104,446 of JAYKAV010003027.1, read as the reverse complement.
TAATTTTATATTGCCTCAGAGGTTTAAATTTCAATAAATACAAATAAGCATACACATTTATATTTAATTTAAAATAAATATATCACACATACAAATGAAAATCAGCATTCCACATGGTTTTGTGTTGTGATTTTTTTTTTTTTTTTTTTTTTTTTTTTTTTTTTTTTTTTTTTTTTTTTTTTTTTTTTTTTTTTTTTTTTTTTTTTTCCCCTAGCCCTGTAAAATATTGAAAGATTCACTTATTTTTTCCAAGCATTCTCAGACTTTCGGAACTGAATAAATGTTAAGATGTAGCAAATACCTAGACTCTTGAAAAAAAGAACATTCTTCAGGTTTGTAGTGGAATCTCATGAAGTCAGCAGTTTGAAAAGCTAAAGTAAAGTGTGAGAAGGTGTCGTGGTTTAACCCTGGCCAGCACCTAAACACCACGCAGCCGCTCACTCACCCCCCAACTCTGGTAGGATGGGGGAGAGAATCAGGAGGGCACAAGTAGGAAAACTCACGGGTTGAGATAAAAACAGTTTAATAATTGAAATAAAACAAAGTAGAACAGTAATAATAACAAGGATAACAACAACAATAATAGAATATACAAAGCAGGTGATGCACAATGCAACTGCTCACCACCTGCCGACCAACGCATTGCCCGATATGTGAGAGCCCATCCCGTGATGCCAGAGCCCACACACACACTTAGTTTTTATACTGAGCATGATGTYGCATGGTATGGAATACCCCATTGGCCAGCTGAGTCAGCCGCCCTGGCTATGCTCCCCCCGCCAACTTCCCATGCACCTGGCAGGGCATGGGAGACTGAAAAGTGCCCGGTGCAGGCACCACCCAGCAACACCCAAAACATCAATGGGCCATCAATGCTCCTGTTATACCAAACCCAAAACACAGCACACACACCCACAGCTACTGGGAAGAAAGTTAACTCTGTCCCAGCCGGAACCAGGACAGAAGGTATATGCATCAGCTAGGTAGCTAGGGAACAGCATTGTTTTAAAAAAAATAAATCCATGGTTGAAACTGTTACTGATTAAAGCCGTTTTTTTTCCAAACAAGCTGCTCATCTTGAATGACTCTTCCACCTGAAAGCTGCGCTGAGCTTAGAGTGATGTTGTCAGCAATGTGGCAGTATGTGTTTTAGTGTATGTTTATTAATATATAGTAAGTAATAAATCTTTTCTGTTTGGCAGGTGTACCAGTGAATAGCAGAGTGTCCTCTAAAATCCAACAGCTTCTAAATACCTTGAAAAGACCAAAGCGCCCACCTTTGAAAGAGTTTTTTGTTGATGATTTTGAAGAACTGCTAGAAGGTTAATTTTCTTTCAAATACATTTTTCACTCTGTGTAAGCGGTTCACGAAAGAACTGATACGTCTTAGCAAGTGTTTTCTTTTTCTCTTCCCAATAGAAAACAAATCATGGTGGAGTTGTTTCATTGGAGAGAGAAAGGTCATATACTGTCACAAGTGAAACATAGTCTTCAACTCAAGTCTCCTACTCAGTGTACTTGTTCTCTGCCCTCCTCCCTTGCTTTGGAAACTCTTCTGGTTCAGCCCAATTTGGACCAGTGTGATGAGCTAGTGAATGCTAAAGGCAGTGATTTACAGATACTTGGAGAAATTCTATTCACATCTTTGTCAAGAACTTCATTGGTGCATCCAGAAATTGTCATGTTTGATGGTCCCACCATCACTTTCTGCCTCAGAGATTCTAAACTCTGCCCTGTGGTAATCAGCGAATTTATAGAGGGTACTCTTTGGAGTAAGTCAGGGCATAGCCTAAGTGTAACTGATGGTGCAGTGGACCTCTGGAAGCCTCTGACCTCCTGTTCAAAGCAGGTCTGACTAGATCAGGCTGCTCAGGGCCGTGTCCAGTCCAGTTCTGAGCATCTCCAAACATGGCTGCTCACATTCAGCTGCTTGTCTACAAGCACCCCCACATCCTGCTCTGAAAAGCTGCTTTGTAGCTGGCCAGTGCCCAAATATAGTTAGATGAAAAAAGTTACTTGCTAGTAACTGGAATTTATTATGATGATATTGTTTGCATGCATGTTAATATCCTCTCCTTGAAATCCAGAAACTTTCATTATTTTAGAGGTTCAGAGGAATTAAATGCATTGAGTGCACTGTGCAATATGTCGTCTTTGTGCGCTACATGAAAGGATAGTGCTTGTACATGCTCTGCAGATATTGCTCAGCTAAAAACCACTATTTTCTTCTCTGTGTGCATGTGTCCAGGCGGAAAGAAAAGCATCTCTAACAAATGCAGAAGTTGGTAGCAATATGTAGCTGCCTTTAAAACCAGCTGCATCAGCTAATTTCGGAGAACGATTTTTGTTCTGTTCTCTTAGTCTTAAAGATTAAATGAAAATTTTTTTCTCTGTGACGTTTTTGAGCAGCTGCTACTAGATTCCCTGTACTATTTGTTTGATACTTCAAGATACGAAGTGATTGCAGTTCTAGTCTTTCGCTGAAGATTTTTCAGGCAAACCATTGAGGTGCATGTATGTTATTGTGGAGAGCAGAGAACATCACTTTGAACTGTTAATTTTAGTTATTGCATAGATTGAGTGTTAGCTAAATCCAACTATGACTTTGTTTTGCTAACTAAGATCAAGATACTTGACCTTCTTGAGCAGCTTGGGGCAGGATTTTAACAGCAGGCTACTCAGAGAGCAAATGGCATACAAACCCTGCAGTGTTCCACAGTTGAGAGAGAGAATCCAGAAATCAAACAAAATATTCTGTGAGCGGTGCAGTTTTAGTTGTAGATAATCCATACCAGGAGCATTTCATCTGGCTTTTTTTTCTATATATATTGTTACCAAAGCATAGTGTCATTCTTCATCACCTGTTGAGAATTTGGTGCAGCAAAAATAAATATCCAATTGTCACTGAAGCCGTTCTCTCTGATAACGCTTCTTGACTTGGTGTAGGCTTTCATTTAAATAAATGTGCAGAACAAACAGCAGAAAAAATCATCTTTCCAAAATAGAGAAGAAGAGTGAACTAGGGATTCAAATTCTGTTCCTGTGGCCAGGTCCTTTGAATAATGTGGAATCAGAACTCCAAAGTGATGGTAATTATTTTTTGTGAAGCCAACAGATGATTAGCATAGCATCATCATAAAGCAGAGGAGAAGTAATGATATCTGTGAGGAAGAGGAAGGTGAGAATGGTTCATAGAATAGTCTATTAAATGTAACTTGCACATTTTGTAAGGATTGACATTTGCCATTTTACTGTGCTCTGGTTTTAGTGCAACAGCCTGACCCAAATCAACCAAAGCCTGAAGGAAATCAGATGAATGTACTTAAAGGTGAACCCTTAGGCGTGGTAACCAACTGGCCACCTTCTCTGCTGGCTGCCCTGCAGCGCTGGGGAACTACCCAGCCAAAAGCCCCTTGTCTGACAGCATTGGATACAACTGGGAAAGCTATTTATACGCTTACCTATGGTAGGTATTGGTGATAACTGTAAGAAAGAATTAGGCGTTCATTGTGGAATGAACAATTTGCTTTACTTAAGAGGGACTGACTGTGCTCATGACAGWTAATCTGAGATTGCTATTTGAATGCAAATTATGAATTCATTGTATATGAAAAACATTTTAAAGAAAGTTAATGAAGGGAAAATGTATATGGTATTGATACTTTACAAGTGGCTATTTGTAAATTTCAAACAATTGTGGATTATTTTTGTTTAAAAGAACACTAAAAATAACCTGGTGTAACACAGGAGGAAGAAACATCACTAATCACTCTTCAGATTCCCAGAGTAGATACTAAATTTTAGCATGTTCTTGCATATCCTTATAGAGAAGACTTGTACTTCAGGAGCATATTAAGGATGTTATTGTGAAGTGAAACTTGCCTGTATCAATGAACTAGAAGTATTACAGTAATTGCATTTTTTTGGAAGATAATTGTGTCCCCCAGGACAGTTAACTGCAGCATTTCATTGTATAGTATGTTAGAATGTTAAAATTTCTTGTTTGCATTCTTACAGGTGAAGTATGCTTACAGGAAATGTAACTGGGCAGCTGCATTAGTTTCATTACTTTGCAGTGGAGCTTTGTTTAGTGGAGAATTGTTTAGAATATCATGTTTAGTTTTACATTTTAAAAAAAAAAAGAAAGGAAAAGAAAAACTAAGAAGAAGCCAAGCTCTAAATTGTACTTGGACTCTCTGCCAACTGCGCTGAATGGCCAGTTCTATAAAGAACTGGCCATTTGATGTACTTGAGTCCCGTGTAACTTTTTTTTATATAACTGGAAATTACGCAGGAAAAAAACCTGTTGGATTGAAGAAGTTTGAGACTGACAAACACAAAATAACTGATGATTGCTACATGGTCTGAAGGCATTGAGTGTGGATGTCAGTCCATGATAAAGACCCTGTACTAGAAAGCTGAGTTCCAGATGCATGCTGTTTGCCACAGCATACTTCTTTGGGGGGGTTCTTGCTTTTATTTACCATTTACAGTGGAAGGGTTTTGCTGTTGCTCAATTTTTTTATAAACAGTTTTTTTTATCAAAGCTCTTTGTTTTTTTTTTTTGGAGGCTACAGATTAAAAATTGATTTTTATATTGTGTCAAATAAGTAGTTAGATTGTTGTATTTAATAGCTTGGAATAATTTTTTGTTCTGAATTGTTGAGAGCTGTGTAGATTGCTACTGAGCACTGAACTGGCATTTCTCAGAGCCAGATATTGTGGCATTTATTCCTATCTTTTGTTTCGTAAATTTCAGTTAATTTTTTGTCCAGTTTAGGATATTTCTTTTTATCCCAAGCAGTTTGCTTTCTCTAAGAGCCCTTAGGAAGGAGTCTTGTGAAGTGCCTTTTGGAAATGCAGTTAGGTTCTATCAACCAGACTACGTGTGTGTGYGTGCACACATGCACTGAAACACTGGAAGAACTCAGTAGGTTTGTGAGGTGGGATTGCTTTCACAACAGCAATGTTTGCTTTTCCCCAATTACTTGCTCATGTGCCTATTGACCCTGTTCTAATACAACCGACTTCCCTAGTGCATATATAAGGCACAGAGATTTGCCAATTAAATGTTAAAATTTTAGTCTCTATTTGTTTAATTTCAGTATTGTCTTTTTTTCTTCAGGCAAGCTGTGGAGTCGAAGCTTGAAGTTAGCGTATACCCTGCTAAACAAGTTAACCACTAAGAATGAACCACTGCTGAAGCCTGGAGACCGGGTAGGCTTCTGTTTGAWATGGTCTCTATGGATAAAATAGACAGCGAGGAACAGCTTTTGCTAAAGAAAGCCTTGTAATACTGTGACTTGTAATAGTATAGAAAACAGCTCTCCCCCCGCAAACGACAACAAAAAACATTTCTTGTTATTTTAATGTATTTTTGTAGGTAGCTCTCGTATTTCCTAATAGCGATCCAGTTATGTTTATGGTGGCATTTTATGGATGTCTCCTGGCAGAACTCATTCCTGTCCCAATAGAAGTTCCACTAACAAGAAAGGTAGGCAAATACGTTCAACATTTTTATGGTTTTGTAAATAAATAAAGTGGGCGGGTGTCTAAATCCCATAGTCCTTATGTGGGACTCCTCAGAGCCTGCACTTTTGAAAGTAGTATGGTGCTTCAGCTGAACTACTCAGTGCACGTTATAAGCTTGGAAAGTGCTTAATATTTAGTTAGGGAAGGGGGGAAGTAGTATGAAGCTAATAAGTTAACCATTTTATGATGCGTAACTGTAGAAATTAGTTTAATTATTTTTGAAAAGATCTGTGAAAGTGTTTCTCAAAAATATAACATAGAAATGCTGTCTTTTCAGCTCTCATGCTGAGTAATGAGAGCACAGGCAGGTAGAGACACCATAGTTACTGGAAATATCAGTATAATCCCACACACATTGAGATTATTAGGGAAGACCTGAAAAGCTACAGGCTCTGCTTTTCAGTGCCTCAGGACTCAGAAACAGCATCAAACCAGCTCTCTGTTTTACCAGAACTTATAAACAACCCTGTTGGGTTGGAGAGGGATGCACAACCATTGCTTTTTACACTACTTTGCTACCATTGCTTGCCAGATCTACTGCCAAATCTAACTTAGTTGGCACTAAGCAAAACTAAGCCTTTTGAGCATAGACTTCAGTCTTTTGTCTTACAGGCTAGAAGTTTGTTTTTTCCTGKGATATAAATTGGCTTAATATTTTCTTAATATTTCCAATTAGTACCGTAACTAATATTAAAAAAGCTTCATTATTTGTAAGTTTGCTATAACATGGTTTCTCTGTAGGATGCTGGCAGCCAGCAGATTGGATTTCTTTTGGGCAGCTGTGGAGTAACACTAGCTTTAACCACTGATGCCTGTCAAAAAGGCCTTCCTAAAGCTCAGACTGGCGAGGTGGTTACATTCAAAGGTATGTTTTTAAGCTACTCAGATTTCTTTATAGGATAAAGAGCGGGTATATCCATTGTTGCTATTAAACAACAATGTTTGAGTTTGCTTGCATGCTTCTAGCTTACATATAAAGAACTGCCATATAAAGAACAACTGCCTTCATTGTCAAGACAGTACTTAGTGCTGCTTCTTCCTGTCAGGGGGGTGATGCTGCAGCTTTTGCTTGCCTCCTGTTGTTATCCCTGAATACTGGGGGAAAAAAACTGATTTTTGGAACTGTAATGACAGTAACTTYTCTTTTTCTTTGAAGGCTGGCCTCGTCTCATTTGGTTTGTGATTGATGGGAAGCATCTGGCAAAACCAACTAAGGACTGGCATCCTCAAGTACGGGATGCCAGTGCTGAGATTGCTTATATTGAGGTGATCCAGTATAATATGCCTAACTTACAGTTACTCTATTGTAGTTTATGTCACAGCACGTTTTCTTCCTTTAATCTCTTGATGCAATAAGAGAGATGACTATAATATTTTTAACTGTGGAACAAGAATGTTTCCCTCAAGGCTGCCAGGCAAAGTTTCATTTGACCGGTTGTATTGAATTAGATTGAAGATTGAGGATAATTAGCATTTTTGGATCCCTGGGACAATTTGTTTAACTGGTGTAGAGAAACAGTCAGATTTCATGTGATATTAGTGTATTCTCTGAACATAAATGTATCTTTTATGCGAGCTTTTTGKTTTKTTTTTTTTTTTTAAAAAGCTTGCTTCATTTTTATAATAAAATATCCTTTCAGTGCACTACTGTAAATTTTCTAGATTTTGTTGTTAATCTAATGCTTCTGTAAACTTTCTCTTTTCAGTACAAAACAAGTAAAGAGGGCAGCACAGTGGGCATTACTGTATCTCATGCTTCCATGCTGGCACATTGTCACGCATTGACTCAGGCATGTGGTTATTCAGAAGGTAAGTTAGATAGGTACATCTTTAAAATTATACTCATAGCTTTGGACATTCAGACAATTTATGTTGCAAAATCATGTTTACTGTCTTAAAAGAACTTTAGATAAGCAGTAGTAGCTTTAAGCGCAAAGGGAAAGACAAACTTCCTCATTCATAATTGGTGTGATATGTGAAGGAAAGTAAGAAGCCACTTGTGAAATCATAATCAGTGTATTAAATTTTTTTTTAACCTAAGATCATTATTGATTTTATTCAAGGGTTTAGATTTTTCAGTCTTCATAAATTTGTTAGTTGGTGGTAAGAGCTATACTGATTTTTTTCATCCTCTTGAAAACAGCTTTGCTATGTATCTGTTTTGCCCTCCCTAATGCCTTTTGAATGCACTGCCCACTTTATGAAGTCATAAGGGGGCCGGTTTGAGATGCCCATGTGGAGAGTTAGAGGAGCCCTCCCAGCAGACATTGAGGGAGCTTTCTTAGACTGATCCTAGAGGCCATTTGAGTAGCTTGGATCTCTTTGAAGAGCTTTGGATGCTGCCAGTTCCAGGTGTAGCTGCTCTAACAGTGCAGACTGGTGTGCCATGCAGACAGGCTGGTGTCAGTTATGCAGCTTCTTATCTCTCAGGAGAAAGACTTGTGGTTGTTGGCCAAAGGGAAGGCCCTTTGAAGTCTTGACTTGAAACCCAGTAATGACTAGGTGAGATGTAATATGCATCATAGTCCTTATAACTCTTTTACTTTGTGATTCCTAGGAGTGTGACACTTGACCCCTGAAAGAGAGGCTTGATCAAGAAAGTCTGAGAGTTACCATATTAAAAAACACCCTGACTTGCTTGGCTTTACTGCTCTTGCACCTTTGATGACCCTGCTTGCCTAGATCACAAAGTTAAAAGTCCTAGCGCAAGTCATCTGGTCCAATTASTTGAACTAGGTCTGTGATTCTAGATAGCGCATTTGAGAGCATGAGCAAATTGCTAACAGTTGCTAACTATCCTCTCTTGCACTTATTTTTTTTTCCTTCTTCCTTTGGGCAGTTGGTTTACGCCTGTAGTGCTCCAAAGTCCACATAAGTAGTATGATAGGGTAAAAGAGGTTTTCACAGTCAGATATCTGTACTCTTTACTTACCATCAAAGAGGATGCTTTCCCATTTTCATTTTGGGACACCTTCCCATCACAGCTGCCAACTACAAGAACTGTGCTGGGAGAGGGGAGGGTGCACCCTGCTTGTAGGGAAAGGATTGTACAGCGGTTCCTGAATCCTGAAAGGATGATGGCAACCAATTATGGATCGAAGGGGTCTACACATCTTAATTTTCAGACAAATGTGGAGTAGTGTTGCTAGCCATTAACATTTCAGATCTTCACAGAGGGTACTGAATTCTCTTGWATGTTCATTTTTCAAATTTCTATTGCCTCATGCTAGAGATGCTGTCACGAGGTTTGTGTTCTATGTAGACCATACCCAGTATAAAGCTTTCCATTTTGTTTATAGCTTCTTGCAGCTTCACAATTTTGGCCACAGTAGTTCCTATTTTCAGAAAGGAAGGGATCTTCCTCTTAGTTAATCATGTCCTACAAAAGAACATCTCCACAGGGATTTGTTTTCAGTCATTCTCTCAATGAATAACCAAGAACTACACCTGATTTTGACCATGCCGCATAGAGTTCATCTGTGCTACCACTAACCAAAAACTTTTCCATTTGAAATCTGTTTGCTGGAAGAATCTTATGGTTTGACTAGTTTTTATCCCATAATGGAGTGGTGTGTGCTAATGTATCTTGGGACACGCAGAATCACAGAATGGTTGAGATTGGAAGGGACCTCTGGAGGTCATCTCATCCAACCCCTCAGCTCAAGCAGGGCCACTTAGAGCCAGTTACCCAGGACCATGTCCAGGTGGCTTTTCAATATCTCCAAGGATGGAAACCTCTCTGGGCAACTTGTGCCAGTTCTCAGTTACCCCCACATAAAGTTTTTCCAGATGCTCCAGTCCCCTAATCATCCTTGTGGCCCTTCACTGGACTCACTTCAGTAGCTCCATCTCTCTCTCTTGTACTGGGGAGCCCAGAAATGGACACAATACTGCAGGTTGTGGACTAACCACTGCTGAGCAGAGGGSAAGGATCGCCTCCCTTGACTGCTGACAACACTCCTCCCAGTGCACCCTTAGCCTTCTTTGCTGTAAGGGCACATTGCTGGCTCATGTTCAACTTGGTGGCCACCATGAACCCCAGGGCCCTTTCTGCAAAGCTGCTCTCCAGACAGTTGGCTCCCAGCATGTCCTGGTACATGGGGTTATTCCTCCCCAGGGGGCAGGAYTTTGCATTTCTCCTTGCTGAACTTCATGAAGTTCCTGTCAGACTATTCCCTCAGCCTGTCAAGGTCCCTTTGGATGGCAGCACAAACCGCTGGTGTGTCAGCCATTTCTCCCAGCTTTGTGTCATCTGCAAACTTGCTGATGATACACTCTGCCCCATCATCCAGATCATTAATGAAGATGCTGAACAGAACTGGAGCCAGTATTGAGCCCTGGGCTACACAGCTAGTTACTGGCCTCCAACTAGACTTTGTGCCACCAATCACCACCCTCTGGGCCTGGTCGTTCAGCCAGTTTTCAATCCACCTCCCTGTCTGCTCATCCAGCCCATACTTCATCAGCTTCTCTGTGAGGATCATACAGAGTCTGTCATAAGATGCTGTGAAACTGCTGGCTGCTTTCTCCAGCAAATCCAGTTCTATGCAGTTCACTTTTCCTGAAGGTTGAAAAGAATTGAGGGTATGGAAGATTTGCATTTCCTTATATACAGGCTCATGTCTGGGACTATGCACCTTTCTCAGAGTGATTGGAGCTCTCAGTCACCCAGAGAATGAAGGGRTATGTGGCTGACTTACCGAAGTATTTTATTTATCAGGAAATATCTGTGTACATTCTGAAAACTTAAAAAGAATAACAAATACCCCGAAGAACAATTTCTTGTGCATGCAGCCATCCTACATCAGTGATAAGCAAGTTTCACCCCGTCAATGTAAGATATCCCTCTAAAATCAGGTTAAATCTTTGATTTAAAATCTTGGATTCTGTTTTTTTAAATCACRTAAGGTGTTCAGATTTCTCAGAGAAAACACAAGAAAATTTAGTACAGCCATGGTAATATTTCTCACTAAGTTTAATTCTTTCAAATATAGCTGAACCTTTTCAGTTCAGCTGAAAAAGTTGGCATCAAAACTAGTGTTTTGGTCTGCTTAGTTCATTGGCAAATGTAACAAACATGTGGAAGTGGTATTATAATGAAAACAGGGTCTTAAATACCTTGTAATAATCTAGTCTATAATCATAATTTAAAGATGATTGTTTTAAGTAAAATAAGACACTTTCAGCTTAAGCAGCCTGTTTGTTACAGACAAGAAGACATGGCAACATAGCTTTGATTTCTTAGTGATGTTGGAAGTTTCATAGTTGCTTTAACAAATATTGTGAGTTCTTAAACGTTCTCATAAATATGCTTAAATCTGATAGTTTTTCCTTCGTTTTCAGCTGAAACACTAACAAATGTCTTGGATTTCAAAAGAGATGCTGGCCTTTGGCATGGAGTATTAACAGTGAGTATTTGAATGAATGAAAAAAACTGCAGCAAGCTGCTTCTCTCAGGGGTAGAGTATTGGTATCAGAATGAGGTCAAACTCTCAAACTATTTATATTTCAGTATTTGTATTTTTCAGGATAAAGTGTTACTTCTTCAGTAACAGACTGCACAGGCATAGCTTATGTTTTTACTGACTATACGCATAGTTTTCACTAACAGTTAAATATAAGAGTTACACTGTAGCTGTGATGATTTTTTTTTTTTTTTAAGTATTGGTACATGCTGTGTATTCTTTGAGCCACTTGAAAGTTTATTTTTTAATATTTTTCTCATAGAGTGTTATGAACAGGATGCATGTCATCAGTATTCCCTATGCATTAATGAAGGTTAATCCACTTTCCTGGATACAGAAAGTCTGCTCGTACAAAGGTAACCTTAAAATATTTTTACTTAACCCATCTCTTTTTGGATGATTAAAAAAAATAAAATTAAATACATTTGTTTGTATAAAATGTCTGCTCTAGCTGAGGCCACTGCTGTTTTATCCAGATGAGTCTGCCACAGCTTTAGCAATTGGGTACTGCATTTCAGTATTATATGTACTGATAGATTCATTGATGAGTGATGTTGATGGCTTCTTCTGATAGACCTTTAAAGAAACTGTGTTTCTCATCTCAGTATTTGAATTTATAGTAAACATTTAAATTCTATAATCAAGTCCATCTGGAGACATTGAGTATACACATGTCATAGTAGTTAAATATTTGGCATTTGTATTTGTTTTCTATGTTTGTAATTTGTTTCATAAATTTACGTAAATACACAAAAATATTTATATCCTTTATARTTGGTCTTTATTTTGTTCTGCACACGCACCATAATTTTTTTTTTTATTTTCAGCCCGTGTAGCAGTAGTAAAATCACGCGATATGCACTGGTCACTTTTGGCTCAGAGGGATCAGAGAGATGTCAGTCTGAGCTCTTTACGAATGTTAATAGTGGCAGATGGAGCTAATCCATGTGAGTATGGATGCATTTTCTGAGTGTCAGTCTAAGGTGAACTAAAGCACACTGTAAATCACAGAACTCTGGGTCTGCACTGTAGGAGCTCAGCAGCACTGGCTATAGTTCATCTTCAGCAAAACAGAGACAGCAGCAGTATTTCTTTGCCAAGGACACTGGAGCGAAACTTTCATAGCAAATGTTCTGAAGGATCTATTCTTTATATAAAGAATAGTTGGCAATGTAATTTGAAAGAGGCTTTTAAAATTTCAAGTAAATCATAATGCCACTTTTGAAGTAGTTGCTCATGTATTGCATGTAGACATAAAATCTTTGAGTTGCAGTGTGTCTGATTCTGTACGTGCCCCTAGGGCTTGTCTCAATCATGTGCAAGGACATAAAAATGGRAGCAGTCACAGCCTTAACTCAAAACCATGACAACTATTAACTAGAGTATGCGGTAGGTTCTTGCCTTTTTCTGTCAATCATATGGTGGTGGTTTACAGTAGTTTGAGAAAGCAGCTGGGAGGGGTTTTTTTTTTGCAACAGGCAAGAATATACCTTAGTTGCTTAATTTTGCTGTTCTTGTACACCAGAAAATCAATAGTATTTCAGATTCCTTGGAGTTGCGTGATGAGAGGTCAGCAAGTCGTGATGGCAGAAGATGAAAGCTTGAAATGGTCTTGCTAAGATTATATTTGTTGTAAGCACTGTTTCAGAGCTGATGCTTAGAAGGTTAGGCAGTTCTCTCTATAGTAAAATACTATTTGTATGCTAGTGATGCCACTGCTTTTTCATTGCTGTTTGCACTTCTTAGCTATATTTAGCTGTGTAAATTCATTTTTTTTTAACTTTATCTTTTCATCAGTGCTGTACTCTTACATGAATTGACATGCAGTTATACCTAGGATGTAGTATAATCAGTGAAGTTTGCTGGTTTGCGTTACGTGCAGCAATTCCACAACTATTAAATACAAAGCTGTAGGTGATGAGGTATCCTCTTGCATTTTGGGCTGAGTGCTAAAGGCCAGGTAGAGTTCTGAACTGAAGTGAAGATATGTCAGAAGCATTTGATGTTAATTTCTAAATGCTTTGGTTCTGTGACCTCTATAAGAAACACTCATATAGGAGCTATATAGGAAGCCTACAGATAACAGTTACCCTTAGTCACAAAATATTCTGATCACTGAAGGACTTCCCATGATGTTAAATGTTAATGGAGTGCTGCCAGAGAAAGAGGGTATGCAGTTGTGAATTTCATTCAGTGAATTTGTTGTTAACCACTGGGAGTTTTTTCTCAAATTTTACATCTAATAATAGGCTGGAATGTCTTTCGGGCAGTTTGGAAATATATTGTTTTTGTGCACGGATGCAACCWTATATGTATAGCTGAGCTGAGAGTAAGCATAGACTTTGAAATCCTGCAGCTCAAGCTTTCCTGCCSTTGGCAAAATGTTTCCAATTGTGTGATTGTTCTTTTTAGGGTCAATATCTTCCTGTGATGCATTCCTGAATGTATTTCAGTCCAGAGGTTTGAGACCAGAAGTAATCTGTCCCTGTGCTAGTTCTTCAGAGGCACTAACTGTTGCTATTCGCAGGTAATTCTCTTTTCTGAGAAGTGAACTGAAGCATTTCTTGACTATTGAAAAGTAGCTGGTGTTAAAACGGTAGTCAGAAAAGATGATTACCCACATAAAGATGCCCAAAGACYTAGACAGAGGGAAGTCTGAGGCTCGCAGGTATCTCCTTCACTGAAGGAGGGGTGATTTTTGTTYGTTTTCCTTAAAAAGTTTAATATTTTCTAAAAGTAGTCAGCCATAAGGTTGGTTGGTTTTTTTTTACCGCTTGGGAAAGCAAGGTCTCATCCTCACTGTTGTTGCTGGAGGACCTTTATAAAATGCCCCGAAAATCAAGACTGTCACTTATTTGGGAGGAAGAAGATGCTGAATATTCAAGTAATTGCTTATATACAATGCCTTGTAAACAGGGGGCTAAAGAAAGAAAAAAAATATTTGTAACTGGCCTGAAAAATACCACTGAATTTCTGGACATACCAAGGGATGCTCTGAAAAAAAGGAAATACTTTGATTATTAATAGATGTATGGATGGAATATGCTGGAATTTTTTGACAGTGGTTTTGATTAAAGTCTGCTTTTTTGGAAAATCAATTTCAAGAAAACTTGAAACAAAAAAGTTGGAGATTTTGGAGAGTACTTTTCTCTGGTGGGAGAACTGACATTTCCCAACTTAAAAAAAATGTACTTGAAGAACTGGTTTTTTACAACAGCACCTGGAATCTTTTGTTCTGTTCCATCTTGAAAGTTGAACAGTTACACCAAACGGAGTTGTTGGTCCTCAATCAGTTCTGCTCAGAGTAAGAAGTGTCAAGCCCTCCAAACACTTCCTAATTTTTCCTGGTGTTCAGAAAATTTAGCCTTTAAATGCTGATTCATGACACTTCTTTGCCCATAGTAGAACTAAATCCTCTCTGTAACATTTTAGAGTGGGAGGAAGCTGTGTGATGTTTTGTTCTAGCTCTTTTTTCATCTAGTTAAAATATATTACCAGTCTTGAACTCTTGTTTGTTTAAAATGAGAAACCATTATTTCTCTTAACCTTAACAAGCCTGAGAGACTTGCACAATGTTTTTGATGACCATATTGCCATTGGTCTATTGATTCATATCTGATTTGACTTTCTGTTTTTCAGACCTCCAGAATTGGGTGGGCCTCCTCCAGGAAAAGCAGTGTTATCTATGAATTGTCTGAGTTTCGGCGTGATAAGAGTGGATACAGAAGAGAAGTTGTCAGTGTTAACTGTACAGGATGTTGGTCAGATTATGCCTGGAGGTAGGAAAGCATTTCATGTAGGTTTAAGCATACTGCACATAAGTTATCTTTATTATTATACTTGTGCTGATGAAATAAATAAAAATGTCGAATGATAAATACCTTCAAGGTAGTATGACTTACGTTTTGACGCATTATCTAAACACATGATGATTAAGYACTGTCTCAACTAGATTATTCAATGTTTTCAGTAGAGATTAATCGACGATATATTTGAATGACCATGGGTTTTGGTATGGGCAGATGCTTTTGGCTGGTCTGCAGAGTTGTGTTATTGTTCACTTGTTAGCATTGGTGCTGACTGATATACATCTGTGTAATAACAAATATAGCAGAACAAAACAAAACGTAAAGCGTAGTAAGAAATACTGTCTTCATCCAGGAGTGACAGTCCACGTGTTAGAATAAAATAGAATAGAATAGAATATTTCAGTTGGAAGGGACCTACAACGATCGTCTACTCCAACTGCCTGACTTCTTCAGGGCTGACCAAAAGTTAGAGCATGTTATTAAGGGCATTGTCCAAATGCCTCTTAAACACTGACAGGCTTGGGGCATCGACCACCTCTCTAGGAAGCCTGTTCCAGGGTTTGACCACCCTCTCAGTAAAGAAACRCTTCCTAACATCCAGTCTAAACCTCCCCTGGCGCAGCTTTGAACCATTCCCACACGTCCTGTCCCTGGATCCCAGGGAGAAGAGATCAGCACCTCCCTTTCCACTTCCCCTCCTCAGGAAGCTGTAGAAAGCAATGAGGTTGCCCCTCAGCCTCCTTTTCTCCAAACTAGACAAACCCAGAGTCCTTAGCCACTCCTCATGGGACATGTCTTCCAGCCCTGTCACCACCTTTGTTGCCCTCCTCTGATGCATTCACGTACCTGGGATCACAGAGACATGGTGGGATACAGTCTCTTTAGGAAGTACAGGAGAGAACAGGTTTTTTATGTGAGGGAACAGTTGGAATGCATTGAGCTCACCTGAGGATGGATGAGGAGCCAACTGAGAGCTTATAGGTAAGGATTAAAGAGCAGACCAGCATGGGTGACATTGTAGTGGGTGTCTGCTATAGAGTGCCTGACCAGGAAGAACAAGTGCATGAGGCCTTCTGCAGACAGCTAGAAGCTGCCTCATGTTTGTAGGCCCTGGTCCTCACGGGGGACTTCAACCACCTCGATGTGTGCTGGACAACACGTGACAGGGCATAAGCAATCCAGGAGGTTCCTGGAGAGCATCAGTGACAAATTCCTGACCCAAGTGATAGAGGAGCCAATGAGGAGAGGGTCTTTGCTGGAACTCATACTCGCAAATGAGGAGGCACTCGTTGAGGATRTGAAGGTCAAAGTGACCGTGAGATAGTAGAGTTCAAGATCCTGAGAGGACGGAGCAGGGCAAAAGCAAGATCACAACGCTGCACTTTGTGCAGGAGAGCAGACTTCAGCCTCTTCAGGGATCTGCTTGGTAGAGTCCCATGGGATAAGGCCCTGGAGGGGAGAGGGGCCCAAGAAAGCTGGTTAATATTCAAGGATCACCTCCTCCAAGATCAAGAGCAGTCCATCCCGAAGAGCTGGAAGTCAGGAAAAAATGCCAGGAGTCCTGCATGGATGAACAAGGAGCTCGTGGCAGAAATTGTACGTAATAAGGAAGTATACAGAAGGTGGAAGCAGGGGCAAGTAACCTGAAAGGAATACAGAGATATTGAGCATGCAGAGATGGGGTAAGGAAAATCAAAGCCCAGCTGGAACTGAATCAGGGGAGGGATGTTAAAGGCAACAAGAAGGGCTTCTATAAATACATAGGTGACAAAAGGAAGACCAGGGAAAATGTGGGCCTGAATGAGGCGGAGGACCCAGTGACACAGGACATGGAAAAGGCTGAGATACTGAATGCCGCCTTCACCTCAGTTTTTACCATCCGGTCTGGCTTTCAGAAATCCCAGGCCCTGGAGACCTGGGGGAAGGTCTGGAGCAAGGAAGACATACCATTGGTAGAAGAGATGAAGTTAAAGAATACTTAAGCAAACTGCACATGCATAAGTCCATGGGCCCTGATGGGATTCACCCATGAGTGCTGAGGGGGCTGTTTGATGTCATTTTGAGGCCACACTCAACAATCTTTCAATGACCATGGCTCACCTCTCAATGGGAGAAGTGCCTGAGGACTTGATGAAAGGAAATGTCACTTGTGTCTTCAAGAAGGGCAAGAAGGAGAACCCAGGGAACTACAGGCTGGTCAGCCTCACCTCAAACCCTGCGAAGGTGATTGGAACAACTAATTCTGGAAACCATTTTCTCAGGCTCGTGGAGAACAAGAAGGTCATCAGGAGTAGTCAGCATGGATTCACCAAGGAGAAGTCATGCTTGACCAACCTGGTTGCCTTCTACGATGAAGTGACTGGCTTGGTAGATGAGGGGAGAGCAGTSGATATTGTCTACCTTGACTTTGGTTGGGTTTTGGACACTGTCTGCTGTTATATCCTCACAGAGAAGCTGATGAAGTATGGGCTGGATGAGCAGACAGGGAGGTGGATTGAAAACTGGCTGAACGACCAGGCCCAGAGGGTGGTGATTGGTGGCACAAAGTCTAGTTGGAGGCCAGTAACTAGCTGTGTAGCCCAGGGCTCAATACTGGCTCCAGTTCTGTTCAGCATCTTCATTAATGATCTGGATGATGGGGCAGAGTGTATCATCAGCAAGTTTGCAGATGACACAAAGCTGGGAGAAATGGCTGACACACCAGCGGTTTGTGCTGCCATCCAAAGGGACCTTGACAGGCTGAGGGAATAGTCTGACAGGAACTTCATGAAGTTCAGCAAGGAGAAATGCAAARTCCTGCCCCCTGGGGAGGAATAACCCCATGTACCAGGACATGCTGGGAGCCAACTGTCTGGAGAGCAGCTTTGCAGAAAGGGCCCTGGGGTTCATGGTGGCCACCAAGTTGAACATGAGCCAGCAATGTGCCCTTACAGCAAAGAAGGCTAAGGGTGCACTGGGAGGAGTGTTGTCAGCAGTCAAGGGAGGCGATCCTTSCCCTCTGCTCAGCAGTGGTTAGTCCACAACCTGCAGTATTGTGTCCATTTCTGGGCTCCCCAGTACAAGAGAGAGAGATGGAGCTACTGAAGTGAGTCCAGTGAAGGGCCACAAGGATGATTAGGGGACTGGAGCATCTCAGCATATGAGGAGAAGCTGAGAGAGCTGGGACTGTTTAGCCTCGAAAAGAGAAGTCTCAGGGGGATCTCATCAGTGTGTACAAATATCAGAAGGGAGGTTATAGAGAAGACTGAGTCAGGCTCTTTTCAGTGGTGTCCCATGACAGAACAAGAGCCAATGGACACAAACCGAAACACACAAAGCTTACCTCTGAACTGAAGGAAAAACTTTTTCCACTGTGAGGGTGACTGAGCACTGGAATGGGTTGCCCAGAGAGGTTGTGGAGTCCCCATCCTTGGAGATATTGAAAAGCTGTCTGGACATGGTCCTGGGCAACTGGCTCTAGGTGGCCCTGCTTGAGCTGAGATGTTTTACCAGATGACCTCCAGAGGTCCCTTCCAACCTCAACCATACTGAGAGTCCCAGACTCTGGATATCCCAGCAAACTGGTCAGTCCTGGCTTAACCTCAGTTTCTTAATGACATCTGTTTGCAGCACTGTGCTTCCTAAAGTAGGTAGATATGGGCATTGTTTTCCAGCCCACTAAGTGGATTGTAGCAAGGAGACTTTGTCTCTTCCCTGTTGTTCTCTTTTGAGGCTAGGCTGCTGAGTCATGCATTATTTGGAGAGGAGAGCACTCTGAAGAAGATAAATAAAATTAGGGTGCCAAACCAGACCTAAGACTGTGGACAATGACTGGGATCTGTGTCCTGAAAGACCACTTAGTGCCCTCTACTCCAGAAGTGAAGATTGCAACATCTAAGTTGGTAGTGTAACATTCCATGGCACTATCTTTCTGAGGGTACCACTAGCTTCAGGCCCTGTCCTGACCTGGTCCGGGAGTGCTTGGAGAGGATGAGATACAGGTTTTTTGAAATTCTCCTTACCCCTTCAGGTTTACGATGTAGTGACCAAAGAACCTGATACGTTCTGGTCATGCCCTTAGCACCTGTGGCTTTGCTATTCTTGGTCTCATTACAAACCTCATGCCTTGCTGAACTGTGGTTCCAAAGCCTCCTCTCTGTAGAGCATTTACTCAAGGTGAAGATGAAGAGAAGAGCCATCTTGTGCTATTTCAGCAACCACCTCTTCTCAGCACATCAAGGCCCTCATTATGACTAAGAGGAGGCAGATGCCATCATGTAGCAAGTAGCACTGATCTTGTTTCATTTTCCTCATTACTCCCAGAAGCACTTTGCAACCAATAAGGTTGGTGGTTCAGTTATTCTTACTGAACTTAAATTCACATTCAGAGCTTCCTCCTGCTACCAATAAAAGACTGGGCAGAAGCTCTGCACTTCATACCAAAATAAAGGGAAAGGAGCCCTTCCTGTGGGGATTCATGTCCAACCTGCTTATTTTAACTACAGAAAATTGAACATCTCTATTCTGACCTTCTAGGTAGATAGGCAAGGCAAGATATTCAAAATGTTCTTCTGGGAGCAAGTGCTTTGTGGCCAGCAGGAGGGTTTTAATACATTCCTAGATATGTTCATAGAACTGTAGGCATTCTGCAGATCCTGTTAGAGTTCAGTGTGGCAGGCACCCTCAGGCAGGTGGTATCTGGGTGAGCCTGTGAAAAATCCTTGTGTCCTCTTTACTCTGGCAGTTACCATTATATCACCATCTCTCTTTTCTGCTTATGATCCTTATGAGCATACTATAGCATCACGGATCTGAGTCAAGATTGGTGGGCCAGGTAATTTATAGCAGAATGACTTCTGCTTCAACTTAACACTCTAGGAAGTAAGGTTGTAAAGGCAGGCCAGCATGAATACAGCCATTGAGGATAATGCCTATGCACTGTTGTATGGCCTCAATGTGAAAACATGAGCGCAGGGAAAAAAAAGAGTATGCTGACCTAATCTGACTTAATGGCTTCTGAATTGCTTCATCTGAATGTTCAAATTCAGGTTGTTAAAATTGTCTGCAAAGACCCAGAAGATGGTCAGCTGTGACTGGCTTCTGTGTCTCAACAGAATGGTTATTCTTCCATTTCAACTAGAATACAGATGGCGTGGACTACTACTGCTGTCTGGTTTGGCTGTTAAGACTACTGATGTCCCCTTGAAACCGCACTGAAATTTAGCTGTTCTCCCAATCTTCTACTTAGATTATGGGTTAGTCACAGGAACATGGAGGGAACAAGTTTGCATGCCCTTCAGTAGCCATGGATCCTTTGGTGAACCAACTGAGGTTGAACTGGATGTTGGTCCAGTTTTTGGGAGTTCAAAAAAGTGGTATTTGATGCAGGATCGATCAAAATCTTTCTTTGGATCAATTTATCACATGGAGATCCTCCTGGCTTTGCTGTAGGCTTGCCCTCTGGGCAGAGTGTGCTTGACTACACTAAGGCACAAAGCAGCCTACAGTTGTGTTGCACCTTAAGCTACTCTTCATATTCAACCATTACAGCTGTAAGTCCACTTGGTTAATCTTCCATAGTGCATTTGCTCAGTGGCAGGTTCAAGTCTGCCTTATGATGTTGGAAGAATTACCTGTATGTTTATGGGTAAGTAATTTCACCTTCTGCTTCTATGTAAGTCGTTAATGAAAAATATGTCCCTGTCCTTGTGAAATGCTTAATTGGGTAGCGAGAGGGATCTTTGACAAAACTGCTTCTCCTTTGTCAAATGCCTTGGAGCATTGTCCGGCAAATCTAATGGACCCTTCTGGTTTAGGATACCRTTGACAGACAATTGACAACACTACCATGACTTTCTATGTTAGTAAGAAATGTCAAGTGATTTGTCTGATTGTGTGAGGGGAGAACAGTTAAGTGGGTATCATCCATTTAGTGCCTCGAAGTGATATGACTTGTAATTGGTGGCTATTGCTATTTCAAAATACAGTAGTAAGTGGCAAGACTACTTGTAGGTTAAGCAGAAGTTGGGCAACTTAATGAATTAACTCTTTTAAAACTCTGATCAGCATTGTGCTATCAGGATCCGGGGCAGTGTTGTGGTTTAACCCCAGCCAGCAACTAAGCGCCACACAGCCGCTCGCTCACCCCCCCCCAGTGGGGTGGGGGAGAGAATCGGAAGGGTAAATGTGAGAAAACTCGTGGGTTGAGATAAAGACAGTTTAATAGGTAAAGCAAAAGCCATGCACGCAAGCAAAGCAAAGCAAGGAATTCATTCACTACTTCCCATCGGCAGGCAGGTGTTCAGCCACCTCCGGGAAAGCAGGGCTCCATCACGCATAATGGTTACTTGGGAAGACAAACGCCATCACTCCAAACGTCCGCCCCTTCCTTCTTCTTCCCCCAGCTTTACATACTGAGCATGACGTCACATGGTACGGAATATCCCTTCGGCCAGTTTGGGTTAGCTGTCCTGGCTATGCTCCCTCCCAGCTTCTTGTGCACCTGGCAGAGCATGGGAAGCTGAAAAGTCCTTGACTAGTGTAACCATTACTTAGCAACAACTAAAACATCCGTGTGTTATCAACGTTCTTCTCATACTAAATCCAAAACATAGCACTATACCAACTACTAGGAAGAAAACTAACTCTATCCCAGCTGAAACCAGGACAGGCAGATTATCTTCAATTTGACCAAATGATAAAAATTCCAGGTCTGAAGGTATATTTTAGCAGAAATTTCTCCGTACGTTCCTTAGTCAGAGTATATATGATAGAGTTCTTTCTAGAGCATAATCTGATGGCTTTGTTCCCTGGGACTGTCTCTTTTTTTAAAAAAAAAAAAAAAAAAAAAAAAAAAAAAANAAAAGCTTCCAGAGTAGGAAGACAGTAAAAAGGCTAGCAGTTATTTGTAGATGTGTGCCAACTGAAAAGAAATTAATGACTTATTTTCAAATGAGTCTGCATGTACATTCTAACAGTGGATATACTTGTGCCTTACCTTGTAAGATTTATGCCTTTTCTTATGTAGTGTTCATGGAGGATGTGCTCTGTCCATTCTCACTTGGTGTTTGGCATACAGGAGAGAACATACCACCATTTCCTTTCCTGTTAGTTGCCCTCTTGAATTACTCTGATGACTGATGAGTCTTGCTCTTTATCTGGTTTTGCTTTTGTATTTTTTTCCTTTCCTTAGATTGCTGTGCTTTCACCAATGGCCTAATTTGAGTCAGATGCCATCCCTGAAGGCTTTGTTCCATCTTCTGATCCCCACTGAATACATTTAAGGTCTTGGAAGTGATTATGTGCCCTAGTCTTTCAAACATCTTATGACATAGGAGCTCACATTCCTGAATTTCATTTGGTCAAATGTGCTGTGAAAGTAGTCTCCTAGCCAAGAACTAGTAGTCATGCTGAGGCTTGTTCAGTCAAGCCAAATGGTTTTGATCTCTTGAAGATCCCTGGTGTACTTTATTCAGGAACCAGCTGGTTAAAAGGTCATGGATAAAGTGTCCACTTTTGCACTCCTTTTCTTCAGATCTCGCTATTTGCTCTGAGACACTGAGCCCTCCTGCTTAGGGGATCTTATTCAAGAGACCCCTCAGCACCAGGATCATGTCTTAGGTCACTGCTGTTTAACCCATAGGCCACTCTTGATGCCACATTCTCTTCAGTTGCCTTGGCTGATCACTTTCATTATCTACCATGAATGCCAATCACAAGAGCCACCAGGGAAGTGCAGGCATCCACAAAGAAATCTTCCCATCAAAGATAGCATGGGAATTCTTAAGAGAGAACCTAGTATGCATTCCCCTGGAATCTTCTCTGCAACTCCTGGAGGGATGATGTTTTGCCTCACCTGTTGACCACCTTGGACTATTTTGCATAGTTTCTGTCTGGGACTGACATTGCTAAGAAGCAATATTTGGCTCATAACAATCTTCAGTTCATTTTTGCAAATTGGATTGGTAAAGATGGTAGGGAGAGTACCAAACCTCTCTTCTTTTGCCTGTTTTGTGCCTCCAGCTTTCACATCAACTGGGATGCAATTGCCGTGTCATCTGTCATCTTGGAAGCTTATTATACCTTATGCTTGGTCCTGGATATGGATGATCAGGGTATTCAATTAAGTTTGCCTCCCTGCTACTTCCTGACTAAATGTTTCCATTCTTTTACAGGGATCCTTCTCACATTCTTTCTTTGATAGGAGAGTAACCCTCTCTAATCCAGAAGATCTATATCCCTATAGCTCCTAATCATACAAAGCCTGGTTCATAGAAAGAATGCCACAGCAGCTACTTTCTTATACTCAAGCAGAAAACTTTGGGTTGGTGCCAGATCTTAGGCTTCTGCAAGATGAACTTATGCATATACAGTTTCAAGTTCTGGATTGTGACTGTATTCAGGACCTTTCCCAGAAATTCAAGGGGAATGGTTCAAATTTCTCAAATGGCAGGATGCTTACTTTGTCTCCAGTCTATGGATGTCTTGGATGTTATTGTTTCCTCTGTCCATGTCTCAGCAAACGTTTGCCCAGGTTCTGGTAGTTATCACGATGCATCTTCACTGCAGAGGAATCTGGTTCCTTTATCTCAGTGCCTGATTTGTGAAAGGAGTTGTTACAGAACAACTTTGTGACGCTTTCAGTCTTTTTCCTTAGATTGTGAATGTGAGATAGCAGTACCTCATTCCCACTCACTCCTTAGAATTTATCATAGTAATCAGTTCTGTGTGTTCCACTTGGCTTCAGTCTATCACATGATGGCACGACAGCCTGCCACTGCAGAACTTCTCTTGGATATCTGTGGCAATGTGTACACTTGTGATGAGACATTTTCTTCCAATTTAAATGTTGTGCTTTGGATGCTTGTGTGACCACCTTTAGAGTCTAGATCCTTGTTCATCCTTACCTAGGAAGTTGGCTTGCTTTATGCCTATTGCCCTTCCCAGAAGAGCGTGGAAAGATTCAGGTCCTTGCATTGGACATCACCATATGCTGTTTTCTTCAAAGATTAGGTTTCTCTGGAAACCCTGCAGATAGCTTCCACAACGGTGGTAAAGGCATTTTATCCTAGCCTTTTAGTATTTTTCCTAATTCTTCATGCTTCTAGAACAGAAGTTATAACTAAAGACTGTAGTGCAAGGAGGGCCCTCTTGTTTTTATTCTCATGGACCCAGGCCTTTTAGGAAGACTTGCTTGCTACARGAAGATCCTGGAGTTCCACTGTTGCAACACAGTAACAATCCAAATGGATATCAGTTGCATACGGATCCACTATGAAACCGTGGAGGTGGAAGAAGAGAGCACTTTCTATCRCTGATCAGGCACCTTTGGTAGTAGCCTTCTGCTGTGCAGGCCTCTGACATTCTTCTTGCAGTCATGCTGTGCTGGTCTTGAAACATCCAAAGCTGAATCCAGTCTTTGGTAGGGCATCAGTGCGGTCATTTGTTTGCACAGTAGGATTCTCATCCTCTGCCAGAAATCTCATGGCAGGGCTAACTGCTGAGAGTCACCATCTATAAGAATGTACATGTGGACTCATTTGAAGAAAGAAAACTTTCTTACCAGTAATCAGTATTCTTCATGATGTGTAGTCCACATGTACATTCCCATCCCATCTGCTTTTCCCTTCTGTCTAATTCTTTTTCAGATGCAATGCTGTTGAGAGAGACTGAAATGGTGGTAGATGCACTCTCTTGTATGTCACACATGAAGCAGGAAAAGAAGGAGAAGCAAGAGTACAGGCTCTACAGATACTGCAAAAGGAAAACTTGGCAGTATCACATGGCAGGGCAGAACTATGCCTGCTGTTAGAATGTACGTGTAGACTACCTGTATCATACATTGGTTACTGGTAAGTATTTTTTTTTACTTGATCAGGGTGATAGGATTGTCCTTGGGCTTCATGGATGGAGCATCAATTGGGGACTGTAGGCTAATCTGTTGGGTTTTCCATGTTTTTGAATGAGTTGAGGACTGTAGCATTTGTGTATGCCTACAAATTGTTGCACTTTCTCCAGTTATTAATACTTCTCTCTGCATCATTGCTTAAGTGTTGCATACAGAGTTCTGAGATTAACTCAAGTTATTTCCTGTGGTAATAAACTATTTATTCTGTTTCAATTTACTATTAAGTTTTAAACAGCCTTTTCTTCCAGTTTCTCTTCCTAAATCACAAAATGCGTTTTTTGCATGACTAACTGATGGTTCATGCTGTACAATTTAATTCTAGCCTTCTAGTTCATACGTATAATTTTCAGCAACTGTAACTGTTGTTCTAATTTGGACTTGGACCTGTACCAGAATTTGAGTGGCATCTCCTTATTTGGTCACCAAAGGTTATCATTGCATGGTTCCAAACATTTTATTAATAAATGCTAGTTGTTCTGATAGATAGTTTTTATGAAACCAAGATAATTTAGAGGTTGATCTATTGGTAGGGTGAATTATTGTCTCTCCTGTTCAGACCTAAGTTGTTGAGAACTGAAGACTTCTCTGGGATTAGAAAATGTACCTATGAACCTGTTCTACCAGCAGAGTTCCTGGTCCATGCTTGTAGCARAGCTGGCTTTATCATATATTAGTACTAAAGGAAGTGTGCCACTTTACATTTATGATTTCTCTTGATGCTAGTTGAACAGCGATAAAAGTAAGGGCTATCTGTATATTACTTAAGATTGGCTAAATTAGAAATCAGTAATACAGTCTTTCATAATGGCTGTTGTAAGCTTTATCTGGGCTTCCCATCTGACATATGTTCCATGACCAAAACATTCAAAAGATCCTGATAGAGATAAACCAACTAAATAAATTTCTGATACCTCTGAGGTCTCACGGTTGTTTTGTTTTCTTTAATATAGTATGCATGACCACAAAGTACTCTGATAATCGTGAGTTGGAAGCAGACGCCATGGGAAAGGGCAGAACATTAAATCTATGGCATGGTCTGTGTTGTTTTTCAAAGGCTCTGTTTATTTTGTATTGACCCACGTAGCCATTTTGATTTCTTTGTTAATCTTGAGTCTTAAGTGCTAAACTAAACTTCCTTGCTCCATCGTGCCTTCTCCCTCCATATCCTTTTTCCTTTCCCTTTCAGACTAGGAAAGGACAAATCCAGTCTGCTTAAGCAAGGGCTCTACTTAGCCAGAGAAACCTCTGAGAAAACAGTGGCTTCAGAAGTAAAATATAACTGGTGGCCAGAGCAAAGCTCAGTGTAATATTTGGTTTACAAGTGTGTATATCCTTGATTAAAAATAAGAAAATTTCAGTGTAGGAAGACTTCTGAGATTTCAGAAGAAAATTGGTAAGCTTAATAGCAGTAGGACCTTTATGAAATGCAATCCTTTTAATGAGTTGAAGAAGGTCATCAAACTGAGGATAGGGAAGACATAATATGTAGTCACAGGAGTAAGTTCAGTAAGGGACAGCTCTGTGAGATGAGTTGTCTGTGGTCTCCAAATAATTGTTGGCAAACTGGCCTGCTTTAAAAGAAGATGGGACATGATGCAGAAAAATCATTGACCTGACAGTGAGAGAATAAAATAGCCTAGTTTTCTCTCCATTTCTAATGTGTTTCTCACATAACTTAAGGGATGATACTCTGAATACCAAAGTGTGCAATAAATAAAAGGAATGGTATGTCTGTAATTGGTATCTTCTTATTTTTCATCTTTATTCTCATRTATGCTTGTACTTGATCAAACCATCTGCCTTCATGCTGAAAAGCAGTTGCTACAGTTTTGGATTCAGTTGCAGCTGATGAAGCACTGTAAGAAAAAAAAAATTGCATTTGCAAACTTGCATCTTTAATCTTGGAGAACACATTACACAGGCTGTCAAAAAGATAGATAGAGCTCTCTTGCATGCTGTGTTTTTGCTGTAGCTGATAGATAATTGATATTAAAATCTTTATCTGCCTGTCAGTGGCAAAGCAACTTCTGTGTCAGCTGCTGAAGCATACCAGTGCTGTGATTCTGTGTTCTTCCTCTCCCTTTAGCAAATGTGTGTGTTGTGAAGGTGGATGGGACTCCTTATCTGTGTAAAGCTGATGAGGTTGGAGAAATATGCGTGAATTCAGGTGCAACTGGGATGGCATATTTCGGCCTCCTCGGAATCACCAAGAATGTGTTCGAGGTTTGTATTTCTCTTTGTAATACAAAGTTTCATCGTTACATTTCTAGTATTTCTTCCTGCAAATAAACTTATTTGTTCCTTAAACTTYCTTTTTTATTTTATTAGAAAAAGCCATGGCCAAATACACTTTGCTTCATTCTCTATCAGAACGCAAAATTCTGTCTCTTATAAC
Source organism: Phoebastria nigripes (assembly GCA_035582835.1). Classification (NCBI taxonomy): domain Eukaryota; kingdom Metazoa; phylum Chordata; class Aves; order Procellariiformes; family Diomedeidae; genus Phoebastria; species Phoebastria nigripes. The sequence continues at coordinate 77,359 of JAYKAV010003027.1, read as the reverse complement.
TAGGGGAATGTCTCTTATAACTAGGGAAAACGTGGGCCCTCTCCGGAATGAAATGGGAGACCTGGTTACCCGGGATATGGAGAAGGCCGAGGTACTCAATGACTTTTTTGCCTCAGTCTTCACTGGCAAGTGCTCAAGCCTCACCGCCCAAGCCACAGAAGGCAAAGGCAGGGACTGGGAGAATGAAGAGCTGCCCACTGTAGGAGAAGATCAGGTTCAAGACCATCTGAGGAACCTGAAGGTGCACAAGTCCATGGGACCCGATGAGATCCATCCATGGGTCCTGAGGGAACTGGCAGATGAAGTTGCTAAGCCACTATCTATCATATTTGATAAGTCATGGCAGTCTGGTGAAGTTCCCACTGACTGGAAAAGGGGAAACATAAC
>JAYKAV010003027.1:0-76725 GCA_035582835.1 Phoebastria nigripes | reverse complement strand
TCTATCTGGACCTCTGTAAGGCCTTTGACACAGTCCCCCACAACATCCTTCTCTCTAAACTGGAGAGATATGGATTTGATGGGTGGACTGTCCAGCGGATGAGGAATTGGTTGGGTGGTCGCATCCAGAGGGTAGTGGTGAATGGCTCAATGTCCAGATGGAGATCAGTGACAAGTGGTGTCTGTCCTGCAGGGGTCCGTACTGGGACCAGTCCAGTTTAATATCTTCATCAATGACATAGACAGCAAGATCGAGTGCACCCTCAGCAAATTTGCGGATGACACCAAACTGAGTGGTGCRGTCGACACGCCTRGGGGATGGGATGCCATCCAGAAGGACCTGGACAAGCTCGAGAAGTGGGCCTGTGTGAACCTCACAAAATTCAACAAGGCTAAGTGCAAGGTCCTGCACCTGGGTCGGGGCAACCCCCAGTATCAATACAGGCTGGGGGATGAAGGGATTGAGAGCAGCCCTGCCGAGAAGGACTTGGGGCTACTGGTGGATGAAAAGCTGGACATGAGCCAGCAATGTGCGCTCACAGCCCAGAAGGCCAACCGTATCYTGGGCTGCATCAAAAGAAGCGTGGCCAGCAGGTCGAGGGAGGTGATTCTGCCCCTCTGCTCTGCTCTGATGAGACCCCACCTGGAGTACTGCGTCCAGCTCTGGAACCCTCGGCACAGGAAAGACATGGACCTGTTGGAGCGGGTCCAGAGGAGGGCCACAAAAATGATGAGGGGGATGGAACACCTCTCCTATGAAGAAAGGCTGAGAGAGTTGGGGTTATTCAGCCTGGAGAAGAGAAGGCTTTGGGGTGACCTTATTGCAGCCTWTCAGTACTTAAAGGGGGCTTATAAGAAAGATGRGGACAGACTTTTTAGTGGGGCCTGTAGCGATAGGACAAGGGGTGATGGTTTTAAACTGAAAGAGGGTAGATTTAAGCTAGATAGAAGGAAGAMATTTTTTACAATGAGGGTGGTGAAGCACTGGCACAGGTTGCCCAGAGAGGTGGTAGATGCCCCATCCCTGGAAACATTSAAGGTCAGGCTGGACGGGKCTCTGAGCAACCTGATCCAGTTGAAGATGTCCCTACCCATGGCAGGGTGTTTGGACTAGATTTGGACTAGTTTGGACCCTTTAAAGGTCCCTTCCGATCCAAACTATTCTATGATTCTATGAGTCTATAACCAAAAATACCATCAGCAGTCAATCAGCTGCCTCTATGTTCTGCTATCCAGAGTGTGCCTATGTTAGCATTTAAATTCATCTTAGTTCTTTATTAACGCAGCAGTCTTATGTAAAGTTACCTGAAGATGTTTCAAGTTTATTGGTGCACAGCTTGGGACGTAGAGTTAGAAGTTAGTCTGATATTTGTGAGCTGCTTTATACAATCAAAATGCATTTGTTCAGATATAATAAATTATTTAGAAAAGCTTCCTTTGTGTATTGCAAACAGTATGTGCTTTTCAAAATCAACTTCAGTGTTGATTTGCTGTAATGCTTAGAACACTAAACAGTTTGCTGTTGGATATATGAAATTATGTTCCTAGGTATATGGAAGAAGAGATAGTAAGGATGATAGCACAACAGTTATAAGCCTTGTAGTTTGCCAAAGTAAAGCAAAAGCAATCTTTCTGCCCAGATTTTTCCTCGCGGTGGTACCCCAATTTCATGTTTTCCCTTTTCTGGCAAGAAAGGAGTGAAAGTCCTTTGGGAGTTGCACACACAGTAGCATTATGCTGGGCAGCAGTTTGAAGACTCTGCTGAAGTATGGAGTTCTACCAGAGAGATGAAAGAAATCCTGACCATAGTCTATTCTTTCAAAAAAAGCTCTTTCTGGCAGCTTGCCAAGCCTCAGCACTTTAAACAGCTTAGCTTTCAGCACTGTCTGTTAGCTAGTGAGAGCGCCAGCAAGAAACCTGAGGTAATGGAAGAGTTGGGGGATGGGGGGAAGGCAAGGAAACCATCTGAGCAGATGAGAGGAACTTGCTGATGACCGTAATGCTTCTGCTCTGGTTCTCTGTTGTAGGCAGTCCCATAATTGCAGCAAACTTAACTTTCTCAAAGTTCTGGTAGCATAGCATTTGTCGCAATTGAAGTGATATGCCTGGGTACATATCTCATCAGGGATGTTAATAGTAGCAACAGAAAGACTTTCTGATTAAGTGCTATATGACTGCATACTATAAAACCTGATTTAAAAGTGGTGTGAACTCTTGTTATGAAGGCTAAGTAGCTGAGAAAAAGATAAGAAAGAAGGCTACCACAGAGTTAAGAATTAATGTGTTCTTCATTATTCAAAAAACTGTTATTCATACTTGACATGATAGTAACTGTTGTCATCAGGTAGTTTTTCAACTGAGCATAGAGCTGCAATGAAACAGAGGCAGAAAGCATTTTAACTTCACTTCTCTTATCAGTACTGTGAGTGTCTGAATACTTATGTGTTCTTTCAGGCCATTCCAGTGACAGCAGCCGGCGTGCCTGTTTCAGACCAACCCTTTACAAGAACAGGATTGCTTGGCTTTGTGGGTCCTGTAAGTGTGAATGAGCCGTCTGGGGCCCTGCTTTGTCCTGACTCCCAACTCTCAAGCGATGCCCCCGAATTCAGCAGAATTCTGTGTCAGGGCAGTGACCTTGTACAGATCTTGAGAATATTGTTGGCTTTAGTCAGGCATGTATTGCTGGGAGTCTGGAGGTTTTTCCCCCTCTGTTTCTAATCCTGTCTTTTTTTCAGGACTATTTGGTGTTTGTGGTAGGAAAATTGGATGGCCTAATGACAGTTACTGGGCGCAGGCACAATGCGGATGATGTGGTAGCCACTGCATTGGCAGTCGAACCCATGAAGTTTGTCTATCGGGGAAGGTGAGTATATTAAAAACTTCACCACTGCTGATTGGACTTTGTTGCTCCTTTTTTCACCCGCAGACAATCAACAAGTAACATAGCGTAGACAGGAGCTCTGCATGTGAATTTTTACATTTGTATTTTGTACGAAAGGTGGCACTAGGTTGTGATATGCCAGATAAGAACTTGGCTGTCCCTGCTAACTTGGAAGACAAATATTGACACCCTGCTTCGTGCATAGTAGATTTAAATTACTTTCACATAGTATAAACATAGATCTTTAAGTGTCTATTTAAAACTTCTTTCAAAGCTTCTCTTAAGACAGTCAAATGAAGCTTGTATGCCAAATATAAAACACAACTCCCCTCTGTCCACCTGAGCCTTTCATGCAGAGTGGACTAGGGAAGAACTTTGCAGCATGTTCTAAAAGAACAAACTAGGAGTGTTGAGACTGCTGAAGGACCTTCAAAGATAGTATGTGTTGTATCACCAAACTTGTTGCTCTTCAGTGGTTAATGGCTCAATGTTTGGATGGAGATCAGTGACAAGTGGTGTCCCTCAGGGGTCCACACTGGGACCAGTACTGTTTAATATGTTCGTCAACGACATAGTGGGATCGAGTGCACCCTCAGCAAATTTGCAGATGACACSAAGCTGAGTGGTGCGGTCAACACGCCTGAGGGAAGGCATGCCATCCAGAGGGACCTGGACAAGCTCAAGACATGGACCCATGTGAACCTCATGAGATTCAACAAGGCCGAGTGCAAGGTCCTGCACCTGGGTTGGGGCAACCTACAGTGTCAGTACAGGCTGGGGGATGAAGGGATTGAGAGCAGCCCCGTATCCTGGGCTGCATCAAAAGAAGCGTGGCCAGCAGGTCGAGGGARGTGATTCTGCCCCTTTACTCTGCTCTGATGAGACCCCACCTGGAGTACTGTGTCCAGCTCTGGAACCCTCAGCACAGGAAAGACATGGACCTGTTGGAGTGGGTCCAGAGGAGGGCCACAAAACTAATCAGAGGCGTGGAATACCTCTCCTATGAAGAAAGGCTGAGAGAGTTGGGGTTATTCAGCCTGGAGAAGAGAAGGCTTTGGGGTGACCTTATTGCARSCTWTCAGTACTTAAAGGGGGCTTATAAGAAAGATGGGGACAGACTTTTTAGTGGGGCCTGTAGCRATAGGACAAGGGGTGATGGTTTTAAACTGAAAGAGGGTAGATTTAAGCTAGATAGAAGGAAGAAATTTTTTACAATGAGGGTGGTGAAGCACTGGCACAGGTTGCCCAGAGAGGTGGTAGATGCCCCATCCCTGGAAACATTCAAGGTCAGGCTGGACGGGGCTCTGAGCAACCTGATCTAGTTGAAGATGTCCCTGCTCATTGCAGGGGGGTTGGACTAGATGACCTTTAAAGGTCCCTTCCAACCCAAACCATTCTATAATTCTATGAAAGTCGAGCTTTCCTCATTTTTGCATCACTTGTGTGATTCACATATCATAAAAATAATGGCACATACCTGGTTGAGGCATTATTAATATTTTGTCCTAGAAGATGCAAGCCTAAAACTAATGTAATTCACAAATGGGAGTAAGTATTTTTCAGTGCAAGCATTGATAGACATGCTGGTCAGTAATTTGGCATAGTTGTTGTCTTTCAGAAGGGACATTGTATATAGGTGCAACAAGTTTAGCGTGCATGATGGAGTTATATAGGCAAGGTTGGCACAGCCCCTGCACGTATGGAACCTGCCTGTGTTAAACACGTGCTACATTGGTGACTGCAAATTCACTTGACCCCCAACAGAAATAAATTACAGTAATGAACCGACATTTGTTCTAAATTTGTCTGTGATTTTGTGATGATCTGGCATAAATAATACTTGTGTGTGTTGAAACAGTACCATTAAAGGTTGCAGTCATTTCCACATTATAATAAACCATGCTATGTTCATCATATGTTGCATCCTATCATTCTTCTGTCCTTTGCGTTTTAGGATAGCAGTGTTTTCTGTGACCGTTTTGCATGATGATCGAATAGTGCTTGTGGCAGAGCAGCGCCCTGATGCGTCAGAGGAGGATAGTTTTCAGTGGATGAGCAGGGTTCTACAGGTAGTCAGTCTGTACTTTCTCTCTTTCCAGGTGAATAAGGCTGATGTATGAAATCAGAATCTTAGAGCACCTTTTTTTCCATAAGAAAAACCTATCTGTAACTACAGAGAGTTGTAATAAGCTGACTTCTGAATCTATTTCAGGGTTGATAGTTAATGGAATTTTGTAAAAAGTAAGACTTTCTTTCAGAATGTTTTTTAACTTCATACTACTAGGATTCTTAAAGTCCTAAGGTTGATAGTTTTTGTTTGTTTTAATTCTACATATCTCTGTTGATTTCATACTGGATGGGAGAGTTAAGTCTGAAAATGTTTAAGGGTATACTTAGTGCCAAGTATCAAAACAGACYCTGAAATTTTTATGTCCCTAACATCCCTATTCTAGATCTCTAACAGCAGGCATTCAAAACTTTTTCCCTTGATTACTTTATTGTATTTTCGTGGGGGGGCAGGAGGGAGGGGGAATTCTGGTACGTTTGCATTTGAGGATTTCAGAATTCATCGATCAGTTCTAAGAAAGTAAAAAGTGAGAGAGCAATTACAGAAGACGACTCTGGTGAAGGGACAACTGAAGGGAAGGCTAGAGAGAACAACTTAAGGGAAGGTGTTAAGAGTGCTTAACTGCTCTTAAGAGTAAGGCAGTTGTGTAATAATGGTTTCTGTCTAATTTCAGCTTTGTAATCTTTTTGGAGAGAATATCTGGTAATAGAAAGGCTGTTATTCATGGGAGAAAATGTTTTTATTTCTCTTTTTAGAAGTGTCATAGCTAAAATAGACACTTAAGTTTTAGGCAGCAAGATGTTTCCCTCCCTATTTTTGTGGTTTTATGTTCTACTGCGCTTTTGTGATTGTGCCATACGTGCTAAATTTGCTGTGGTATAATTTTGGCTTTTTAAAATCTCTGCACTTTTTGCCCACTTTTAAGAGACTTTCCTAATCCCTGATGTGCAGGTGGCATCCCCTTGATAGAGTGCACAAGCAAAGTCCTGGGTCTGCTCCTGCTCCCATTGAAGTCATGGCACAACTTCTATGAGTTCAGTGAGTGCAGAATTGGACCCTTTATTTGCAAATTGTGGTGCAAGTAAAAATTTAATGTTATTAAATGACTTGAATTCAAATTCTTGCTCTAGCTACATCCCAGTTGATAACGTGGAATGTTTTGGGTTTTTTTTTTCTTCTTTCTATCAAGGCAATTGATAGCATTCACCAAGTGGGCGTCTATTGTCTTGCCTTGGTGCCAGCCAACACTTTGCCAAAGGCTCCACTCGGAGGAATTCATATTTCAGAAACCAAGCAGCGCTTTTTAGAGGGTGCTCTGCACCCTTGTAATGTCTTGATGTGTCCACATACTTGCGTTACTAATCTGCCTAAGCCTCGACAGAAACAACCAGGTGAGTAAACCAGAGCGTGTTCTTTAGTTCTGTGTGTCTGTCTCTGAGGGTATGCGTGGAGTATGATCCGGAGGCAATGTGACAGCTCAGGGCTGTGCATGTTGGATGGCTTTAAGCTGCCTAACTTGGCAGAGCTAGTGGTGTTGTCAGAGCAGCCCAGAGCTCAGTTGAGGGCATTATGGTCTGCCTCGAATCCCAGGTAAATGCAAGGACGTACAGCACGTACCTATTTCATGCTTCTGTAGCTACGTTATAAATTGTTCCTGTACTGGCCATCTTGCAAAGGCCAGTAACTCACGTAATAAAACTGAAGTACAGACAGACCTCTATTTGCTGAGTAAGTAATAGACTGATTTTTAATGTACCATACTGATAATGGACTGATTTTGTGTACCATACTATCCTCTTCTCTCTTTTTCTATGCAATATGATCATTGGTTTTAGCTTTTCATCTTTTCAGATCTGTGTTACATATGGCATTTACAGTAATCTGCAGGCTGAATTATAGATTATTACATGTTCCTTACATTATTTTTCCTCATTTTGCACTGTTCTTTCATGATGCAGATGTTGGTCCTGCTTCAATGATAGTAGGAAACCTTGTTGCTGGAAAGAGAATTGCACAAGCCTCAGGGAGAGATGTTACCCAGCTGGAGGATAATGACCAGGCAAGAAAGGTAACGCTGATGTCCTGGTATTATTAAATATTTGAATTGGCTTATTCAAAATGAAAGAAGACCAGTTACAGTATTGTGCTGAAACTAAGCATGGTGCATTTTGGGTGAATCTGAGTGTCTCCTTTTTCTCCTGTTTCAGTTCCTGTATTTAGCAGATGTTCTTCAGTGGCGAGCTCAGACAACTCCAGATCATCCCCTCTTCCTTTTGTTGAATTCCAAGGTRAGATGCACTTTAGGTCATACTTGGAGATTGAGATCAGTAAAAGATTGTTTGGATTCTAAGAAAATTCCAGCTAGAAGTCTTTTCCTAAAATGCTTCAGGTTATGTTGATGATGTGGGATGTCATGGTTTTGAAGCAGACAAAAATTGCTAGTTAGCAAGCAGCATAATTTTTCCACATCTGGAATTTTATTCCACATATTTTATTCCACATCTGGAATTTCAGTATGCATTCTGCCTAGCTTAAAACATTGCAGTAATTGCATTTCCTGCTGGAACACAACTTTTGTCATATTAATGGAAGCCACAATTCTGTCTTCCTCCCTGAGCACAAGGGTAACTGGAAGTCAGAGCTGGAGGATTTTTTAATTAGAAGATCTAGAGCCTAAGTAGAGAACCCTTGGGACAGCTTTGGAGTCATATTTTCCAGGAGCACTGCACACCCTTCAGGAGACACTGATGCCTTGTCCTCGGCTAGGCTCTGCCCCTAAAAAGGATGGCACTTACAGTCACTCAAACATGATCAAGTAAATGCTTCAGTTTTGGAGTACAGGCTCTATGTACTTATAGGCTCTATGTACTTATTTTATTCAAGGGCTGTCTGAGCCCTTATGACATATGACAAGGCAACAGTCATGTTTCTCAGTAAATACATCATTTTTGCTCATAGCCACTCTGCTCTGCCTGTGACCGCCAGTAGTTTTGGAGCATTCACATACCCTGTGCATCCAACACTTCATAAAGGGGTGTGAAAAAATGTGCACTTTTGTATGTTCCTCAGTATTTCAGCCTCCCTGGGCTTGAGGAGCACTACTGCTGTGCATATTTCGGAAAACTCAAATATTTTAGATTCTTCTACTGCTGTTCTGGTACTTCTTTATTCCCCTCCTTTCTTTACAGGAGGCAAAGTTGGTCAATTTTTGTTTGAGCCTGTACTCAGTAGCTACCCTTCCAGTTACAATAACAACCCAGTGACAAATTGGGTCCACCTTGTGCTGTGCTGTACCGCAGATGTGAGAAAGGGAGCGTGCTTTCGGAAGGTCCAGCAGCAGTCCTTGGGAAGTGATGGATTTGCCTTTGGGTCTCTCATTCAGACAGGCAAAATGGTTTAGGACATGGTTCAAAGTTCTGACTTTTCTCATGAGACTCTGCTTTAGCAGAAGAAACTGCTTCAATATGATTATTGTTAAAAGCCACAGAATTGGTTTATTCCTCTCTGAGTGACGAGGCTTTTGAGGGAAGTTTTCTAGTATGAAGAGACCCCTTTCTGGGTCACTTTGTTCAGGCAACTTTTACCCTTCACAGGGAGACTCTGCAAAAAGGAAACACAAAACTTGGGCACAAAGAAATTATCTGTTGGTGAACACATGCCTTAAATAGCTGGGACTAACAAGCTACAATGCTAAACATTAGTGTGTTCACAGCTCTCCGTGAGAAAGCCTTTTGTTTTACACTTTTTCATGTCAGTATTTTTCTCCCAAGTCCTTGAGCTATTACTGTTCCTATATCAACAATACACTGTATTTACTGTTCTTATTTTGCATGACTTTAGCTCCCAGGCTTTAACAACAGTTTCCTTAGTAAAACTGAGCAGAGTGTCAGTGCCATCCTGCATCAAACTAGGCTTTGGATCAGACAGCTGTGCACTTGGGCTGAGGATTACATGTGGCAGCTCGTCTTGGACTTGAAACTGAATACTTGTGTAGTAGACATTTGCTGTGATAATCCTTATCTGTATAGCGGGAGGCTTCATTCAGTCTCTGACTGTGTGTTTTCCTCTGAGGTGGTTGTCCTACCAGTCTTTCTTGAATCAGGTTGTAGTCTTGAAAAAACGGATAAATCCCAGCCTCACAGGCTTAAGGCTAAGGCATCGCTTCCTAGGCTGGATAGCAAAAGGATGTTTTCTGTTGTCACATCAAAAACTGGACTAAGCCTTTTGGAATTCCCATGACTTTGCAACTGCCTAAGCAATCCAAAGATATAGCTGCTTCCATGTGAAGACTTTCCAGATGCATAGTTGTGGGAAATACACTTTCTACAAGATGGACAGTAGGTGCACTGAAGCAGAAGTGACAGTGCATACCAACCACAGCTCAGGTTGCCTCTAYGACGCTTTAAAAGAATTTCTATACCAAAGACATCAGCAGAGTTCCCTTTGCACTTTTAAGACTGCTGATGGCAAAAGCATCTAGAGATTTGGCTATGCACGGTAGGGTAAAGCTGATGCAGTGCTTCATTTGCTGCTAGAACAATTGTGTTACTACTACTACTGTGTTTTCTCCCTTGGATTGTGAAATTTCAAGTATTTGTAAGGTATTCTTTTTGTGGTACCAAATACATTTAGAAGCTRCTTCGCTGTCTGATGTTCAAAATAACATATATAAAATTCTCTAGCATTCTAAAAGTTCATGGTACCAGCAGCATGGTTTCCAAAACACCGAGACAGAGTCTTTAAAAGTGTTTGCTGTATTGTTAAAATAAGGACAATGAAATATTGCATCTGCAGCAGGTACTTTATTCAGTTTCAAACTGTTCTCCACAAAGTTTTCTGATGTTGCTTCTGTTTTGTGCAGGGCACTGTAGCTAGCACTGCATCATGCATACAGTTGCACAAGAGAGCAGAGAGAGTGGCAGTCTCACTGATGGAGAAAGGACGGCTGAATGTTGGTGACCACGTGGCCCTGGTTTATCCTCCAGGTAAAGCAGTACAGACAGCAAAAATCAAAGTCAGACATCACAAGAAAAGAAACAACTCTTGCCAAGATAGAGCATTCAAACATCCATTTAATATAGTGGTATATGGCAGTGACGTAGTATTTCAAGGAAGAGACTTCCTTTTTGTCGTTTTATTAAGTCGCTTCTCCAAGTGGCAAACTACACTTACCAAACATTTCATCTAACTGCTCCAGATGTCTGGGCAGTTATGCAGGAGTAGTTTGATTTAAACCACATGAAAGATTCTCGTTTTTCAGCTTCAGAGAATGGAATAAAACTGCATATGTATCCGTTGAAAGCTAGATTAGCGATGTCAGTGTATGAACACCCTTTCTTTCCTGAATGACTGTCTCTAGAAGTGAAGTCTGGACCCCAGACTTGCATTACTAGTGTGTATTTACAAGTGTACCTCAGGAAAAAAGTATTACCTTGTAAAAGTAGGATGACTGCATATTTCAGAGTGATAATTGTGAAAAACAAATGTATGCTTTTTAAAAGAATCTTGAGTCATCATCTTCATAACCTACAATACCTTTTTTGTTATTTTTGTTATTTTATACTACCCGTCCATGAAAATATATCCCTGCAAATTTAAAGTTTRTAGGGTTTGAATAATTTCTGCTAACTCTCAAATGCAAAATATTTTAACCTTACAGAATTGGGCATGGCCAAGAACAGCCTGTTGATTTTCAGAGACCTTTGTGACAAATCGTTACATCTTAATAAAATAAATCAGTGTGTGTTTTGATTTTGGTGAAAGAGTTTGGCCTTTTGTTCTGATAAAAATGGCTTTAATTTCACAAATAATATCCTTTACAGGAGTAGACTTGATAGCAACTTTCTATGGCTGCTTATATGCTGGCTGTATACCTATCACCGTTCGCCCACCTCATCCACAGAATCTTGCTACCACTCTGCCCACTGTCAAAATGATTGTAGAGGTATGTATAAGACGTTCCTCTCTTAATGCTTTTGGTGGGTGTAGGATGGTTGATGCCGCCTGACAAATTGCTTTGCCACAGTCAATGTAAAATAAGCTAGGAAAAAAAATAATCAGTATGCTGTGGCTGAGTCAATAAATACTTTTTCAGAAACTCATTTAAAATGTTCTTTCTATTGCTGTAATTTATTTTGCTTTGTTTCCAATGTTTTTCTTCATCTATTCGGCTTACTGGTTATCTCATCTGGATGGATATGAAATCACTTGAGCATTCATTCACTAGTTTTATAAATGTTTTTAACGCTGTGTCTTTTACAGGTCAGTAAGTCTGCATGTATACTGACCACGCAAGCGATAATGAAACTGCTGAAGTCCAAGGAAGCTGCAACAGCTGTAGATATTAAAACATGGCCCACTATTTTGGATACAGGTACAGAATGTTTGCCCACTAGCCGAAATGTAAATAGTTTGAAGACTGATTTATTTATTTTGTTATACCATAACTGCCTTAATTGAATGGATGTATCTTGCATTGCACCAAAATAGCTGTCCAGAAACTATAGAAAGCATCTGGTGTTAATGCTGTAAAGATACATTTTTGTCCTGTGCTCTTTTTCCAAAATAGTAATATGGTACTATTCTGTTTTTATATATTTTAAATAGATGATATGCCTAAAAAGAAGCTGGCTAGTATTTTCAGACCTACATCTCCAGATATGTTGGCATACTTGGACTTCAGTGTGTCTACTACTGGTATATTAGCAGGAGTAAAGGTAGAGTAACAAGAGAGAGATTATTATAGTTTGTTTCCTTATATATAGGCATATTCCGCATTCATTCCTCCTGCCAGAGAAGAAATACAAAAATGTAAGTGGACCATCTTAGTGTTCAGAAAGCTTATTTTTAGATTTGCATGACATCAAAATGTCTTGATGCACTTTTTGGAAGCCTTCAGTCTATGTGAGGAATCAGTGAAGGAGAGCACTTGTCATAAAGTTCATGAATGTTTTCTTTTGCGATTTATTGTAGAGATGTCAGACGTCATTTGGCATCATTCGATGTCATGACAGATGTCATTTGCCACTAGCATGAAAGGTACCTGTGAAATTTTGGGCTCGTATCGCTTTCCTGTTTTAAAGGTGCTTAAAAAAACCCAAACCACTACATGTTGCACATCTCCTATAATAAACATTTCTGTCAGTTATTACATGTGAAACCCATTTTTTTAAAAAGTTGCTGAGAGCGCCTGTTTTCCTCTTACAGATGTCACATGCAGCTACAAGTGCCTTATGTCGCTCTATAAAGCTACAGTGTGAGCTGTATCCTTCACGTCAGATTGCCATCTGCCTCGACCCTTATTGTGGCTTGGGATTTGCACTGTGGTGCTTGTGCAGGTATGTCGTTTGAGTCGTAGGCTTTCTCATGTGTTCCCAGCCTTCTCTAGAATCCAAGGGAACAGTAGTGGATGAAACTGTCAGAGAAACCCAAATTAACCTTTTTATAGGTATTTCATAAAATACTTTTTGTGGTAACAAAATTCATTTAAGTTAGTTAGTTACTTGAGTAACTTGGGTTTTGCAAGTGGAATTAATTAGATACCACATCCAAGAAAAAAAGGACTTCACTGTCTATTTCACATTGATTAAATAAATCCTTTGAAAGTCTTCTGAGATTAAACAATATCTTTTTACAAGACCCTTATGGTGTTGACTGCAAGATTGGTGTGCACTAAGAAATACTGCTAAAGGAAGCAATTAAATATTTCTTAAAATGAATGAGACCTCAATTGATTCAATCAGATAACTACTGTAATGCAGCACATCTTGCAAAGCTGCAAAATTTTCCTTTTTTTTGCCATTTAAAACTTTCCATATACTTTAACTAATCCAAAGATTTTATAGTGTTTCAGATATTTCATTAAAAAAATTGCAGAAACTGAATATGCAAGGTTATTTTGTAAACAGATAAAGTTAAATTAACTGTAGTTAACCTGTTCCTTCCCTCTCTAATTCCCCCAACTGGAAAGGAAGTGTACTGAAGGAAGGCAAAAATTTAACTTTGGTAACATCAGATGATTTATATCATCAATAAAGTGAGGCAGGGTGGAGGGAGAAGAAACCTCAATGATGGAAGAATTAAAATCTAAATGGATTTAAAAACATATTTTTAGGGAAGGGAACTATGTGTGTCATGCTTTCTATACAAGAGTTAATATAAGGTCTGCTGTGTTCCATCTGAACTATAGCTTTGTTTTAGTGTGAAAGACTGTTTTATTACAGAATGATTTTTTTTTTTTCTATTTTAGAATGTTTAAAAAGAAAACAAAAAACCTCATCGTATTGCCCAGTACAAAAACGCATCAGCTCTAGTTAGGAGAAATGGCAAGCGTGTCAAGCTACCTGTTGAAAGCAATTAGAGATGCTGTTGTTTTTTTCAAGATGCATTGGTTTATCTAAGCCTGGTTTTACAGATGGGTGTGTCACTGATTTCGTTGATAGTAACTGATCTAAAAAACATTTGGTAATTTAAGACTGTATGGTTATGGAGTTTACTGTCTTGAAATGAGTATATAATATTTTTAAAAAAATAATTAAAAGGTGGTGTGATTCTGAATTTGACTTTCTGTCCACTCATGTTAACTGGTATCCAGGTTAAATATTTCACATAAACATTGTTTAAAAACTGACACCCTTATGGCAAAGGCTAGAAAATTGCACTAAAAACTTGAATGGTGCAATATAGGTGTTAAAGACTTATTTCACTCAAAGCAAAAGGTGCATTTTCCCTAGAATGACTCACAAAAATAAGCTCAATTACCAATTGTAATCTGTAACTGGAATGATGTCTCAAATGTTAACATTTTAGTGTCAGAAGTTCTGTCTATTCCAGGCATTGAGTATTTCCCTGTAGTTCAACACAATTTACTGCAGGACAAATATACTCACCTTAAAGTTTGTGACTTAACTCAAACCCATAGTTCTTGGCTAACTAAGAGATACTTGCTCTTTGTGGAGAAGATAGGTTGAAGTTCAGATAGCTACCAAGCTCTCAGTTTTCCTGTATTTGCTTCATTTTGACTTTATGTAACTTCGGGCTTTTTTGCGCTGGCTTTAAGTTTTCATGTTTCTTTTTCTTCCTCTCCCTAGTGTATATTCGGGTCATCAGTCTATTCTAGTCCCTCCACTGGAACTGGAGAGCAATGTGTCTCTGTGGTTGTCTGCTGTAAGTCAGTATAAAGTGCGCGTCACGTTCTGCTCTTACTCCGTGATGGAGATGTGCACCAAAGGGCTTGGAACACAGACTGATATACTCCGGGTGAGTGGACTTAATTTTTCAACACACTGACGTACAAATACGTGTATCTTTCTAAAAGTATTTCATTTTGGCTTGCAGAAGATGGGCTTATAAGTGTTTCTTGGAAAGCCTTTCATTAAGACTTGCTTTTTTGGGAAATGTTGAGACTGCTGGAAGTTTCAGCTCTCAAGTTTCTGGTGGGGGAAAAAAAAAGTCTTATGTTTTCAACTTTACTTATTTGTGCCACCTCTGTGCTGCTGGGTATTTCTGAGATTTTGGGCAAAATACTTAGCAAGCCTATCAACTTTTTCTTGTCTGAGATGAAAAAACAAACAAACAAAAAAAAAACCCACACCAAAAAAAAACCCAAAAACCCAAAGCCCCACCAAACCCCAAAACCAAAAAACCTCTGCCCCCCCAAAAACTAAACAAAAAGCCCCCCAAAACGTGGCAAGTCTCACCTGCTTTCAGACCTGTTGACACCAAAAGTATTGAGTTCTGAAATGGATGTAATCTTCCTAACAGCAGCAATTACACACTAATACATCCATGTATTTTTGAGGGAAATATCTTTAACTGAAACTTAATGTCCTTGAAGAGGCGTCTCTGTCTCAATGGTAGGAGAGTTCCCACGGCTGTAGTAACTAAGCTGCTCAGGACTTCCACTGGGAATGTCTGGCAGCTTGTTGTGCACAAGAAAGTGGCTACGTTGTGCTTATGCTCAGTATAGACAAAAAACCTCTGTCCCTCTGTTCTTCTGGACCTCACTGAAGAGAATCCTGGCCCACAGCCAGCTGCTACAGGTTCACATTCACACTGATGAGAGCCAATAATGTCTCAAACACTCTGACTGCATCTGAACTGCACAGCAYTGGGAGCAAGCGGGTCTCTTGTGAGCCCAGCCCTGTGACACAATGACATTTTGTGGTTTCTTCAGCTTGAAATGATGAATGGCTGCGTTGCAGCTACACAATATGAGTAGTTTGCATCTTGTGCATCAAACCCTACCACAAAGCTTCTTGGCACAATTTTAAAGGATTGTCCTGGGTGGATGGAGCCAAACTGAGTGCAGTCCGTGTCTATATTGTTTAACCAGTTCATGTCAGTTATTCTAGTGTTTTTAAAGTCCATCTGTTCCGCAAATCAAAATGGCTTATTTCTAGAATTTTTTACTTCAAACTTAAAATGTTGTTTTCTTCACCCAATCTCTCAGATGAAAGGAGTTAACCTGTCCTGCGTGCGAACATGCATGGTGGTTGCAGAGGAGAGACCAAGGATTACATTAACACAGTCTTTCTCCAAGTTATTCAAAGACCTGGGCCTCTCTGCTCGTGCAGTGAGCACTACATTTGGGTGCAGGGTCAATGTAGCAATTTGCTTACAGGTGAGATTAAACTGCTTATTCCTTATACTTATGGACAGAATGTCTGGGAACTTTGTAGTAAATCATGTTCAGCTGTATGTAATTTTTTTTCTAATGAACTAGAGCTCCATTGCTTGCTTGCTTGCTTCATCACCAAGTTAAATAAGCCTTGAAGATGTAGATTATGATAATGTCACTTTTCTGTACTAATTGACCAATTGAGTTGCCTTTCTAATACAGAGGATCAGTATTAAGAAACTTGTTTCCTTCCTACTATGCAGGAGCAGTGTTAAATTAAATACACAGCTTCCTGGTCATAAACATATTAAATATTTCAAGCAGTGCTATTTCAGCTTTTGTGTGATTCAGATTTTGCCTGTTTGAAACATAGCTTATGTATATGTGGAATTAAATGGAAGGCAGAGTTCCTCAAATAAGACCCAGGAAAATTGACAAGGTTGGCAGGTTTTTTTACTTTTAAAGATCTCAAATGAGTATTATCAACATGCAAATACATTTGTCTCACCTCATGTGGGAGTTGGACTTTTTTTTCAATTAAAGGTATAAAATTGGAAGCTTTGAAGGGGAGAATATGCCCATAAAGTACACAGACCTACTTCACAGACTGGAGATAATGACATGCTGTGGTCCAGACCCACCTTTGACAGTTTAGTGTTCAGCTGATGATAATCTTGTATGTGTAATTTAACCAGATTAAATCTAACTTTTCTTAATGAGATGTTTCTCCACTAGTTAGGAGGGGAAAAAAAAAGTATTCCACAACTTACCTGAAAATCAGGTGCTAAGTATGGTCTAGAAATTGGCAAAGCACCCTGGGTTTTGGATGATACTTGAGTTAATAGATAAACTGCTCAAGTTTCAGATGTGGCAGTATGTAGCTTTGTATGYGGGGAATTTCATAGATGGCACTTGCATTAACTATGTGTGTAATTGTAAATTTTATTTTCAATTTTATTGGTATGAATTACACTAAATAAAAAAATATAATTCTATGAAGATTGCTACTGTGCTTTTGCAAAACTTTTTTTGTCTTTTTTCTTTCTCTTTCTGGTGCCCACTAGATTAAAGGAAAGCCTTTTTTCCTCTCAGAGTATATTTTAATGTTCTAGATTTCCTATGAGAGAAATGTTTTGGGCCATGAGCTTCTTAAATATGTTGCCATTCATAATTGTTTCATATAGTTTCACACACATTAAAGGAGAAAAGGTTTTTAACAACCCCTAGATAAATTGTTATAAAGAGATGCGGCCAGAGCAATTTTATGAATCAGTAGACTGAAAAATAGGCTGAAACCAGGACAGAAGGATATAGATGAAATTAAGATGACTGTACAGAAAGATTTTAAATTCATTGAATAAAACATTTCAGATGCCAAGTGTGAAAGAACAGCTTTCTGAATTGCCTGTCTAAATAAGAATTTTAAAAGCCAGCTTTGGATATTTGCTGTTCAGACTGTACAAAGGGGGAAAAAACAGTTTTTCTACAGAGTGTTAAATGGCAACGTGAAAAGTACTCCAAGAAAACTGTGAAGAGTGTAGGGCTGCTGGGCAGATAAGCTTCCCCTTCATTTTATACCTTTTTCATCTCTGTTCTCCATTCTTGAGCCCTTCTTTAGTGGTTTTTTTTTAACCCCTTTTCCCCATTCTTCCAAAGTGATATCTGTATTTGACTTTTCTAAATCATTGAATTTAAATGAATATAGATTAATAGCCAAACTGAATGGGTATTTGATACAAGTTAGCATGCAAATAAATACATAACATCTTCCAACCTTACTGGACTGTTTTACTGAGAAGGCGTTTCTGAAGCTGCAAGCAGCCTTTAGATACCTACGGATGGAGGAGGGAATACATATGATCTGCCTTAAACCTCTTCTTGTTTATTAACTGGGACTTACATGTTTCCCAATGAACCACTTAAAAGTGCCAAGCTCTTAAATAATCTGAAATGGAAATTTTCTTTTCACTCTAAAACAGTATGAGTTTTGTTTTCTGTCTTACTGTGTGTATCTTATGTTTCCAGTGCCTCTTTGTTTGTATTTTCTTTT
Source organism: Phoebastria nigripes (assembly GCA_035582835.1). Lineage (NCBI taxonomy): Eukaryota > Metazoa > Chordata > Aves > Procellariiformes > Diomedeidae > Phoebastria > Phoebastria nigripes. The sequence goes on along the minus strand of JAYKAV010003027.1, from coordinate 59,109 downwards.
TTCCCCTTTCTCTCTGTTTCACACACTTTGATGGCCTCTGTTACTTCTGTTTGTGGTCCCGCTGTCAGCCAAACAGGCTGGGCAAGCTGGCTGAACAGGTATAGTGATGCATGTGTGCTTGTAATGTCCTTGTAAAGTCAGTCTGGTTCAGCAGTATTACTCTATAACGAATGTATGCCATTTGAGAGAGTTTTCATTTGAAACAGATCAAGCGAGGGTTTTTTTTCTAATGAAGTTCAGCTTTACTCACACAGAACACTTGTAGCTGAAGTACAAAACCTCTTTCTCAAACAAGCAGAAAGGGGGTATAGCAATGATTAAAATTACTGAATGGTATATTCCTAAAGATAAAGATCATACCACTAATCTGGTGTGGCCATCAGTGTCACTGAGCCTCAGTAGTGCTACAAAAGTACAAGGGAATGTCATTATAAAGACACTATTACTGCTCTCCAGCACTGCAATCTTGAGCTGATGGCCAAGTGGCCTCACTTTAAGTCTTTCTAAAATGAGAAACTGTGCTATGGGGAGGAAACATTGCCTATTTTTTTAGCTTAAATATGCATTTCGCAGCAGTTTCTATTTGTCTTGAGATTAAATTCTGCTGGGGAAAAATAAAGGTCCCCTGTTCCCATGTTGGGAAATGGGAAACCTCTCACCAGAGTTGGTCAGAAGGTTTATCMTCTTGACTGCAACAGAGCTCTGCCTCTGCCTAGGCTGTTATTGGCAGGAGCCTTGAAAAGATACAGGTTGGTTACAGTTATGTTTTAGTTAAATGTTGTTTTTTTCTTTTCTTCAAAGTTGACAAAACTGTTATAAAGTAGAACAGTTGAGGTTTGGGAAAGGAATTAGGCCCACATAGGTTTATGCTTACATGGTTTGCACTTGCTATGTAGTTTTTAGAGGAGGTGCTTACCAAAATGAAATCTTACAAACTTAAATTTTAAATTTAAAAATTTTAAAAACTTAAAGACTTACCTGTGTAAATACATACTTCACTTGTGCATTTATTTACTGATTCCATAAAACATCAAAGCTTTATGGCAGTCACTGTAGAAAGGGGGGCTATTTTACTATATTTCTCGTAGATTAGGGCAGTACTTTGTGTCAGTAAAAAAGGGAGAGGAATTTGTGAATTTATGTGGCTGTGAGAATGAAAGCAGGATTTTCTGGCTTCTGTTGGATTTGTTTCTTCCTTCTTCTTATTAGGGAACAGCAGGACCAGATCCAACAACAGTCTACGTAGATATGAGAGCACTTCGACATGACAGGTACAGATTATGTTAAAGCATTAACTATTTAATGACTGTAGAGGAGAAAGTTCAGCCTCGTTGCATTGCATTGGTGTGTTGAAATATTCTTGGCAGCAGCTAATCCTCATCACCGTATACAAGGAACTGCATCCTAGAGAATCCTTTAATGGACATCTGTGTGCTGGAAGCGGCCCGGCATCTACTCCTCCATCACTTGTTCTGCTGTTCCTTTCTAGACCCTCATCTAACTTGCTGTCTGTTCATCAGTCGTGTATAATCTAGACTCATTAGCTGTTTCTTACCTAACCAGACCATTAGCAAAAGGTGACTTTGCCAACTGGCTGGTTAGTCACAGAATCACAGAAACAGGGTGGGCAGGATCTCTGGATGTCCTTCATGCAACCTCCTGCTCAAAGCAGGACCAGCTTCAAGGCTTCATCAGGTTACTGAGGACCAGTTCAGTATGGAAAATCTCCAAGCATGGAGATCCTCCTCCTCTCTGGGTGTATGTGCTGAGACTGACACCCCGCTGTGGGGAAGTTTTCCCTACTGGCATTTCCCATCTTGCATATTATGTCCCTGGCCTCTTCTCCTTCTGGTGTGCAACTCTAAGCAATCTGGCTCCATCTTCTCTGTAACAATCCTTTAGGTAGTGGAAAAAGTGCAGTCAGAGTCCCCCTTAGTCTTTTTTTTTTTTTTTTTTTTTGATACCGGGACCACCTAGAAAGAAGTGGGTTTCCAGACATGTCGCTGTTCTCATTGTCTTTCCCTTGAGTACATTCTAAACCTTTTTTTTTTTTTTTTTTTTTTTTCTTCAGACCAGACCAACTCAATTCCCTCAGCCTTCCCAGATCCAATAAATTGATGTCAGGCCTGTACTACAGCGTATCAAAACACACACACACGCACATATGTACACACATGTCATCTGGAAACTTGCCAAGGATACATCATTCTATCGGACTTAATTCTGTAGTCAAAATTTTCATATTAACTTGTCTCTCAGTTAACTTAGTTAATACAAGTGCTGGCAGCACCAAGTTCAGACTGTAATTTTAGTAGGGTACATACATATATGTATTTGGTTTTGTACTTTTTTTAAGAAACATAGTATCAAGACTTGGTGCATTTACTTTAGTTTTTTTTAATTGATAATGTTAAATTAGGGGCTTATGTTAACTGGCAGCTTTTGTGACTACTCATCTCTAATTTTTGCAAGCTTAAATCTTAGCTGTTAAAAGACAAGCTATTCACCATCATTTGCATGATCCTGATTTGGCATCTGAACAGATCAATGTAAACTACAGTCATTTTCTCCTTATTTAATATATCGCTATGACTTGCATGGTGTATATTCCTGTTAAAAACAAGTTCAGCCATAGCCTCAAAGCTGCCACTGTGTTAGTCAGTTCTAGCCTATGGGCGTAGGGATAGTGTAATATAACATAAAGTATAGGAGCCTCTTCTCTTGTACGCCTCTCCTACTACACTCAATTCTTGTTCCTTCTGCGAATGTGCTACTTTTATAAGTTATGCTACTAATGGGCTGCATAGTGTCACTTAATTCCATTTAGGCTGCTCGCTCTTCACTTTTTGTAATTCCTGCTGACGCTCTGCCATGGTTGAGTGTGGCAAGCAGAGGTCCAGGAGAGTACAACAAAGAAGGTGAATGTAAAATGCTGGTGGAACTGCAACCTTAGAGCTCTGTTGGAAGAAGTTACTCATCTCTCCAGAGAGCTGAGTTTCTGATTCTTAAAAGAAATGTGGTCTATGGGAATGCTAATATGGAAGTCTTGAAGAAACTTTTAACTGTCTTACTGTGTTGTGAATAACTGAGCATAATTGACTGGCATCATAACAGTTTTCGTCAGTGCAGCTAAGGATAGGATAACACTGGATATACTGGAACACATCTATTTAACTTCTATTTAAGTTCATAAATCCTTGTACAAATGCATTCTCTTATTTTCTCAGGGTGCGTTTGGTTGAGAGAGGTTCTCCACACAGTCTGCCGCTTATGGAGTCTGGGAAGGTGAGAGATTGAGAGCAATCCTTCCTCCTCATGACCCTTACCTGGGTGGTGAGCTGCTTCAGCTGGATCTCAGTACAGAATCTGTGCAACGAGCTTCACTAATCACAGTGTATCTAGGAGAGGCACTAGAGAAAGCATAAAATGAACAGCTAGTTAAAATGAAGCCAGGTGCGTGAAGTGAAGCAATAGGATATGTTGCTACAACTGAAAAAATCAGAGGCCTTCATGTGGAAGGCATTTTTCACGTGTGAAACAAACTTCAACTCTGAAGCTGCAAAATAGCTGCTTAGAGTTTAAATGATTAAACAACATGGTAGGAAGAGATGGTTGATAACTGTGGTGCAGAGAGAAGTAGAAGGGGAAGAATTGCAGAGACGACTTCTGTGGCTCTGCATTATTAACTTTTCTTTTGATGAATTCAAGTTCTCTTAACTTCTATTTTAAACATTTGCTTCTTATTCAAGATTCTTCCAGGGGTAAAGGTCATCATAGCACACACAGAAACCAAGGGACCTCTGGGAGACTCGCATTTAGGAGAGGTAAAGCTGTGATGCTGTTGTACTTTGTTTATCAGCAGTGATTTAATATATAGATAAATCATGTTAGATAAATGCCTGTCTCTTAGTGAAATGGCCACATAATGTGGCAAGTGAATGAACTCTACAGAGAGCTGGAACTCTTTACATACTTGTATGTATGTCTGCATGGTTTCCTCCCTCCCCTGCCAAACTACTGCATGCCAGTACCAGGTGATATCAGTTGACTAGTCTGTCTGATTGGCAGCTAGAAGAGGTAGTGAATATCTTATGTACTCCCATCCGTGGACAGTAGTAATGAGGTAATTTACTGTTTGGTTTAATCTTTGTTTTATATACATCTGGATTTGTGTATACTAAGATGCCCAACTAATAGAAGACTGCAGGTTAGCAGGTGTTCCTTTCCAGTAAGCCAAATGCCTAGTTCATTTTTCCTCTTTACCATCCCCAATTACATGTATATAAAACTCCTTTTTACTCCTTTTTCCTGATCATTTTCTGTGAGGCAGAAGTTAATGAATTATTTTAATAAAACTACTCCTGGCATTTTAGGAGCAAAAATATTGTCGGTGGAACAGATCTTTTAAATCAATAAATGATGTTGCCCAGGTCTGGCAAAATAACCTACGTTTATATGGGAATGATTCCCTTTTGTTTCTTTTTTTTTTTTTTTTTTTTTTNTAACCCCTAGATATGGGTGAGTAGTCCGCACAATGCGACTGGTTACTACACAGTGTATGGAGAAGAAGCACTGCACGCTGATCACTTCACTGCTCGCTTGAGTTTTGGAGACACTCAGACCATATGGGCTCGGACTGGGTACCTTGGCTTTCTGCGCAGAACAGAACTTACTGATGCTAGTGGAGGTGAGAGAAAACAAATGTACTTACAGAAGCATGTGTTTGAAACTCCGTGGGGTAGTTGAGCTAGCGAAGAGTAAGCTGTCCTGCAAGTTCATCCTGATTTCCATCAGAGAAAAGTGCTGAATGTAACAGGAATTGTTACTCTGTACCTATTCATTGATTATAATGATACTGGGTAATCATGCAAAATGAGAAATTCATAATGCCCTTTTGACAGATTTAGAAGTCATGTTCATCTTCCTTTATTTCCACTTACACAAAATAACATGAGCACGTATTTTAGGAGCACTAGAGCCTTTCTACTCACTTTTCCTCTGAACCTCTTTCCTTACAGAGAGGATGCGGTATTTCAGTGCTGATCTAGAGAATACGAATAATGTTGTCATTCAGCAGTTTTAGGACATGCACAAATACCAGTGATTTCCCAGCCATTCAGAAGTTAAAGGTCTAGAGGAGTAACTTCTCCATAATTTTTCCAGTATAGAAAATAAATTGTTAATCTCATTTTCTCAATCTGAGCCAAGATGTCTAAACTTGAGAAATGTAAGCAGATGGAAGAAAAACTGCTCCTTTTTCTGTTGAGACAGAATATAGAGTAGGTGTAACTCTTGATTATCACACATTTAAAAAAAAAAAAAAACTCTAAACATCCTAAGAAAAGGAGTTTGAATGCTTATAACTTATTAGCAAATGTGTATTGCTAATTGTCTGTGATTGAACTTAAATGAATGGTGGTATCTACATGGATAGTGTCAGTGTCCCCTCATTGCTGTCACTGGATAATGAACTGTAGGGGRTTCACAAACACCTTTTACATTTCCTGTAATCGCTCATGGTACAAGATAGAAAAGCAGTGTTCCCACTTCTGGAACATTAAGTGTCAGTTTGGGGGACACCATGCATGTCCATCCTACTTCAGTCCTCTGTTATGTGAAGGAAGAAGAGTGAGCAAGGAGAGCAATTTGTTGAAGGTGCAGACTTTTGTTGAGGAGCTACCCCATCTGTTGCAGTGGATACCAGTCCAGGGTTCATAAATGGTCCATGATGTAACTCTGTTGGATCTAGTCGCTAAGAGAGGGTCGTCCTCCAGTCTACTGTGCTGGTGTGCTATTCAGTCTCCCTGGGGCTCTTGAGAACAAGGAAGGTGGATGCTATTGCTCCATCTGGATAAATTCCTGCAGCCCACTCAATTCCATCTCCTCCAGAGCAGCGTTGTGCAGGCTTCCTTCTTCCACAGTCAGAGTGCTATCAGAGAGCAAAAGGTGAATTCTGGTAAAGAAACAGTCTTCATCAGAGATGTGTGGTATCCTTAGCYCACAGCTACCACTATTACACAGAAGGGTCCCTTCGTGGCACGAGGCCTCTCCACCTGTTCAGCCTACTTAGTACACTGAGCAGTTCTGTGTTGGCCAGCCCCTCCAGAGTCTCTGTTCCTGAAGGAATGTGGTCTCAGGCTATTGGTGGGAGCTGATGTAATGTAGATCCAGCTCCCTGAAAAAGCTTTTACTGCATGTCATCTTCCCCTTCAGAGCTGGTATAGCATGATAAAGGAACACTCAACCAAGGTGCTCTAAGCTTTCCTTGCTTTCCTCCTCTCTTTCTAGGGTAGTTACCTGACCTCCAAGGCACATTGTACTGCTGCTACTGTACTACAAGGTTCTGCACTGGATGCTTTGATGGAATTGTCCTTCTGCCACTGTTCAAAGTGAAATAGCTCCCTGTTCTTGAGAAAGCTGGTAGTTGACAGAAACTGGAATCTGTGAGCAGACATTCACAAAGAAAGAGAAGTTGCAGGTGGCAAGGCACCAGATTACTATAGCAAGTTTTTGTGTCTTGTAGTTTTCTGAAAAATCATGTATCATAGAAGTTTTTATCACTGTGGAGCAATGTCAGCTGTCCTTTAGTTTGTCAGCATTTGAGAGACTATGTGTGGTGAATAAACGTAGCAAGTATGCATGAAATACAGTGCAGCTTCCCAACATGCTTTTCATCTCAAGTTACACGATTGAGCAGAATTATAAAATGGGTGCAAAAAAAAAAAGTGAAGTTGAACTAAACAGAGTTACAGGATGAACGTGGCAATATGRAGAGCATGTCCTTCAAAAAGGATCTAGGAGAGCTTTGCTTATTTAACCTAGCAAAGCTAAGGCTGAGGAGGGGATAGAGTTGTTCTTGCTGCATTAACTGTGGGGACCTTAAGAAGCTGAGAAGAATATTGCTGGCATGAGGACAAGTGGGTAGAAACTGGTTTTAAAAAGAAAAAAAAGTTAAATTTGGAAATTGGAAAAGTGTTCCTATTGATCAGAGGAGATAAGTTCTCTGGTAAGAATAGTGGGACAAACAGATGCTTTAACAATGGGTTTTGGTTGGGTTTATGAACTGAGATTACATTACGTGAGAGAAGGGGCAGAATTGGATGACCCAGAAATTCTGTTTAGTCTGGTTTCATTTGCTTGGAGTCAATAGGCGGAAGTGCTAAATGACCTCTTAATTCTCTTCTCTTCAGATGGTAGAGCTTGATGTGTATTACAGACTCCTCCTAGGAAGCACCAGGAGCATCTTAGAATGTCAGGAATAAGCACGTACAAATGACCATGTTTGTTCTGTAGAGCTGATGATGTTTTAAATGTCTGTGCTATATTGCAGAGAGGCATGATGCCCTATATGTGGTAGGCTCTTTGGATGAAACACTGGAGCTCAGAGGAATGAGRTACCATCCCATTGATATAGAGACCTCTGTAATAAGAGCACATAAGAGCATTGCAGAATGGTAAGACCCTCGGTATTACTTTTCTGTATCCTTTTATTTCTTCTAAAGCAGCAGAAGTCAAGCTTTGTGGAACAGCATGCTAGACTGAGAGCTTGCTGTAGAGGGAATTCACCAAAACTTTGCTTAGAAATGACTGCAGTGAGAGTAACTGAAATACAATGCCCCTCTTTCCCCTGCCTCTGCTGCTTAAAAAAAAAAAAGCCCACTTCTTTATCAGAGTTTGATCTTCATAGTCTGAAAGACAGGGAGGGCAGGGCATGAACGGGGCAGCAGAGCACTTGCAAGTTGTGTGGTTGACTTCCCTGGCTGTGTCAGAATGTATGCACTTGGATGTGGTAAACACATCTTAAGGATTTCTTGAATGGTATCTTCTAACATATGTTATTCTCATTTGGTCCTAATGGATGATGTATGCCATTTGGCTGTAGGCCCTCTTCAGTCTCAAAGTGGTAATGTTTACTTGTAATCTTTGGGAGGTTTTGTCTGTCCTTTAATAATTTCTGAAGATTTACACAAGTACATTAATATCAAGTATGCACACACTGAATGTGAAATCTTAATGGTTCCCGTTTCAATATGTAAGTGCAAAGGACTCTCAAATACATGATTGTGTACATATAAAAGACCTACTTATATTTTGTACATGGACAATTAAAAAACAAGTGGCAGASAATATCCCAAGAAGTTACAGCTTTAATACCTCTTGATTTATGAATATTTTCACTTTACTRTTGTATCACTTGTTCTTATTTATTATATTGTTCAAGTACTTACAAAAATTTATTTCCAGTGAGTCTGTCTTTGATGACTAGCTTCCTTTGACTATGTATTCTTTTTCTCACCATTAATATTTGTATCATGCCAACAGCGCTGTGTTTACATGGACCAACTTGCTGGTGGTAGTTGTGGAATTGGAAGGCTCAGAACAAGAAGCATTGGACCTGGTCGCGCTGGTAACAAATGTGGTTCTGGAAGAGCATTATCTCATAGTAGGTGTTGTAGTCATTGTGGACCCCGGTGTTATTCCTATCAATTCCCGTGGTGAGAAACAACGAATGCACTTGAGAGATGGATTTTTAGCTGACCAGTTGGATCCTATTTATGTTGCCTACAACATGTGAAAACAGAAAATCGTATCAAGGCTAAAGCACCAAAATCAAGGGACTTTCTGAATAATAACATCGGAATCCATTTTCTGTGTTTTTAAAAGCTGTTGAAGACCTTAGGAAAATGGAGATGCTGATCTTCACAGACCTTCATCTCTCAGACTGCATTTGCTTTCATAAATCCATTGTAACAGTTACAGCTGTCTTAGGATGGAGAGTTTACTGGAATTCCTGAAGGAAACTTATTAGAACTATCATGGACCAGTGTTTTTTTACAATAATTATGAATGTCAGTACTTGATGCACTGCTTAAAAGGACATAAAGCGGGGTGGGGAGAGAACACCAGCTGTGAGGAGGACTCTTGGAAATAATACTGAAAGTTGTGAGTAACCGTTCAGAGTTCACCCTCCATGTGATTGTTTGCAATATATTGGCAGTATCTGGGTTGGGACGTAACTTTCAAGATTGCACACATCTCTACCATATTCTCTACTGTACTGAAAGGAATTTTGCACATATTTGAGATTTAAAAATGCAACCTTTTTATTTTAAGTCGCTGACTCATCCCTATTCAGAAGAAATAAATTCATTCCAATCCCGGATTCAATATAACAACAATTATGCTGCTGTTCAGCTTTTTTGTACCAAGCAAAAACAAATACTGCAACTGTAACAAGGTTACTTATTGTGCCATGCTGGACTCTGTAATGCTATAAACTTTATAATAAAATATAAATTAATATCCAGTTTTAACTACTTGATGCAGGAGCCTTCACTGCTCTTGCTGTTGTAACTTCATGATAAAGTTGCTTGTTTTCATAGCATTAGCTGTTAATTACTGCCCTGCATAATGCCAAGTATTTGAAAATTCATTCCAAAGCCAATAGTCTCTGACTGATTCGTAGAAATGTTTACAAAGCATGGTCTTACAATATGTTTTCCCTGAATATCCTGTGCTAAAACTTATGATAGTGATTTTTTTTTTCCACCATGGAAAAGATATTCAGTGTTAGTTAGCTTGATCTGCAGTGGTACAAACTTACTTTTCTTTTTTTTTTTTTTTTTTTTTTTTNTTTTTTTTTTTTTTTTTTTTTTTCTTTTAGAGTTGTATTTAGACAGACTATTTTGTTCAAGCTGAAATATCCAGTTGGTTGAGTCACACTTGACTAATTAAGGTTTTGAAGTTTCTGCCTGATCTAATACTGCAGTGAACCTAATTCAGAAAGAGAATGTGAAATTATTCAAATACTTCATGTATTTGAAGGTAAGCATGAGACTAGCAAATAATTATTTTTATAGAGTTGTTAAAGACTTTGAGCTACATAAAATTTTTTTAATAATGCATGAGTTTGGCAAAAGAGCCAGGTTTTTCTGCAAGGCGATTCTGCCTGGATCAGTGCCTAAGAAAGATGGGTGTCAGTCTCCTGATATGAGGATATCAAATTGACTCTTGGTCAAATAAACTATAAAATCTTCAACAAAAAGCTTTCACATATAGTAGTTCTTTGCCCTTATGGTGTTTTACTGTGGTGTATTATACAGCTGCATACTCTACTATGACTGTAATTATGTACAGAACTTGTGTAACTTATTGTTTAAGTACAGCAATCTCTAGCAGTGGACTATGGGACACTCCTCATAAAAAAACAGCTGGCAAAAGGAAAGAACTACCTAACCCCAATTTTAATGTTGTAGTTTTTTAGCAAATAAAGCATTGTAAGACTTTTGTATTGAGATATTGATGACAGTGAGACAAGTTGCCTTGTAAAGTAAATCTAAAACAAAAAGCACATTAAACATTTCAAAACAGCTCTTGAAAATCTGACTTGCTGAATGTTGGAACTTATGCTGTTAGATGGAATACTAGCTTATGTATAGTAGTTTTCACCTGTGTTTTGGACAGTTTAATGCCTAAAGAGCTTTTTCTGAAAAATTTCATTACAGTTGCTTTACAATTAAAGCAATTGCACATCCTCAAAGCCTTGGATATTCCTGAATTTCATGTTTTCAGTGCCCAAACTGAAATGCTCTCTGGGGTCTGGCTTACCTCCCTGTCCTGACCCCAGTGTGGGTCCTCCCCACCCACAGCTGGCACCTGCCACACACCAGGTTTTCTAAACTTGGGTGTGAGGAGTGCAGATTAACATCCCTCCCCTCAGCATGGTGCTGCTTATTTCACACAGCAAAGCCAAGGGCGAGTCTTGACATAAAGCCCTGCTGGGTCAGTGCAGCGGGGAGGCAGGCGCGAGGGGAGTCAGATGTGCCTCCCAGTACACGCTGCTGGCTCGCATCAGGGGCGCTCCCCTGAGCCGCTGTAAGCCCTSCCTTCGGGGAGAGCCGCCGGGCGGCTGTCAGGCTATAACCCGTGCGACGCTGGACCAGTCCACCCCGCCGAGCGAGAAAATGGCGACACCAGGCCCCCCCCGGCGGCCCACACCTCGCTTCCTGACGTCAGCACCGCGCGCCGGCGGCGCATGCTCGCGGGGGACGGACCGTGCCRCCGCTTCCGGGGCGGGGCGGCGCGCGGGCCGCCGCCATGGTGCCGGCGGGGCGGCCGGGCCGCCGGGCGGGGGGCGGGCGGGGCTTGGCGCTCGCCGCCGAGGCGGAGCGGCCCCACGGGTGCGAGCAGTGCGGGAAGGCCTTCGCGCAGGCTGGTGCCCTGGCCAAGCACCGCCGGGTCCACACCGGGGAGAAGCCCTACCGCTGCCCCATCTGCGCCAAGGCCTTCGCCCTCTCCTCGGGGCTGGTCCTCCACAAGCGCACCCACACCGGGGAGCGGCCCCACGCCTGCCCGCTCTGCGGCAAGGCCTTCATCTCCTCGTCGCACCTCGCCCTCCACCTCCGCTCCCATACRGGCGAGCGGAAGTACCAGTGCCCCATCTGCGGGAAGCTCTTCCTCCAGTCSTCCCACCTGGTGCGCCACAAGGCCATCCACACCGGTGAGCGGCCCTTCAAGTGCGAGGACTGTGGCAAGCTCTTCGGGCGCGCCTCGCACCTCGCGACCCACCGCCGCGTGCACACGGGCGAGAGGCCTTTCAAGTGCCTGCAGTGCGAGAAGGCCTTCACACAGAAGGCTGGGCTGGTCCTCCACGTCCGCCTGCACACCGGGGAACGGCCCTATAAGTGTGACAAGTGCGGGAAGAACTTCCGCTCCTCCGCCCACCTAGTGTCGCACCAGCTTCTGGAGTCAGGCGAGAGGAACTTCAAGTGCTCCACCTGCGGGAAGGCCTTCAAGCAGGCGTCGTCCCTCAAGCAGCACCTGAAGACCCATGAGGCGCGTGAGCCTCACCGCTGCTCGGTCTGCAGCCGAGCCTTTTCCAGGTCCTCTTACCTCCAGCTTCAYATGAGAACACACAGTGGGGAGCGGCCGTACCACTGTTTGCTTTGCAACCGGACGTATGCCAAAATTTCCACCTTTGAAAAACACTGTAAAAAGCACCAGCAGGATGAAGAGAGGCCTGATGCTAGACCAAGGCCAATGACCACCAGGGCAAAAGCACTGGCTGAAAAGAAAAAGCAGGAGCAGAAACAGCAGCACCGAGATGAAAGCCTTGAGCAACCTCACCTGGCTGACCCAAAGCAGCAGCAGCAGGTGAAAGGGCTATAAAGTCACTAAAACAAGAACTGTTCCTGGCCCTCCGCAACATGGCTCACGGGAGGTAGAGCGTCTGGTTTCATTTTTATCAAAAGAAGATGACGTGCTGCACCAGCGTTACTCCAGAGCGTGTTTTCAAATAGAATTCTTTCTCTGATGCAAGGTTCAATGCAAACACTTTCCTGGGATGCAGCACATACGTAAAAGTCTGCTGCGGTTCCCCGCAGTCAGTGTGGCATGCAGAATGCTCCGTGGTTACAGGGGGATTCCAACCCATTCATGGCCCCAGTAGTTTTGTTTCATGTCAGCAGCATTTCCTAACACAGACTTCCAGAGGTTCCTGACCAAAGTGCCTGCTTTTACCCAGATTGAAAGAGGGATGCTTCTTTGTATGCAGGAATAAATTAAATTGTAGTCCCTTAAACAAAGGCAAAGTTTTTGTTTGAAGAGGCAAGAGCGGTGCTGCACCTACAGAAAACAGATTTGTACCAACAGTGGGTTTAGGAAACGAGGAATTTATCCTGCAAAACGCGATTTGTTTTTAAAAGCACAGTACATAGCGAGAAGATAGCATGTTGGAGCCTTTTCTGTTTTTCTCATTGTTAATTACAACAAGGCATTGTACTTAGCATCCAGATAATGCTGTGTATGAAGTGCGTTTAAAGCATGGCAGGTTTTATTGCTGAAGCAACTTAACTCATCTTTCTCAAAACTGATGAAGACAGGTGTCAAAAATCTGTAATTCATCTTAAATTGAATGAGTTTGACATTTGAAATACCAGCTTGTAAAGGTACAAGAATGATTTTTTTTTTTCTTTTTTTTCACCTGATCTTTTGGGAATGTAAAATGTAGTAACCAGGGAATTCTAAGTCCCATCTCCTTCTGACTTAACAAGTGGCTGTAGCTGGTTCACTGGCCAGTCACCACGCTGAGGGAATGAGGCAAGATGCCACGAAAGGATTGCTGTCGAAGCGGAATGTTTCAGATTTACTTTGGGGTGTGAGATTGGACTCCAGTGAGTACTAAATAACTTTGTAAGCATTAATAAAACTGCCTTTATTGCAGCAGTGTTCTTTGTGAGCCAGCACTTTGTACTGACTTTTTATAAGCTTTATGTCATTCTAGCAACAGTACTATGAGGCTACTTTATGCCTTTATTTATCGCTTATTGTTACCCATGAATTTATTATAGCAGAAAAAAGGAAGTAGTGAGTTCATTTTAAGTGCACATTCCTAATTTTCTGTACCAAGTCACTGATTTTTTTAACACTATTTCCGTGCCATTGTGTGAGAACACGTATTATGCACTTTAAGGATCTTTTTGGATAGGCTTCTGGTTTTGGTTTCTATAGCATATTCACAACTCTGTTTTAAGGCCAAAAAAGGAATTTTCGGAATGCTTGCACATTTAAAGTATTGCAGTGTTATCAGGCCAGAAATCATGTTAGTAGATGATAGAGCTGGATTACATCTAAGAACTAATTTACAGCTAACAAAACTGCATTGAATAATTCTCTAACTTTTTGCACTTCAGGATTTACTTGATGCTGGGTATACTGAGATATAACTCTTATTGTTGAACTGATGTTTATATTCAGCTGGTTAATACACTTTAAATATTTACGTGGTCAGATATTTCAAATGAGATGTTTCTAAACTAGAGTTTCTTGTCATGACAAATTCTAATGTAAATTTTTGTTACAGTCTTTAGATTTTGTTTTGTGACCAGTTGTGTTCTTTAGGAGGAACTAGACACACTGGGGTTTATTTCCAGTTCAGTTATGTCCGTGCCATAAAAGCAGAGTTCTATCTTTTTTGTATTTCAATACATGTCATTAAAATAATATACACCACTCTTTTCCTCCAGTCACTTTTTTTTTTTTTAATCCTGTTCTCACCTAAACATAAAAGTTTGCTTATGGAAGTAAAAGCATTTGCTAATTTTCTAGCATTCCTTAAAACTTAGCTTGCAAAGGTAACTGCAAAATAACAATTTGTTTTATTTCTGGTATTTTTCTTTGCCAAACTTGGACGACAGTGCCATGGTGGTTGTGTCTATACTTGTAACGTGGCATGCCTACATGCAGAATCAAAATTTCAGTGGCAAGAAAATATAAAAGTGGCCTTTTAAAGATCGGTTTTATGTTGCTCCTTAATAGTTTTGGAGGTGTTTTATTTTGTTTTGTTTAAAAAGCTTCCCATTTTGCTCTTCTAGTTTCCTGCTCTATCAGCTGCCTTCCCCCTGCAATCCAAAGTCCACACTGTTCGGGATGCAGGATGAACTCAGACTTTGTACAGTAAAATCCACTGTCGAGAATATTTCAGAATGGAAAAACTGAAAATATGCTCTAATGCCTAACTGTTGCAGTACAGTAAGTAAGGCCAGGATTTAATACCTGGTAGGGGGAACAAATTCAGTCCGTGGATCACTCACAGAAATGCTGCCAGTCTCTTTTGGAATGTATTTTTCAGCTTAATGTACAGAGGGAGCAGGAATGTTCTTCCATGTCACTAGACTGCCAGGATGGAGGAGCACCTCTCGGTGCCGTCACAGCTTGCAGCGCGGAGTTCTGAATGCAAATGGGAGACGCGGCCCAGCGGCGTAGTGCTTTGTTTACGCAATTGCTTTACTCCATCCAACAAGGTCAGGAATATTCTTTCTCTGGGGTCCATAAAGTCCGCATTTGATTTGTGGATGATTTGGGAAAAAGCATATTTTGTTTTTCTTTTTAAGATAAATTATTTTTCTTGCTGTCTGTCAGCACGTGAACTCTGCTATTGAATGATTTAGCCTGAATGCACATCCCGTCGACAGTTAACAAGATGAAGAATATTTTTTTTTTAGATGTGCTAACAGCAATAATCAGCACTCCCAGTAAGATTAGATCTTACGTGGAAGAACTTTTTTGTGTGGGAGTCTGTAAGTGCTCTTCCAGTGCTGGTAATTTTGTGTCTGATCCAGAGGGAGGGTTCCCTTTCACAGATGCACTTTGCCTATAATTTTCTGGGGAGAGAGTAAAAGTGCAGGTTCTAGTCTCCCAGAGCAAAAAGTAATGGCAGCATTTTAAATTACGAAAATGTAATTCAGCAGAGGTACAATACAGCATGTATGTACTAAATCTGCCCCCGTCTGTCACTTTTCTAGTTTGCAAAGTTAATTTGAGTCTGTTAAATGTCTCAAGCTCCTCCTGTTGTTATACTTTCTTCTCTTTGTTTCACTTTTAGTACTGTTGATAAGTAGTTCTTGTCTTGACCGGGCATTTAATATAAGAAGCCATCCGTTGGTGCCCTTCCTGCTGGGAAATTCACTTGCATCCTCTTCTATAGGGAGTCAAAAGCCTAACTGACAAATGTGTCCAAATGTCAGGTAGGCGCTGCTAGCGTAATGCTGCTGTTTCATCCTCGGGGAGCCTCCCAGGGCCCTGAGGGTCGCACGGCACAGACCTCAGAGCTCCATGTTACCAAACCAACCTTTCTGCAGGTTGTCACATGCCAGTCTGCACTAATGACAAAAATGTGGATTTTTGAGCTCTTCTGGGATCGATGCAATGTCAGATCAATCTAACCAGTGCCAGTGAGGTATTGTAAGAGCCCACACACATTGGGTATCCAGCAGGCTGATTCTGTTGGCTGGGATGGGGGCATAATTAAAAATTATTTAATGATGTCATTAGCCTGTCACCTTCCCTTCCTGAAGAGTGAACAATCCCTGCCAGAGCCTGAAAACCAGTGGTGTCAGGACTGGCACTTTTAAGTATCTACCCTGTCATTGCTGGGAGATTAGCGAGTTGCTTAAGCCTTTTGAGCCTCCTTCAGAGCTGGCTGCGATGTCTGCCTTGCAAGCTCCGACACCTGCTCCTTGGTCAGCCCCAAGGCTTGAGAGATTTTTTTTTTTTCCCCCAGAAAGCCTTGCTGCGCTTCTGAGCCCCTCACAGCACTACTCAAACCCCTTGTTGGCATGGCAGCATCCTTTTTCTAGGCTGGACACAGGGGGCTTGCACGATCCGTGGGGACACAGGGTGTTAGCAGAGGTGCTGCTGGTGGCTGGCTGTGCCTGTGCCTGTGCGTGCGTAGGGGGCAGCGTGCAGGAGGGATCGGCAGTGGTGAGTTGTTGGCAGAGGCACCTCATGCTATGTGCTTGGGCCGGTGTTGCCCAAACTGCTTTGCCTGCCTGCCTCCCCCACCGTGCCAGCGTGTGGCTGTCCCCACAGTCTGTGCTCTCAGCTGAGTCACCGCCTGTGTCAGAGAGCAGCAGGACACAACGGGAGCAGAGCTGCAGTGCAGACTGGGTGGCGCTGAGGCCTGTGACCATGCAGTCTCTGTTTCAGGAATTTCACTTCAGGAAAGCTCTACTTTCCTTGCTGACTGGGGAGGAGTGTCCGGGGCTCAGTAGCCTGGGCACTGCATTCTGCACCGCTGGCAGTCAGGGAGCTCACCTCAAAGGAAGACATGYTCTCTTCCTCCCTGACAAGAGGCACCAGCTCTGCTGCGCCTTCTCCTGTGCCAGCTAAAACCTCTGAATTTCTAGCAGTGGTGTTGCTAAGTCAGGATCAGCCTTACTGCCAGAAACAGGCATGCAGTCATACCATGTCACTCCCTGCTCCTGCTCCCGTTGCTCACCAAGGGACAGGACAGCCTGCTCTGTGTCTCGCTGGCTCTGCCAGCGTTAAAGCTGGGTGTTACACCTACAGCTCTTTGCTGCTGCGATGCTGTGCAGAGCTGCTGAAAAGGCTTGGTCTTGGGAAAGGATTCCTTATCCATGTGAGCACTTCTGGTGCGGTGAGGCAGAAGGCAGGTGGGACTTGGAGACCTGCCAGACAGCCTCACTTTGTGCTGAAGCATCAGACCTGTCTGCTGAACTCAGGTTCAGGCTTGAGAGAAGGTCATGAGAGTCCCATCTACCCTGCCTAACCTTGGGGACACTCTGGGACAGACGGTGTCCCCATTCGTTGTCCTCACACGCTGCCTCAAGTCCRTACAAGTGTTGGAAACAGTTGAACCGAGAACTGATGAGGATGTTAAAAATGTGGTGGAAATAACTTGGATGCTAAACAAGTTCTCAACAAATGAGCACTACCCTGGGGTGGCAAAACTGCTTTTTTAATTCTAGATAGAGTACAAGGTGTCGTCTTTCTTGTATGCGTGTCTCTGCCTGAGTGTCCCCTTTCACAGCTTGGGGGAGGCAGATGAGAATAGCAAGATGGTCCCTGTCCAAAGACAGGTCATTTTGCACGTGAGATCATTATGAAATGAGGAATGAGGTAAAAACAACAATGAMATCTGCGGGCATCTTTGTCATGAATTTGTCACTATAGATGTTGCTAGCCATGAATGCCTAACTCACAGGTATCACTGAGCTGGATGGCAAGTGCCAACTGAAAAAGGCAGGAGCATAGGCTTCGGGGAAATTGTCCTAGGTTTAGTTTTGGCTTTGCAAAGGCTCACCAGTGCAAGCCCCTGGATGACCCTGGCAGCAGTGGACACATCCTGAACAGCAGCAGTCCCACAGAGGTGCATTGCGCTCCTTTGGCCTGCCTTGCAGGTACATCTGCCAGTTTGGACAGCCAGGCAGAGCGTGGTAGCAGTGACAGCCTTGAGCTGTTTGGCCAGCCACAGTGATGCCAGGGAGGAGATGAAAGGTCAATGCCCAACAAGAAACCCCAGGGGCATGAGCCATAGCAGTGCTTCAGGCCACATCCTCCCGCCTTCCCCTCTGACAGKGCAGGGCAGCCAGGGAGCTGCATGCAGTGTGGGACAAAAGGACACATTTTTCACCAGAGACTAATTGCGGCCCAGAGACCGAAACAACGTTTTATTCTCACCGTTTCCACAGACTCTGGAGGCTGCGCCTGGTCTCCGGTAAAGCACTGTGGTCACACTGGGCAGATCCCCCCTTCCCTTCTGACTGAGCCTGGAGACCTTGCTAAGGCACATCCCAGGCCCAGAAGCTGTCCCCAGCCCAGGAGCCTCATACGCTTTCACTTCCAGTTCTGCAGGCTGCTAAGAGCAAGAGGATTCATCGACAAGAGAAAAGCCTGGGCTGTTAGATGGTTATGCTTTGCCTTTCAAGCCAAGAAATGCGTGGGCTCTGCTGAGCCCCTGTGACAGGACAGGGGCTGTGCTGCCTGGGTTAGTACCATGCACAGGGCGGTCAGAGCCCACAGGAATCAACGGGAGCCTTTCCGTTCAGGCCAGTGGGCTCAGAACCAGGCTTCTGTAACCAGCCCCTCTGCATCACCTCCTACTTCAGCCCTTGAATTTCCCTTTTCCCTTTGCAAGCAAGCTTGGATTGCAGCGTCCGCCTGCCTCCAGTCCCATGCACGTCCCTTGCATACAGCAGCAGGGAAGGAGCTTGAGACAAGGCATTTGCACACCGCATCCAGCCAGGTGGGCACTGGCCGATAGGCTTTCCTGAGCCATGCGGGTGTTTCATGTTCACAAAGCTGCAGAACTTAATAAGCTGCTTAAGTCTAGCACAAGCTTAACTCCAAAGAGCCCCTAATCGCACCCAGTCTTTTTCCCAGAGGAGTGGTGCTGCTCTGCATCTCTCTGGCATGAGCAGGAGGTGCTCGCCTGCTTCCCACCAGCTCACTCATGCTCAAAGAACTCATGGCAAGCAGCGGTGACCATCGCAATGAAGGCTACAAACTCCTGGAAGTCGCACTCTGCATCCCCATCGCTGTCCAGCGCCTCCATGACTTTGTCCACAGTCTCCTGGTCTTTGATCTCCTGAAGGGATAGAAACAGGCAGCCAAAGCTGGGGAGGATCAGAGCAAGGCCCAGACAGTAACTTCTCGGGTGCTCTCATGGCTGAATCTCTGTTCAGACACATCCCAAGTAGCTTGTTGCTGTTTCCCGTCTGTGTTGCGGCACCACCCTGCGCCTGCAGCAGCATCTGCGCAACAGCGGCCCTCCTGAAGTGGGAATCACAGCCACAGCTGTGCCGCTGGGAAGGGACATCTTGAGCCCCGTGGGGCAAGGCTGTTCCCCTTTCCCAGGGAAGGAAATTTCCTTAGTATCCAACGCAAACCCCAGCCCCCAACGCAGGCTGTTGCCCTTGTCCTGCCACCTGCTGCTCCTGCAGAGCTGGAGCAAAGTGCTTAACGCACCGCTGCATGAACAAACCCCTTCCCCTGCACTTGCTTCCCATGGGAGACAGAGTTAGTAGAGCCCAGTGGCTGCTTGACATGGCTCCCTGAGCATGCTGCACGGACGGCAATACTTACACCAAGGAAATGGGTCAACTCATTGTTAATGAGCTCCTTCAGTTCTGATTTCTTCAGCTTGTGCTTGTCTCCCTCCTTCCCTGAGTACTGGTGGAAGGCATCAATGATGGCGATCATGGCCTTCTCCAGCTCAGACATGGTCACAGCGTGGCCCTGAGGTCAGAGGAGCGATGGGTGCGTTAGCCTGGGCAAGCTCCAGTGATGCCTTTTGCTTTGCAAGCGTGGCCACCCCAGAGCTCCCCCCACGCATCACCAGCGCTGGACCCTGCGTTCAAAACATGCTGCTGAAAAGCACCACTAGCAGCTCTTGCTTCAGGGAAGAAGATCCCTAGAGAGCTTGGCTCTGCTGCCAGGAGCCCTTTAGTAGAGGAGAGCCACAATGCGAGGAGTGCCCAGTATAGGACTGGGCATGCCAGGAGCTGACACCCCCTGGGACTGATGTGAGTTTGGCACCTTGGGTCTCTGTGTGGGCAGAGCGTAGGAGAGAAAACGAGGAGAGGCTGCAAAGCTGTGGCGGCTTCCAGCAAGGTGCTCCTGCATTTTCTGTATGTGCTGACCTGGCTAGCAGGTGGCACGTTGTCACTTCACCTCTTCTTTGGCTCCTGCTGCTTAACCCATTGCTTTGTTCTCCTTGCTTGGGAGAGGGGCAGGCAGGGGTTTCATTTCTGCACGTGGAGCTTCAGAAAGGTTTTGCTGTCCCCTCTGTCACAGGTGCTCTCTCCTCTGCCTTTCTTTCCTGTAAGCCTGTCTCCAACTGAGCAGTCAAGGGAACCCGGGCAGGAACCAGTTTTGATGAGTGTCAGGTGGGACAAAATAAGCTCATCTCCTCTAACCTCCCTCCTCCCGCGCTTGATCTGGAGACCTTCTAGGGAATGTTAATAATTGGGATTACAGCGTTTCCTGCAGATTTCACAAACAGATAGAGACTCAGATTGAAACAGAAAGAGACTCTGATTGAAAAGGGAGAGATGCGAAACTACCTTCCCAAAAGCTGTTGAATGCACTGATGCTGGGGGAAAAAAAAAAGCCTTGTTGTCTGGCACTCAGTTAATTCATACCCCACGGATAAACGTCTCCTGCCCTGCAACCTGGCTTCGGTTTTGCTACCACAAGGCCCAATACTGAAGGCACTAAATTTCATCCCAGGGCCTGACTCTCAAGCCGACGCCTTCCCCTGTGCAGCAGYTGGTGTCCAAACTGCAAGACTGTTTCCAGTCAGGTAGGAAATATTCCTGAAGCACTTCATGCATGCATCCTAATAGCCCTTTGCATGCTCGTGCCCTGCCTGCACCAGACTGAGCTAGCTGCCAGCAGCACTGCCTGCTTCCCATCCACAAGGCTGAGGAGTGTTTCAGCTCCCTGCTGGCCTCTGCTGTAGTGGCAGAGCTCAGAGCTGTGATGGTGCCCCCCGCACCACCCCTCCCGCAGTAGCAGCCCGCCTGCTCCGGCAGCCAAGCGCCTGCCTCGGCATCCCCCGGCCCCTCTCACCTCCCTGCTGGCGGCGGGGCTGTGGCACAGCAATGCAATGCAGGCGGGCACCCCGGGGACTCTGGCTTCTTATGTCCAGGGGCGGAGAGCCCCAGGCCCTGCCGCAGCAGCCGCGGCACCAATGGCAGCTGGAGGCGGGGGCGTCTGGAGCCAGGCGCTGGGCCCGCACTGCGCAGGGATGCACACAGAGACGCATTGACTTGCTGCCAGGCCACAGACGTGGGAGCCATTGCGGAGAAAGCCGCCGTTGTGAGGAAAAAAAATAACTGGGCGGTCAGCAGGAGAGCCGGCCTGGCGGCATCGCCTGTGCTGCCACTCTCATCCACAGTAAAGGCAATGAATTGTGACCCACGGTTGGACAGGCGCGGTCAGAGCTGGGCTGGGGGCCCCAACACCTGCCCCAAGTCACCCCACAGCCAGGGCCAGGCGCATGGGAACGATGGAGCCCCTCTGTCCCTGTGGGCCCTGTCCCAGGGCTGCAGCACCCTCTGGGGCAGAGGTTTTTCTTTGCATGTGATGGGAACATCCATCACGGCAGCTTGTGCCTGCAGCCTCTTGTCACTTCGCTATGCACCTCTGAGACAGGTCTAGCTGTGTCTTCTCTGCCACCCTGTCAGTCTGGGGGACAGTGGGACCCTTTGTGGAGGAATTGCAATTGTATCAGGCTGCAAGTGGTTGAAGGACAGAGCTGGCAGCAGCAGCAGCTCCTCCCTGATGCCTACTGGGGGAACTGTGCCAGGTTCTGGGGCGTGCCTTGTCGTAGCCTCACAAAAAGCTGCATCAAGTGGCTTTGGGTTATAAAGGTGYTCTCACAAGGCTGTCACCCGGCCAGTAACTGTGACACCACCCTTTCGTCTGGGGGACGGCGGGAACCTCCTGCCTGCGTGTACCTGTTGTCCGTGTCACGGCCGCACAGGTGGCGTTGCTCAGAAGTCCTCTGCCAGCCCCAGCAGCCACCATGGGCATTAAATGCACTTTTATTTAAACCAGAGCTGTAAGTTTCCCTTTCCACCAGAGACTCCCTTGCAGGCTGGTGCACAGACCCGATGGAGGTGATGCTTTGTGGGGGCCAGCAGGCAGCCCGGCAGGGAAGGGGGATCTGGAGGGGAGCAGACAACAAGCAGCAAGAGCAGCAAGCAGCATCTTTCACCCAGACTGCTCCTGGTGATGTAGTACAAGCGGGTGGTTGATAAACACAGAGAACATGCTGAAGAAAGCAGGTTTTCACTGTTTTTCATTGCCTAGCCACGCTGCTTCTGAAGAATGAGATGGGATAAGCCAAAGTTGAAGCTGTCTGCTATTACTGATGTGGCATGTTTCCATTTACGCCTTTTTCACTGCAGCACAGGATCAATAATTGCTTTATGTCCTAGGCCTTTGTTGAATTTCAGACTCAGTGCAACTCAGAACAGGTCACCACTGTTACCAAGCGGACAGTTTAAGCAATACCCGTGATGGAGAGCCCAGAGGTGTCATTTTATTACCACGGTCAGCTCCTGTGGAGATATGTGAGGAGTATAAGAGCCTTATACATATGCTTGTGGGGTAGGATGAAGGTCTGGACATCTTCAAAAATTTCCCTTTGAAGAGGCAAGACTGGGTTGCTGGACAAACACAGTCCCTGGCAGTTCCAGTRTTCCCCAAAACTACCATGGATGTGATCACTGAGACAACACTTCCCATGTTACTTAACAGTTTTTCACATACCAGTGTGAAAGAAACCCATCCACATTGATCATTTCCTTACATCAGCTCTTGAAAGCTTTTGTAACAGCTTCAAACACAGGTTTGAGAAAAATTAATTTCTCCGGTGTTAAGCTTGAGTATGTTGACTCTAAATGTAGACCTGACCACTGAAATTCTCACATTTATGGCATTGCGAACTGCAGCAGTTATCTGTGCTCTTGTTGGGCTGGCAGGGATAGGGGGCATGCTTTTAGGAAGTGGCGTTTCTAATAGGAGATAGTTTGTCAACAACCTAGCAATATTCATTTTTTTCCAAGGATATTTGTATTCACTTAAGAGCTGGCTATAAATGGGGCTCTCTGTCAGCAGGAAAGAAACAGTATTTTTCTCCATCGATAGCAATTTGATTTGGTAGATATCTTAGCTCAGTCATTAGTCAAGAAACACATCAAAGCACACCATTTCTAGTCAGAGACAATGTCCTAGCTTGGCCTCGTTAAACCATTTTCTGATGTCATTCATGAAAGTGACCTTTTCTTAAAATGGAACAGAAAAATTAGCATTTGGCAGATCAAAACCTGAACAGTCTTGAAATTCTCTTTCCTGCTTATTCTTACTGTCCATTTCACCCCAAATCATTCTGACTTCTGTATTTTACAGGGAATGATCTGGAATGATCTGCTGCACTGGCTGATAGTGTGGGAAGGAGCAGCAGGATCAGGTGTGAACACCAGAAACCTTGGCCCTTTCCTGCCTCTGCTAATGAGCAGCTCCAGGTGACTTCCCTGATCCTTGTCCAGGCTCATATCCTAGCAAACACTGCTCTCCTGGCCTGGGTTGTCCCTGACCCGGCCTGTGAAAGTCCAGGAGGTCTGGACATGGGTGTGAGGCTGAGAGCTGGCTGCACTTTTAGTGCTGCCCAAAGAGCTGCTTCCATTATTTTAAAATTCATGGTCCTGATCTCTGAACAGGAGAGTGTAACCTTGGGGCTCCTTTCCTCAGGGTCACTGCTTCCTTGCCAGAGCTTTGGGCTGATGTGTTTAAAGAAACAGAGGGTTTTACAGAGCCCAAGGCCGAGCAAAACATTTCAGCCCTCTGCCTGTCTCCCTCTCCCCAGTAAAACACAATGTGGGCTCTTCATAGCAGGCTCAGGGAGAAAAGCCAGTGTATTTCTTTGTCTCTCTGGTGTGTGTGGCACCAGGCTCTGCCAGACCATGAGACAAAGGCTGGCAGTCATTGAACTGGGAGAAAAAAGTCATGAAAGCAGAGGAATTTGGGTGGGAGGGAGAAGGAGCTGCTTCTGCCTCCTCAGCGCTGTGCTCGCAGTCCCAGCACACAGAGCAGTGTTGCAGAGAGCAGGTTCCCCATCTCTGTGCCATGGTCGCTGTGTCCATTTCTGAACCCACAAACATGGCAGCCAGAGATGAGCTAGGGTCCTCATGGGAAGCCTCAAATGATGCATAGAAGCAGAAACACCGGGACGCATCTGGGAATTGGGCTGGTGCTTGTTGAAGTTGTTGGAGGGAGATGATGGGCCCGATTTAGTGCCCTGCACATAGCTCCAGGGGTCCTGAGGGGTTGTGTCTGCCCCAGGAGGGACCCGCTGAGCCTTGCACCATCTCTGCCAGCCCTATGCAAATGTTGCCTCTGCCTCTGCCTGAGGATGAGGAGAGACTGGGCAGGCTCCATGGGATGAGCAGTGGGTCTTTTTTGCCCCCACAGAACAGACTCACAAGGTTAAGATGGTGCCTCCCTCTCAGGAACCACAGGCAAAGGTAGMTTTACATCCACCTTCATCTCACAAATCCTGGGCTCTGGGCTCTGGCTAACTGCCATTTCCCCCAATCCCTTCATTCCCCCACTGTCCTCCCAGCACAGCCATGCAGAGGAGCAGCTCTGAACCTTGCTGCTGGCCCACCAGGTGCTGTCATCTTGGCAGTTTTTGTGATCCCTTAAGAAAACACCGAATAGTGCTGCTGCCACTGCAACAAATTCTCTGGAGTTGAAAACACTGGGATGCTCTTACCTTGTCTGAAACATGGCCTTGAGCTTAGGTCAGTTCCTGGCTGAATTCAGCTGAAACAGCAAGAGACTACTCTTAAGTTCATTAAAAAGATATATGAATATGTTCTCCATCAAACCTGCACCGAGAGAAGGCATTACAGCATYGATCCAGAGGAGTGTCTCTCTGGCCCTTGGTACAGACAGCAGCCCCTGTGGGAGAGGGCTGCAGGCTTGCTGGTGGAGTGGGGTGCTGAAGGGTCACACCTTTTGCTGCATGGAGCCAAGTTACCTTAACAGGGACAGAGGAAACCATGGGGGTTTTTTAGATGCTTCTAAAACACGTGTGTTTCTGCTTAAAATATTTCTGCTAAAACAGTGACCATTTCAGATCTATCTTCTCTCAAAGCGGAGGCAGCCATATTTAGACCGTGTTTTGTAAAATCCCTATGATCAGATCCCTTTTAATACAAACTAGATGATATCCCATGGCTTTAAAGTACCTTTGCAATTTTTACTCTAGCAGCTGTTACACAGTTGGCAGATAAGACCTTATGAACTGAGTCTCGTGTGCTGGACTGCAATAAAACAGGGAAAGTTGTGGCGTTCACTTTTATGAGCTGACGGCATCCCTTTCTCAGGGGAACACTTTCAGCTTCTAATGTCTCCGGCAAGCAGAGTGCCCACAAACAACAGGAACAGAGTGTTACCCTGTCAATTGTGGTCTAAACCTCAGACATAAAAACTAGTATAAAAACAATGCCCAGGTAACAGGAGTTTGGCAATTATTAAAAATAGAAGTTTCATAACTAAAACAGAATTTCTGAGGCAGGCAGGTTGTATAGAGACAGAGAAGTAGAATCAAGTGGTTCATCTTCCATCACTGCCTTTAGGCAAATATTACCATAAATTATCTGAAGATTTTGGCATCCGCAAGGAGTTGGAGATGCTTACATGAAGCTCATCTCAGGCAGCTTCATTATGACAATTTTTTTTCTTAAACCAAAAATAAACAACAGGCTATTAAGCCCCAAATACAACACCCATATCAGTGAACTTCTAGAGTTCCCTTTGTCCATTTAAACTGTGCAAGAGAAGCAACACAGCTCTCCCTAGTGAGGACCAGTGGTATGAGGCACAAGTCAAGGATGTTCTCCTCATGCCACGACACCCCCCAGGAGGACTCCAGTACCGTTAGTTGTTCAGACAGAATTCTGCTGTTACTGAACACAGCCAGGGCTGAACCTGTGTGTGACCTAAGCCTAGTTTATAAAATAAATACCAAATTAATTCTATAATTCCCAAATAAAATTACTGTATCCTCTCCAAATACTCCCTGAGGTTATGCTGGACATGAGTGAAGAGCTATTTGCTAGTGGAGGAGCATTTTAAATTCAACTTGTAGTRTGTGAATACAATACGTATTAATTCACAGGCATATTTCTGTCCTGGGGTGCTGATGGGTGCCACATTTGGGAGTAGCTCTTTTATCCTTAGGCCCCCCGTGCTCCCTGAGGCCCCCACAGACTGCTGTGCCAGGCGGTGCACAGACATGGAGGTGGTCCCTGCCTCCAAGGCCTCAGAGGCAAGGTTGAATTTTGATCACAAGTATTTATGGCCATGAATTTGGGCTTTTCCACCTGAACTTTCCACTGGCTTAGCTTGATCTGGTGTCACCTCTGCAGTAGGAGGGAAGCCAGGTCACTCTGAAAGGCAGCAGGAAGAAATTTTATCACTACATATAAACAAGTACAGATTAAATTCCCACCCAGCCCTTCCAACACACAACAGCAGCAAGTAAAGCATCTCTGGCTCACACATGTCCTTCCCAGAGCAGGATTTATAGCATGTGTTATAAAACCAGTGCATTTCCTTGGAGGGACAGAGATAGTAAAAAAGCGATGTCTGCAGGAGGAAAGGAAAGGAAAGGGGAATTCATCCGTGCTGAGGATGTGCACTTTAAGTTCGTGTCCCTGCAGCCCAGGGCCCAGCCTGTGTCAGGAGGGTTTGCCAGCCAGGCATGTTGCTGTCCCACAAAATCCGATTTGCAGCCCAGCTCAGGCCTGCCTCCTGCAAAGCAGTCCCTGACATCCCTGGGCTGCACGCTGCTGCCAGTAATGCAATCCCAGGTGTCCATCTGTCCCCGAGGGGCTCCCTGGCTCCTCAGGCACCTCCCCAGACTCCTGTTGGGTTTCTCCAGCTCACGGCAGGGTGCTAGCCCCTTCCCAACCACCTGTGTGCCTGATGGAGTTCGTACCTCCATTCAGGGAGCCCTCTTGAGCCGAGCGGTTTTGAAGGGCTAAAACCCACTTGCTCACTGACCTGGGAAGGGACTGCTGCCAAACATGGGGCAGCATTGGGGGTGTTAGCAGAGAGATGGGGGCACGTCACTGGGATAGGACAGGATGGGAGGAGCTCTGCCACCTCCTCATAGACCTCACGGACTGCTGTCCCATGGCAGCGCCTGTGGGAGGGTGACACGCACACCCCCCGACACTGCACCCATGCTGGGGGCACCAAGGCAGGGTTCACAATGGGGATGCCTGACTCACCCCATCACCTGATATCAGAGGTGAGACCACCAGCCATCCTCACCCCAACCCTGATAGTGTTTTTTATAAGGGCTGGCAGACCCTGTTGCCCATGACAGGATGTGCCACAAGTCTGTTCTCCTGTAGCCCCATGGTTACAGCACCTGTAAAGCTAACAGAATGTTTTATGGGTGTCACCCCTGCCCGCCACACCCCTCCTCACCTGGGCAGGGCCCCGGTATTTAGCGGGTGCCGGCCACCCCGGGGAGAGCCGTGCTGAGGATGGCGATCGGGGGTGCTGCTGGTGACAGTGCTTTCAGAGGGTGCTGCCAGCATTGCCTCTGCTGGGAGCTTTTCTGCAGCGAAAGCGGCTCCCTGATGCAGCAGCACCTGGCAGGGCTGCAGGGCAGCCGGGGAGCATGGGGCAGTGGGAGCGCAGGCGCCCATGGGCCAGGGTGCACCATCCCCATGGCTGGCGCTGCACCGAGACATGGTGTCCCCAACCCCTCGTGGTCCATGAGGACATGGGCTGGGCACCCAGGCTCRGCCGGAGTTCGTTTACAATTTCCATTAACAACAGAAGCCGTGTGCCCAGGCTTTGGGGGTGCACAGAGGTGGGGACAGTCGCTTTTGGGGTTGGTGCTGTCACCTGAAGGGACAGGGCGGCTGTCAGGGTCTGCGGGGGGACGGCACTCCTGGGGAAGCAAGTGTGGTCTCTGTGCCAGGGCAGACACGCAGGGCAGAGGAGCTGGGTCCTGGCTGTTGGCAGGGCGATGATGTCCCCATGACAGGAGGTACTGCAAAGAGGGGGATGCCCGTGGGGACAGATGCAGCGGCACGTCCCTGCAGAGCCAGGGGCAGCAACACCACAGCACGCCCTGGGGCTGGGCGTCGGAGCTGGTTGTGCAGCTGGGGCTGCCAGGTCCAAGGGCGATGCCAGTGGAGCTGAGCTCAGGCTCATGGCCCACGGCCACACATGTGAAGGTGGGTCCTCAGGGGGAACCACCACTGCTAGGCTGTGAAATGCCATCAACGCCCACTCCATTGGTTGTGTATCCATCTTTATCAACCACCCACTTGTCCGGCACCACCACGAGCTGCTGCTCTTGYTGCTTGTTGCCTCCTCCCCTCCAGATCCCCCTTCCCTGCCGGGCTGCCTGCTGGCCCCCACAAAGCATCACCTCCATCGGGTCTGTGCACCAGCCTGCAAGGGAKTCTCTGGTGGAAAGGGAAACTTACAGCTCTGGTTTAAATAAAAGTGCATTTAATGCCCATGGTGGCTGCTGGGGCTGGCAGAGGACTTCTGAGCAACGCCACCTGTGCGGCCGTGACACGGACAACAGGTACACGCAGGCAGGAGGTTCCCGCCGTCCCCCCAGACGGAAGGGTGGTGTCACAGTTACTGGCCGGGTGACAGCCTTGTGAGAGCACCTTTATAACCCAAAGCCACTTGATGCAGCTTTTTGTGAGGCTACGGCAAGGCACGCCCCAGAACTGTCCCCCCTGGCAGGCGTCAGGGTGGAGAAGGCCGAGGTGGTGGCCGAGGAGAGGCAGCCGGCCCGCCTCGGGGGCACACAGCCCGGGGACAAGCGGCGCCGGCTGCGGCAGAGGACCTTCCCGCCACCCGCCACTGACACCGGCCCGCGCGGGCGGAGGCGGGGCTCAGGGACGGGGGAGGAGCGGGGGCGGGGCTGTCGGCCGGGATCCGCGGCCCCATTGGCTGCCGCCCGTGAGGCGATGTCGGCCCAGAGCGGTGCGGCTCCGGCCCCGATGCCGGCTCCGGCCCGGCGGTGATGGGGACGGGGACGGCGATGGCGGCGGACGGCGGGTGGGTGCCGGCGCGGCGCGGCGGAGGGGAGCCGGCGGCGCGGAGCGGGGGTGGCGGACACGGCTAACGGTGCCCGTCTCCGGCAGGGCGGTGCGGCGGCGCGGCGGCCCGCGGCGCTCGGCGGCGGCCACAGCGCTGCCCGCCTGGCGGCTGCGCTGCGAGGGCGGCCGGCAGCGCTGGCGCTACCTGGGCGACGGCGATGGCGACGACGGCGAGGCGGGCGGTGAGCGGCGGGCGCAGACGGCGCTGGAGGAGCACAGCCTCGGCCTGGACACGGTGCGGGGCGGGGGTCGGGGCGGGGGCCGGACGGCAGGACCCGGGCCGAGGGGCACCCCCGGCTGAGGCGCTGTGTCCCCGCAGGGCGAGGCGCTGCGGCCCTTGCCGGCGGCCGGCACGGCCCAGGAGGCTGCCCKCAAGGGCATGCGGTTCTACGCCGCCCTGCAGGCCGAGGACGGGCACTGGGCGGGCGACTACGGCGGGCCCCTCTTCCTCCTGCCAGGTAGGTCTCGCAGGGCGCCTTCCCTGAGAGGGGTGAATGTGTCGCGTTTGGCATCGTATAAGAGCCAGCCTGTCTGATCTTCCAGGTCTCCTCATCACATGCCACACTGTCAAGATCCAGCTGCCAGAGGGGTTTCGGAAAGAGATGGTGCGCTACCTGCGCTCTGTGCAGCTCTCGGACGGAGGCTGGGGCTTGTAAGTAGCAAAGTTGCTTCTTTTAGTGATGGCACCTCCCAGGTCCAGCACTTGCAGCTGCTGTCAAATCTGCCCAGGCCTGGGGAGTGGGACTCGGCAACTGTGATACCTCTGGGTGGTTGGACTTGCTTGTGTAGCACTCCAGGTACACCTTTTGCCACAGAGATGGCTGGAGCATCAAGTCTGGCTGCACCTTCTCTGTGGTGCTATATCCCAAAGCATCATGTGTGACAGGGTAGTGCAGAGCAATGTTTCTCCCTGGGTTAGTTGGGTCTCCCCTTTTCCACAGTCACCCCTGGCATCCCACTTCGCCCCAACAAAGACAGCCCTGTGCAGTGGGTTGTGTCTGGCTAATGCTAATAGTTGGCTAATGGCTATGCTGTCTCTGTGTATGCATGTGACAGGCATGTGGAAGACAAATCGACGGTGTTTGGCACAGCACTCAACTACATAGCCCTGAGGATCCTGGGGCTCGGACCAGACGACCCTGACATTGTGCGGGCCCGCGTCAACCTGCACAGCAAAGGTCAGCTCTGTTGTGCCCAGCACAGCAGCCGTGGGGCTGGTATGCTGGTGAGAGAGGTCTGACCGGACCTGAGGGCTGCGTGGAACATGGGGGGCTGCCAGGTAGTGGAGGAACTGTTGCTCTTGCTTGCCCTTGATGGCACCTGCATTTTGAATTAATGATGGGAAAGTGTGTTATGTTTTTGTACCATTGCCTGTTTGCTCTTTTTTGGGACATGTGTCCCAGCCTGAGTGGCATGCTCCCAAACATGGGAGAAGTGGACCCTGTGGTGGGGAAGAAAGCAGGGAGCTGGCATGGTTGCGTTAATCCTGAAAGCTAATATTGCTCTCTGCAGGAGGTGCTGTGGGAATCCCTTCCTGGGGGAAGTTTTGGCTGGCTGTCTTGAACGTTTACAGCTGGGAGGGAATGAACACGCTTCTCCCAGAGATGTGGTATGTGCCACCCTCGATGTGGAGGTATTGTCAGTCCTGCCACCAGCCTTGACCCAGAGCTCTCCCAGGCATGGGTGTTTGCTGGGATAACTCCAGCTATGGCCTGCAAGTGTGGGTGCTCAGGCTGCTTGTCAGCTGGGAGACCAGCAGCAAGGCCAGCCAGTGGGTGGATAGCACTGAACACTGTGCCGAAGGGAGATGCCAGAGCTCAGCCCTGTTAGCTTTACCCATGGGGTCCCTGATACATCTGTGTGCTCCCTGCCTGCCTGCTGCCAGTATCTTCTGCTCTTGTGGCCAGCCAGAACGACCCTAGCAGGACAGGAAAGCCACATGTAAGGCTGCCAGCTCTAACCCTCACTCATACCCTCTCCCATTACTCAGGGGGCCGCTGGGTGTCAGAGAGGGAAAGTGTATGACTTTTTCCCTGGGGGAAATCAGGGGCTGCACCCCTGATTGGGGTACCCAGTACCAAGGGCTGTTGGTGCTTTGTCATCAAATGCACTCAACCGTCAGTCTGGGCCTCTGCCTTCAAGTCACATGGGGAAGAGAGGGGCCCCTGAACTGACTTCTCCCCTCCCTCCTCTCTGAGCTTGGGATCCTGCCTGCCCTGTGTCAGCTCGGCCAGGAGTGGTGTCTGCTGGCCCTGGTGGGGAGGGAGCAGCCCTGTTGGGGAGGATCTGAGCAGGGCCAGGCTGTGTGGATATTCCGTTCTTTTCTCCTGCAGCTGTACCAGCAGCAGCAGGTCTGGTACAGGGGACAGGGAAAGGCATGCCCTGCTCTGGGCATCCCCCTGTCAGCACATCATCCCTATGTGCTGCCGTTGGACCTCCTTATTCCTCACAGTAGCACCTTCTCTGTTGCAAACAGGCTGCTTCCTACATGGTTCCCAGCCCACCCGTCCCGGCTCTGGTGTCACTGCCGCCAGGTTTACCTCCCCATGAGCTACTGTTACGCCAGGCGTCTGTCAGCAGAAGAGGATGAGCTCATACGGAGCTTGCGGCAGGTAAGGAGTTGACCCTGGTGGGGCTCCCCAACAAGGATACATGGCTCCCTGACCACCTGCTGTGCCAGCCGTGTCCTTGTGGACCAGCCTCTGGCTTGCAAAGTGACAGCTCTCATACCCGCACAGTCCCTCTGTCCAGGCAGTGGAGCCAACTTCCAGCAGTAAGCTGCATCTGGGTGCTTGCTCCCAGCTTGCCAGGCTGATGCCCCTTTTTCTCTTGTGCCAGGAGCTGTATGTGCAAGACTATGCCAGCATAGACTGGCCAGCCCAGAGGAACAATGTGGCTGCCTGTGATGTGTACACCCCGCACAGCTGGCTGCTGGGTGTTGCCTATGGTGAGTGCGGTGTTGGCTGAGGCGGGATGGCCCTTGGCATGTGAGGGAACTGAAGCTGCCTTGTACCATGGGGGCTCTTCAGGGTCTACTGCCAGCTACCAGAGTATGCTCTGGAGCTGGGATGAAGACATGGATTGTGTGATCCTTGGGCTTCTCCCTCCCTGAAAGCAGCAGGGCCTTGTGCCCAGGTCCTCTGGCCACTCTGGGGCAGAGCAGTTCCCATGCTTTCCTCGACTGGTCATCATGTGAGCAGTGGTGCAGCCTGCCACAGCAAGTGAATCTGGCCGCATGGGGTGGGTTTTTCATTGCATGTCCCTTTCTTCTCCTGTAGCCATCATGAATGTGTATGAAGCCCACCACAGCACCCACCTGCGGCAGCGAGCCATTGCAGAGCTGTACGACCACATCAAAGCTGATGATAGATTCACCAAGTGCATCAGCATTGGGCCGGTAGGACACTTATCACTGTCAATCCTTTAAAAATCATGCCATTTGCTCTTTAGGRACCAGCTTGTGGCCCCCAAGCCCTTTGCAATTGTGGCGAGTAACCATAATCACCAGATCTTGCTCAGGCAGAACTCCTGCTGCTCCTAATGCTCAAAAGCTTAATGCTAACAGGGCACAGAAGATGCAGAGGGCATGGGCACAGCTGTGGCCCTGGTAGGGGTACCTCTCCTTGTGGTCCAGGGAAATGATCTGAGAGGAAGCTCTGGAGTAATCTCATGGCACCTGCCCCACTAACTCAGCTATGCTGAGTGATGCCACAGATGGAGCTGTCAGGATTAGGCCTGAGACCACCTCTAGATGGCTTTGTGCTGGGTGGGAGGGATATATGTCTCTGGGGTTGGAAGAAGCTGTATACAGAGCAGTGACAGTGCTGTTCTCGGCAGATTTCCAAGACAATCAACATGCTGGTTCGCTGGTTCGTGGATGGGAAGAACTCCCCAGCTTTTCAGGAGCATGTTTCCAGGATCCCCGACTATCTCTGGTAAGGGCTGAGCGTGGCCCACCTGGCACAGCATAGGGCTCTGATTCCTGTGGAGTGAGCACACCATGGCTCCCAAACTGCTTCCTGGCACTCTCGCTGTGCCTGCGCTGCAGCACTCTGCTCTCTCCTTCCACAGGCTGGGCCTCGACGGCATGAAGATGCAGGTGAAGTGCTTTACGAGTTCAGCTGTGTCTGAGAGGGACCCTGGCATGCTGGGGCAGCCCATGGAATAATGGGATAGCTTGTTCACCGTGGGCTTGAGCTGCTGGCATCTTGCCTTTGGTGCCTGGTGGCCTTGTCTGTCTCACTGCCACTTCCCCTGGCTGTGCCAGGAGTGAGTAGTGTCTGTCCTGCTAGGTTGCCTCTCTGTGGCTTTGAGCTGAGGGGGCAGCTCTAGGCCTCCATTCCCTTCATCCTCGTGGGTTCTGGGAGAAGGGAAGGAGAAAGACAGGCCCCTGATACTGCATGTGGACTGAGTCTGTGCTTCTCTCATAGTCGTTGTGTCCCTCTGCTCCTTATCATTAGCCACCTCTCCTGTCTTGGCTGTGCACAGAGCAGGCTGAAGCAGCTGTCTCATTTCCTATCCTCTTGCTGTCCCTGAGCTGCTGCATCTGTCCCCTCTATGCTAGCATATCAGCCATGATGCTGGGTGACATAAAACTGAGAGACAGGGTGGAGGGAGCTAGTGGGGGTAATGCAGGAGGGATATGCTGTCCCATAGACCCCACGGCTAGGTCAGGCTGCTGCCAGCACCTGCCCCTCACTATCTACTTTCTCTCTTCTAGGGCACAAATGGATCCCAGCTCTGGGATACTGCCTTTGCCATCCAAGCCTTCTTGGAGGTAATGCACCCCTCAGTGCTACATGCTGCCTTGGGAAAATGGGCCTCTCCTGGCACATCCCCGAATAACAGCAGCTCCTACTGTGCATCCCCTCAGACCTCTGCTGTGCCAATTCTGGCATTGCATCATATGACTGAGCCAGGCAAACACACTCCTCAGAGCRCACCTCAGCCGTGGTAGGGAGGGTGCGCAGCACAGCTGGTACAGCCCATCTTTGCCAGCTGCTTTTGAAGCAGGAGGCCACAGCGCTGGCTGAGTGGGTCAGGTTAGACTTCCCAGTTGCTGCAGTCTTGTGGTAAACCCCTGACCCTTCCTCCTTGCTCTGCTTGGCCCCAGAGCATTGCCGTTTGGCTGGGACAGTGTGCAGGTCTCCTGCTTTCCTGCATTGGGGCAGAGACCGCTATGGTAGGCATGCTTTTTGGAGGGTGGTGTGATTGCCCTGGTAAGCCCCTAACCTGAACATGCAAGTATCTCTCTCAGTGATGCTGGCAACAGTTGTTGGTTCAGTTCTCACTGTAGATGTTTGTAATGGAAACAGTAAGCAAAGTATGAATGCAAACCTACAGAAAGGGCCATATGAAGGGCCAGCCATTAATGGCACCTAGATCAGCAGGTCAGCAAGGTCCCAGCACATCCTCTTCTTCCTGAGGGGCACATTGGGTGGCCACAACTCCTTGCTGACTGCTGACTGTGCACATCTGTTTCTAGGCAGAAGCCCAGAAGATGCCTGAATTCATGTCCTGCCTCCAGAATGCCTATGAGTTCCTCCGGTTCACCCAGGTGAGCAGRGCCATTTGGTGGTGTCTCACATGCTGGCTCTGCAGACTTGGCTGCTTCTCAGAGCCCTGTTGGATGCGTCTGTTGCCCTCTGAAGGGCTGGACTAGCAAAGTCCTAGGGACAGCCTCCTGTTTTCTGTCTCCTTTACAGCTTGGAGAGGACCTTGGCTGGGCCCAGGGATGTTTGGGTTGGCTGCCTTGGCTGAGAGAGGCTGGAAAACTGAGAGCTTAGGCTTCTTTGCCCTTTGTCCAGTCTGGTGCTCACACATTTGAGGCACCCTTCTGGGAAACCCAGACTCCATGGCTAGTGACTGTGTGAGCTCAGCTCGTGCTGGCCAGGCCAGTGGCTCAAGGTGGGGGTCACTGTCACCAGCAGCTTGGTGCAGATGCAGTCATAGGTCTTACTCATGGTGCTGCCAATGGGAGCACTGAAAGCAGATGGCTCCCTGGAGCGGATGCTCCAGATCTGACCTCTTTCCCTGTCTGCCTCCCTCAGTAAAGGACAGGTGGTGCTCAGTCCCACACGGTTCTGCATCTGCGATGGTTTCAGCCCATGGTCCTGCAGCCAGGCACCTCCAGCCTGCCCTCACTTGTTTCTTAACTTCTGCAGATCCCAGAGAACCCACCTGACTACCAGAAATATTATCGCCATATGAACAAGGTACGATGGCTGGAACTGGTCTCTGAAGGACGCAAAAACGGGGCAGGGATTTGGGCAGAAGGGGATGGGAATAAGGGGCAGCACCTCCTCCCTGACAAGAACGGAACAGGTCAGGGGAAGGTGCTGAGCCCTCCTAACCCCTTTCCAGGGTGGCTTCCCCTTCAGCACCCGAGATTGTGGCTGGATCGTGGCAGACTGCACAGCAGAGGGACTGAAGTCAATTATGCTGCTGCAGGAGAAGTGCCCCTTCATAGCCAAGCTTGTCCCCCCTGAGCGCCTCTTTGATGCCGTGAATGTGGTAAGTGTTGAAAAAATTAGGGCCACGGGAAATGCAGGCAGCTAAACCGAGCTAAAATAAGAGAAGTCAAGGCCTGATGGGTTGTTAGATCTGGTATTACTAAGCTAGTACAAGGCCTGTGGCCTGGTATGGCAACACCATATTTACTGTGGTATTGAGCTACATATGTGACTTAATGTAATGTGATGGTCCAGATTGGGCCTGCCTGTCAATGTGGTTTGGGACCTGGGTTGTCTGCCAAACCCATGGACTTGTGGGTCTGACTTTGTCCTCACACCTGGCTTGGGGCCAGACTGGGGTGGTACTGCCTGTGAGCCAGTCCCAGCCACTCTCTCTGGTTGTCTGGCCAGTTGCTGAGCATGAGAAACTCGGATGGAGGCTTTGCCACATATGAAACCAAGCGAGGAGGCCACTTACTGGAGCTGCTGAACCCCTCGGAGGTGTTTGGTAAGGGGAGCTGTGCGGGGCTGGTCATCCTGTCCACTGTGAAGGGACACAGTGGACTGGCCTCGCTGTGCCCAGTGGTTGCCTGACTTTGCCCCAAGTCCCTCTATGGGATAAGTGTACCCTGGGTCCAAGGGAGAGGTTAGCAGTGTGTGGCTCGGAGGCTCCCCAGCGGAGGGGCTGTTGCACTGATATCCTTCACCTGCTGGCAGGCGACATCATGATCGACTACACCTACGTGGAGTGCACGTCAGCTGTCATGCAGGCACTGAGACACTTCCACGACAAGTTCCCTGAGCACAGAGCCCCAGAGATCAGGTGAGGCACTGAGATGAGAGTTGGGTAGGGGAGAAGACAGGCTGCAATGTCGCATGCTGCCTGCCACGGCCTCTGTTGGCACAGCCCCTGCTGAGCCTTGTCAGGGGTCTTGCCTGGACCTCTGCATTGGCATGGAGTAGCCCCTGCGGTGGCCCGTGGTGTGTGCACAGCTGGTATGCTGGTGACTTCTCCAAACCAGAGGCCCTCCAAGAGGCTAGGGCCCAGCCTCTCTCAAGGAACAGGGAATAGGCTGTTTGAGATCAGGCTGGGAGAAGTTGGTGGAGATCTGCCTGCCTCTTGACTTAGCAGTTGCCTTGATCTTGCAGCCAGTTGTAGGCTGGGTCCCCTGCTTGCATGCTGGCATGAGGCAGAAAAGCGCCCAACTGGTGCGCAATTTGACTCTGAGATCCTGAACAATGTGGCTGCCTGTCTGCATGCTCTTGCCTCTTGAGCTCTCTAGTAATGGACCCATCGAAGCCTCAGAGGGACTGATGGATGCCCCTGATGAAAGCAGCCACTGAGTTTGATCTGCTTCTGAAGCAGGTGTCTTTTTCCTGACCAGAGAGACTCTGCAGAAGGGCCTGGACTTCTGTCGCAAGAAGCAGCAAGCTGATGGGTCATGGGAAGGGTAAGCAGTGTTCCCAGTGCCCAGTTTTCCCCTGGCTGCCCCAGTGTGAGAGGGACCACGATGGCAAACATTCCTGGCTGCCAGGATCTGTGGGAAGAGCAAGTAGGGGCGGATCCTCCTCTAGCTCCTGTGCTTTGCTCTCCTTTCCTCTCCCTCCAGCCCAGGTGGAGGAGGCACCTTGTGAATTGCACAAGACCCGGACAACCCACGGGGGCTAGGGTGGCTCCAGCTCCTCTGGTCCCAGAGTGCTGACGCCTGAGTGAGCTGGGAGCAGGTGCTGGTGGGACTGGGCATGGTTGCGCCATAAGGGAAGGCAGGCTGCACCTCTATGCCTGGCTCTGCTCTTGCTGTAAACATGGCTGTGTCGCAGCCTGCCTCTACCTGGGGCCTTGCACCCCTGACAGTACCGCTCTCCCCTTCCTCCTAGGAGCTGGGGGGTTTGTTTCACCTATGGCACCTGGTTTGGTCTGGAGGCGTTCGCCAGTATGCAGCACACATACCGCAATGGGTGAGAAGGGGCTGTCTGGTTCCCCTGCCCCTACCTACCTCTTGGGCCAGGGCAAGACTCTGTGGTGGGGCTGGGTGGATGTCCTGGCTGCACATGGGCTCTCCTGCCCCAGGTACTGCTCCTCTCAAACCCTGTGCCTGTGATATGACCAGGCCACTTGCTGCCTGAGCCTCGAACTCTTGGGGCAGCCCCGGCTGTCGGTAGGGCAGAGCACAGCTCCTGTTTGCAGCTGGGAAACAGGCGTGCAAACGCTCCCTGTCCCCAGCCCTGTCTGATTCTCTGCCCCATCCTTGCAGGGCTGCATGCCAAGAGGTGGCCCAGGCCTGCCAGTTCCTCCTCTCCAAGCAGATGGCAGATGGCGGGTGGGGAGAGGACTTTGAGTCATGCGAGCAGCGCACATATGTGCAGAGTGCCATGTCGCAGATCCACAACACATGTTGGGCCCTGCTGGGGCTCATGGCTGTCAGGTAGGAGCAGCCCTCACCTCTTCAGGCATCACCTGGCCCTGAGTGCTCAGTGAGATGGGAAATGCAGGCTGGGTTGTGTGGCAGGGCTGGCACGGGCCCTGGGCCTGGCTGGTGTGGGCCATGCACCCAACCGTGTTTGTTCATGACCTCATTGGTCACAAGCCTCCTGCAATGAGGGACTGGCCTGCACAGTGCTCCACAGGCCAGCGAGGCTCATAATGCCGGGCGCGGGGGCGCCAGTGCAAAGCAAAGGTCTGTCTGGATCACAACCATAGGCCTCCAGCCTGGGAAAAGGTTGCCATATTCATAATGTCTGGTGTCCTAGGGTTGTGAGGGGCCTTCCCAAAGCACTCAGCGTGCCTGGGAGAAGCTCAGGGCAGCCTGGAGCTGGTTGAGTTCCCTAAGCACATGATGAGGGTTTGCAGACGGTTTGGATAAGAGTGCTCACATCTCCCTCGTGCTTTGCAGGTACCCTGACATCGACGTGCTGGAAAGGGGCATCAAAGTGTTGATTGATAAGCAGCTGCCCAACGGGGACTGGCCTCAGGTACATCTTCCCTCTAGTCTTTCCAAGGGGTTCCCTGGTGTTGCAGATGTCCTGGGCATTGTGCAGCCACTGCAATGGTGTGCTTTCCCTTACCTGGAAGGGAAGCCACATGTGGCTTTTGGTGGGGGACTTCAGGAAGGCAATGAGCTCAGCCCCACATCCTGGACACACTGTGGTCCCCTGTCACCCATACCATCTTGCTCTCTGTCTCTCCCTCAGGAGAATATTGCAGGGGTATTCAACAAGTCGTGTGCCATCAGTTACACTGCGTACCGCAATGTCTTCCCCATCTGGACGCTAGGGCGTTTCTGCCAGCTGCATCCCAACAGCCCTCTAGCTGGGCATCTGCAATCCAGATCCTCGGCTGGGGTGGGGAAGACTGTGCAGGAGGCCTCGTCTGCCTGAACCCGGGCCATTGCAGATGCCATGGCCCCTGAATTGTCTTAGGTATCAGCTGCTGCCTGGGGCCACAGGGGTGTTTCCTGCGTAGGATATCTCAGTGCTGATCTGAACACATGGACCGCTGCCTCTGCCAGGGAGGAGTGCTGCTGTGGTGCTGCGGAGTCTCTGCTTTCTGTTGAACCTCTTCTAAAAATCCACTTTTAAAGGTTTTTCCCAGGTATATCCTCCCTCACAGGATGGGGAGTGAAGTGCCTTTTCAGACCAGTTTGGTGATCTGAGAAGAGAAAGCTGCCAAGCTGTGTTGTATTACACATCTAGACAGACTGTCTCTCATCCTGGGTAGAGCAAGGCTGCCTTTAACTTCCCCTCGTGCTGTCCAGGTTGGCTGTCTGCAGCAAGAGTGTGGGATTTGGGGCCTCCCCTGTGCCCAGCATCGTGATGGGGTGCACTGCACAATCCGTGCTGAGCTGGCCTCTGTGCTGTGCGTGCCAGTGACTGCCTTTGAAGTGCTCTCTGTTCTGGAGCCTGTGCTGGGAGGGGAAGGGCACCTGTCCTCCCCAAGACAGATGGGAAAGAGGAGTGCTTCGCTCAGTTTTCTTACTGTTCTCTCCCCCCAGCTGGTGGCACCTGGCTTCCCAGAGCCTCACAGGTGAAGTCACCAGCATCACTCCCACTTTGAAAAAGGGGAAACTGAAGCAGAAAGCACTGAGGTGGTGAGCGTCAGGGCATAGCCTGGGTCCCTGGGCTCCAGCCTTCCCCCAGCGCAGCAGGTGCCTCTGTTCAGGCTATGGTGCAGTCGGGCATTCACATTTCGTTGTCAGAGTTGGAAGTCGCGTTGTCTGACAGGTTAATAAATTGCTAATGGTGTTGCAAGTGGAACTTAACTGTGTGTTGGTCTCCTTATGGTCTGCCCCAGTGTGTGTCCCAAGCAGAGGGGAGCTTGCGCAGCAGTGTCCTGGGGTCACCTGTCCGCAGTCGTATGGGCACCATCTCCACCAACAAGCAAGCCATGCTTGGACCTTGTGCCTGCTTCGCCCTCCTCCAATGCCTTTGGTCCCAGAAAAATATAATCAAGCAGTTGACTAAAGGGGAAGGATCACTTCCCTCCACCTGCTGCTTACACTCATGAGAATAAGCCCAGTGTGCAGTTGGCTGCACTCTCTTGGACTCGTTGCCCACCAGGGCCCCTAGTCCATTTCTGCAAAGCTGTTCCCCAGCCAGCTGGCCAGCCAGTTGGCTGGCCTGTGCTGCTGCATGGGGTTATTCCATCCTAGGGGCAAAATATTGTATTTGCCTGAGTCTGACTTCATAGAAGAACCATAGAATCATAGACCCTCGTTTCAACCCATTTCTCCAGCCTCTGAGAAGTGGCTCTGCTCCATACCATATCCTCCACCTGTCCAGACTGTTAGGGTCTGCAGCCTTGCTGAGCATGCACTCCATCCTCTTGCCCAGGTTGTTAGCTAGAAAAGCTTATTTAAGCAAACTCAACTCGGGCTGTTTTGACAGCCCTGTTTGCTTTTTCCAAATTCTGGACTCCTTTACACCTGTCTGTGATACTACTATGCATTTAAAGCACCTCCATATTCTCCATTACAAGCAGTAAGASGGTTTTGTTGTAGTTTTGATTTTGTTTTGTTTTTAAATCATTGTAGGGGAACTTGACAAAACAAGTGTCCTTTCAACACGTTATTGAAAGTTTGTTTTTTTTCTTTTATTGTATACAGTTTCTTGATACCTAATACTCCGAGCAACATGATGTTCCTAGGAGTGCTGCAAAGAAGCTGTTTTATCACTAAAATCCCATTTTCATTATAAACACTTTGGTTGGTAAGGGGC
Organism: Phoebastria nigripes; assembly: GCA_035582835.1. NCBI lineage: Eukaryota > Metazoa > Chordata > Aves > Procellariiformes > Diomedeidae > Phoebastria > Phoebastria nigripes. The sequence continues at coordinate 18,485 of JAYKAV010003027.1, read as the reverse complement.
CAAAGATTTGTGACGTTACATACCAGTTAGCTGCATTTATGCCCTGTACCGATTCTTTTGTTTCCGTCTTTGCAGAAGATCAGAAGCAGGGAGTGGCGGTTACTAAGCTTTCTTCTAGCTGAAACTGAATTGATTCAAGTGTCATGAGGTCGTGTATCTTGAGAGGATGTGGCTGTTTGGATTTCCATCTAGGTTTTGGCTTAAGAACACATTTCCCTTTAACCAATGAATACTAAGGCTGCCTTGCAAATTTTATAACCATAAACTGCTGAATGTAATTTATTTCCTGTCCTCCCTTGGGATTCCAGGAACTCTTCACTTTCCTTCAGTTTCAGAGCAGGAAAATGTTCACTTTGCTTTGCAGTGGACCCAGTGGGAGGGTCATGGTGAGTAGCATTGTATCACATAAAGAAGAGATACTGGGCAGCAAATAGGTCCTTTCTAAAGGTAAAATAAACCTGTTAGCTTGGGGTTTCAGGCTGAACTTTGCTTTTTTCTTGTTTCTGAGTGAGAGGCAGAAAGGGGGATCATAGAATCATAGAATATCTCAAGTTGGAAGGGACCCAAAAGGATCATTGAGTCCAACTCCCTGCTCCTTGCAGGACTACCTAAAACTAAACCATATGACTAAGAGTGTCCAGACACTCCTTGAACTCGGACAGCTCTTTCAGTACCCTGGGATGAATCCCATCAGGCCCCATAGATTTATGTGCATTCAGCTGGAGCAGCAAGTCTCGAACAAATACAGACTCGGCTGGGAGTTTATCATCCCCCCAGTCATGGTCTTCCAACACAGGGCTCCGGGGGTCCCAGGGCCCATCATCGGTGCTAAAGACAGAGACGAAGAAGGCATTAAACACCTCCGCTTTGTCTACATCCCTATTTGTGAGGTGACCGACCTCATCAAGCAATGAACCAATGTTAAAATGTTAGCAATGAAGACAGTCATTTGGGATCCAGGAGATGTGATGTCAAACCCTGCTCCCCATCAGCTCTATCTGGCCAAGCTGACCTGCTTTCCTTGGACAGATCTCAAAAGACATAGAAGTGCCTAATTCTCATGGGGTTCACAAGTCATCTGGATCCTCAAATACCTGTGGGGCTTTGGACCTAGTTTCTGCTCTACACTTGAAATAGGATTTAATAGCACTTTCTTATCCCCTGATTTTATCAAGACAGACAAGAGAGACCATGACAATCCAGACATTTGATACTTAAGTAATACTTCTCTCATACTGGTACTTAAACAGTACTTTTTTCATGCTGTCATAATTTTTTTCGCACGTGGAGTTAGTTTGCAGTTTTCTCTGTTCATACGGCTGCTCTAGTTGTCCTTGAACCAATTTCCAAAATAGTCCTCATCAGTTTAAAAAAGAGACTGGTTTTCTATCAGGAGTTAGGAAGCTGGACTTGTTGCTTCTTCAGGTCAATGGCAGTCAGCTTTTCCAGCAATGTGACCAGATCCTTGCCACAAACAGAACCAACATATCTTGCTCTAAAACTAATTTGGTTTCTATGTTGAGTACAAGACTGTAATTATGATTCCTAAATAGAGTGTGAAAGCTGTTTCCTATGCATGAGATAAAGGCCATTTTAATGGATTTTAGGTCTTGATGGTGTGGGTTAATGTTTTAAAGCTGTCCTAGACACTCCTGTGGTTTGAAGCCTCTTGGCTGTCAGCTCAGTTTTTTCATGTGTCTGGCAAGCAGGTCCCTGGTTGAGCTAGGACAGTGACATGACTTTGTTGAAATGACAATCTTGGGCCAGCTGGTATCTTAAATACCAACTGTGAGGTACTCTAAGGTGTCATGACTCAAAGGCCAGGCTACGCACAAGCTGAGAAACTTGGGTTCTCCAGTCTCCCATTCAAATTCAGCATGCCAAAACTGGAACACGTTAAAGTCGCTGAGGTTTTCTGAGTATTAACTATCCTTCCTCCTTCCCTCCCACCCCAAGAAACCAGAAACCCCCACCTTAGGGTTACTGTGTGATGATCATTTCTTAACCTAGTTTCTACATAGGAATAGGCAAGGTAAACACTCAAGAAAGAGCTGATGGCCCCTAGCCCCAGCAGTTCAGCCTATCTACCTCCAGGGACCACTGCTTTTTAGGGGGGAAAAACCTTAGGACTATCTTGTGCAAGGTTGCCATCTTGCCTTTCATTTAAAAAAAAAAATTAAGCTACATTTGAATGTTCACTGATATCCTCCTTTATTGCTTATCAGTTGTTCCCAGCCATAGCTGGTGTGATACGTTTCTTTTTGCACTTCTTTCACCTATTATCACAGGCTGAGAAAATCTGCCTAAGATGAACATCCTGGGAGAACTAGGTAAAAGAGAAGTGGAGTGGTTTTGTGCTTAAATTTTAAGCCCCCCCCTCCCCCAGTATTATTTTCTTGCGTGTAAATTTTGGGACAGCCACCTAGTGCCCTGCTGGGAGACAAAGCTGGAGGAGAACTCAAGTCACATTGCCTCCCACCCTCTACCCTTGCAGAGGTGGGCGAGAGGGAAATGCTCCTTTCCCCGGCCTGGGTTAGTACAGAGGAAAGGAGTGGGGCTGGGGCTCTTTGGGTGCTCAGGTAGGATTGAGTGGTACCCAGAGAGGGCTGGAAGTCCCCTAATAGCTGCCATGTGTGCGTGGCAGCATGTGTCATCCCAGCCCCAGTCACCATGCTGTCCAGACATGCAGGGGAGCTGATCCATAAGAGCTGGCACAGCACCATGGCACAAGGGGGTGGGGGGCCCTGCAGCTGAGTGTCATGTCCTACTGCTACAAAATTAAGAACTCAATTAAAAATTAGTGTTCAAGCTGTAAAAGTAATCACAGGCTGTGCCTGTGCTTTGTTCTATTATTTCAACCATTGTGATTTTTTGGCCCCATCTTTTTAGAAAAGCAAAGGCAAACAATATGAGACAGCATCACTACCCTGGGTCTCATGAGAACAGTGGATTTTAGCAGAGAAGAAGTAGAAGCAACACCTCCAGTGTCCTGTTTAAATTTTTCACAGACTTTGGCATCATTTTGATGTCACAATGGATCTGCCTTAAATTCTTGGGTGGTAACTGTGGTGAAAGGAGGAAGATGTTTCTCAGGTCAAGACAAGAAATCGCTCAGCTCCTGTGCTGGGCTATGCCACTTCCATCAGGAAAACCAGCAATATCTGGCTTCTTCCCAGACGCTGCGTGAGCACAGTCGGGATTTATTCATTTATTTGCTCCCTCCAGGGAAAGCCCAGGGCAATCCTGTGCTGCCAGCCACTGTGGGTGAGTGGCTGGGGCCCGCGCACCTAGTGCCTCACTCTGGTAAACCTGCTTGGCTGACCCTGGGCCTAGTGGTCCTCCTGCTCAGGGAATGGGCTCTGGGATGGGGCCATGACCCGAAGTGGCCCATTCACCCACCTTTCCCATTGCTGGGCTGGATCTCTGGCGTATCAGGGCCCCGTGTCCCTCCATGAAGTGGCCCAGGGGCACCAGGACATTCCTGCATTCCCACTTTGCTGTGGGACTGGAGGATGCTCCCCACCACGTCCTTCTCTCTATCTCTATTCCTCTAGCTTTCTCCATCTGTCCTGCTGCCCATCACTATTTTTTCTTTTTCCATCTCTGTCCTGCTCCCTGTCCCTCTCTTTATCCCTCTGTGCCTCTTCCTGTCCTTTTTCTCTACCCTGCTGTCATGCTCTGTGTCACTGCATTTCCTTTCTGTATCCCACTGTCCTTCTCCCGTTCATCTCCTTTTCTCTTTATCCGTGTCCCACTCCCTGGCCCTTTTTCCTTCCTCCCTCTCTGCCCAGCAGCCCATTGTTACAGGCACCAACCATTCTCTGCTGGACTGACAAGCACTTCTCCAGTAATGACTGCTGAGGTGCCTCAGGGGAAGAGGGACCATATGGGCACTGAACCCCATAGCAGACTCACTCCAGGGACATATGTGCCTTAATTAACAAATGATTGCTTCCTTCTTTGCAGTCATGGCTGTGCCTGCAGTCCCTTTGCACTTGGTAGGTGGCTGTCACAGTGTCCAGGAGAGGAGATGACATGCTGGGGGTGAGGCATCAGGCAGGTCCCAAAGCCTCTCAGACCCCTTTAGCGTCCCTGGGGAATGCCAGTGCTACTCACAGGGCTGCAGGGGGTTTCCCTTGCATTGCCATGGATGCTTGGGGTCCCCAGGCTGCTCCTGGTTTTGCTCTCAGCACCCCAAAATGACCTGGGTACATCCAGGGTGAAGGGCCAGGCCAACACGAGTGGAGCTGGGGTTCACACGGAGCCAGGGGTGCTTGCAGACGACAGCCTGCCAGCCACCCCGAGCCCCACAGCGGGTATCACAGCCCCTTGTTTGTGCTTAGATGCACATCAAGCCCTCCACGCGCATTTCTGTGCACCCCCAGGCTCCGTTGTGTCCTGCAGCGCGCCACCAAGACTTCTCTGTAGCCTTCTCCCATCCTGGAGTTTTCCTGGTGATTTTTTCATGTGCTCTGGGGTTATCTGTCTTCCTCTCCGTGTGCCCCAGGGAGTCCTCTGTTTGCGCCATCAGCCCCTGATGTTTTTTCTCTACTGTACCGCATCCCAGAGGTCTCTGCTTGTTCTCTCATCCCCGTATCAATGTATCTCCGTCCTCTCCTTTCTGTGCACCCAGGGTCCCCCTTTCAGCTTTTGGCAAGTGCTGGGACACCCCTGCTGCCCCGACGCCGCCAGCTGTTCCCGAGGGGGCTGCCGGCCATGGCCCACCCCGTTCCCGAGGGGCTCCAGCTGTGGGGGCGGCCAGTGAAGTCGATGGCGACGGCCCCTCGGTGCAACGGGGCTGCGTGGCTGGGGGCGGCTGCAGGCTGTGGCACTGCTGGCGGGCCTGCCCGGGGCGGCCGTGGAGGGGCCGGCCTGGGACAAGGGAGCGGTCGCCGGGGCTGGAGCTGCACCGAGGGTGAGCGGGGCCGGGCGTCCCTCGGCAGTCCCGGGCACGGGGGCACAAACAGTGATGAGAGCAGGGGCGGGTGGGGGCCCGGGGAGAAGCGTCCTGCGGGCAGTGGGGGCTCGCCGGGGAGCTCCGGGCCCGGTGGCGGGGCCGCGCGATCGACCGGTGGGTCGCGGGGCAGCCCCGAGCAGGCGGCGGTGCGGCGGAGTCGGGCCGAGGGACGGTGTCCCCGCGGGGTCAGACACCGGGAAGGAGCGCCCCGCGGCATGCCGGGAGCTGTAGTCCTGAGGCACGGGGCGCGGTCGGCCATGTTTGTCAAGGGGGCATGCCGGGAGCTGTAGTCTGCGGGGAGTCCCAGGCCCTCTCTCTTCACCTCACTGTTGTTTTTGCTGCTTCCCTGTACCTGTCTTCTTCTCCTTATTCTTGCGCCCCGCTCCATGTGCCGCTTTTCTTCTTGCTCCACCTGTCTGGCCTGCTGCCCATCGCTGTTTTTTTCTGCCCCCGTTCAGCCGTCTCTCCCTTTTTTCTTCTCTCTATGCCTCCGTCTTGCTTCCCAACCCTTTTTGCTCTTCCTCCATCTCCATCCTGCAGCCTGCCACTGTTTTGTCCTTCTCCATCTCTTTCTGCCGGCCTGCATCCCCCTCTTTGTTTCTCAATTTTGCAGATGAGGAGGAGGAGGAACCTGGTGGTAGCAGCAACATCCTAGTTAGCCAATGTAGCCCCCCAGCTCTCTGGAAGCTAAACTGAGGGACCGATGTTTGTGCAGGGCGGTTGGTGGGGGGAGGAGGGTTTGCAGGGTCAGGCAGGCAGGGGTTTTAAAGTCAGGGCTGTGGAGAGTTCTGTTCAGGATCAGTCAGGTTTGGGTAGAGAGAGGGCACGTGGTCATTTCCACAATGTGTACGTCTGGGCAGGGCAGTTCCAGCCCCCATATGTGTTCTGTGTCCTATACCATGCCTTCCTCAGGTCTGGATGATCCTGTTGCTCTTCGTGCTCAGTGGGCACTGTGGTAGCCATCCCGAGGGTCTCGAATAACCTGACTCATCAGCATAGTGCCAATTGAGTGCTTCTTGTCTCGCATTAGAGAAGCTTAAAGCGTGGATCTGTCTTGCATGTTTTGCATCTCAGAAGTTTCTGGAGGGTCCCTTTGGCTCAAACACCCTTGTGGGGCACAGAGCCCATGACTCGCTCTTCAGGGTCAGGGCCCTGAACCACAAGTCTGAAATACTGGATGTGTGGGATTAAAAGTAATAATGTTCATTTACCTTTTGAGAGAATGAGTAGCATTTACATATAGAAAATAACCTGACAGTCACTGGAACTATGCTGGCAGGAGATCCAGATGACTTAGCAATGCAGTTGCAAAACCATTTGTGCTTAGAGAGTTACTCTTTGGCACTGCAAGGCACTGTGTAACTCGCTTGTGTTATTCTTGGAGGAAAAAGTCCCCCATGAAGGGAGTTTCTTGAGCCTGTCAACTCAAACTCCTCCAGTTACAAAGGAACTTTAAACATGCTGCTGTATGCAGGTGTCCTTTCATATGCTGTTCTTCCTAGGTTACCTGATATGCAATCCCACCGAAACCAAAGCCCCTGCTTACACATATAAAGGGGCAAAACCTCCCGTGGAATACAGCTGTTCTCCAGGTCCTTATTACTATGTGGAGCCCTCCATGACCAGGAATGGGAAGTATGTGGCTCCAGCATATCCTGTCTATGGACTTCCCAAGATAAACACCAAGATCACACCTGGGCCAAGTTAGTAACATTTCTCCAGCCATTCATTTAGAGAAGACAAGCTGTCTTTTTGCCCTGCATTAGTGGGTACAAAACAATCAGCTCACCCCTTGAAAGAGCCGTAGATGTTTTCAGACAGTTCAAACTTCTGCAGCTGTTAAGGAGAGCAACTCCTTGTGAAATTGCCTCTTTGGCTTGAGAAAAAGGCCAGAGCTTCACTGCTTTTGTGCTGTTGTCCTCTGCCCTAGGCGATTACTCTACTGACAGGTCCAAGAAATGCATCTATGCATGCCCACCATGTCCTTCCGGCATGGGGCCGTCAAAGCAGATCTCCCTCCAGGTATGTGAATGCTGGGAAATGCATACCCTTGCAGCCTGAGAGTCCTCTAGTGACAATCTGCTGGTCAGCTTCTTAACGAGGGCTAGTTCAAAGCCTATGTGGCAGGACACTACTGTTTCTTGACAAGCTTCCTTTATGTCCCATAGGAGCTCATTGATGATAACACTATTTCTAGCTTTGCTTGGGAGACAGATGAGAACAAACTCCTTGTATTATGGCTTGGCTTTCTGTGGGAAGGCAGAATGAAAACCTTGTGACGGTCACAGACACGGCTGTCCTGGGCTGTGAGCTGTGTAAACCCCAGCAGAAAGCTCCTTTCTAACGCGCTTGTAATCTAAACATAGGACARAGATACAGAGAGGTAGAAAACAAGAGAAACAACAAAGAGCACTAGGAAACAGGCATGGGCAGGGTGGTCACCCAGGGCCTGAACATCACAGTGCCTCTTCAGACACAAAGCCAATGCTTATCCTGGAGGATGGACAAACGAAGTACTTTGAAACCTCAAGTCCAGAGAAGCTAAAAAGTTATCAAAAAAGCCACATTTCTACCAGGCCATAGCATGGAGTTCATAGAACAAATGTTAATCTGTAGAGTGGAAAGAGCTTTCCTGTCAGAGGCCAGCTTTCAGGCAACTCTAAATCACATCCACCTGTCCCCTCTCCCCAGGAAAAGGTAAAAAACCAGCTCCGTAAAATCATGCTCAATTATGCATGCGATTAATCTCACAGATCACATCTATGTTCCTGTGGCATCCAAACAGCACAAGAAATAGCTGGTGAAGTACTGGAAAGAAGTAATCTCCTTAAGTTGGTGGAACTTCAGGCCAACCATGGAGACACTCTCCTTTGCCCTTCTCCAATTACTTCTTGCTTCGTGTCTTCCCAAGACATGCAATGTGTTCCTGCTGCTTTGGAGTAAGCTCTCATACCTATAAACAGTCCCATCAAAGAGCCATCTCTATCGATAGTGTCCTAGTTCCAGCTGGGACAGAGTTAAGTTTCTTCCCAGTAGCTGGGGGGGTGTGTGCGCTGTGTTTTGGGTTTGGTACGATAGGAGCATTGATGGCCCATTGATGTTTTGGTTGTTACTGGGTGGTGCTTGCACCGGGGACCTTTCAGCCTCCCATGCTCTGCCAGGTGCACAGGAAGCTGGGCGGAGAGCATTGCCGGGGCGGCTGACCCAGCTGGCCAATGGGGTATTCCATACCATGTRATGTCATGCTCAGTATAAAAACTAAGGGGTGGGGGGCTCTCGCGTCACGGGAATGCCTGGGCGTCGGTCGGCGGATGGTGAGTAGTTGCGTGGTGCATCACCTGCTTTGTATAGTCTATTATTGTTGTTGTTATCACTGTTATTATTACTGTTCTACTTTTTGTTTTATTTCAATTATTAAACTATTTTTATCTCAACCTGTGAGTTTTCCTACTTGTGCCCTCCCGATTCTCTCCCCCATCCTACCGGAGTGGGGGGGTGAGCGAGCGGCTGCGTGGTGTTTAGTTGCTGGCTAGGGTTAAACCATGACAGATAGTCTTTCATAAATGGGGATTTCCAGAAACAGAAGTTGTTTCTCCCTCCCAGTGAGAACAAGCACCGGAGCTTTGTTATCAGAGAAGCAAGTGGGGAGTGTTCCTTGTTGAATGCATGCTCCCTTGACAGATGCTTGTTCTCTCTCAGCCCAGAGGTCTGATACATGTCTTTCCACCCTCACTCCTCTGGGGGAGGGAGGGAGGGCCCCTGGAGACTCTCTGCCAGACCCCAGGAAAACTGCAGGACATCATAGAATCATAGAATAGAATCATTAAGGTTGGAAAAGACCTCTAAGATCATCAAGTCCAACCGTCAACCCAACACCACCATGCCCACTAAACCATGTCCCTAAGCGCCTCATCTACACGTCTTTTAAATACTTCCAGGGATGGTGACTCCACCACTTCCCTGGGCAGCCTGTTTCAATGCTTAACCACTCTTTCAGTAAAGAAATTTTTCCTAATGTCCAATCTAAACCTCCCCTGGCGCAMCTTGAGGCCACTTCCTCCCGTCCTATCACTAGTTGCTTGGCAGAAGAGACCAACACCACCTCGCTGCAACCTCCTTTCAGGTAGTTGTAGAGTGCGATAAGGTCTCCCCTCAGCCTCCTCTTCTCCAGGCTAAACAGTCCCAGTTCCCTCAGCCGCTCCTCGTAAGACTTGCTCTCCAGACCCTTCACCAGCTTCGTTGCCCTCCTCTGGACACACTCCAGCACCTCAATGTCCTTCTTGTAGTGAGGGGCTGTTGCGGTTTAACCCGGCAGGCAGTCAAACACCACACAGCCGCTCGCTCACTCCCCCCTCCCCTCAGTGGGATGGGGGAGAGAATCGGGAAAAAAAAAAAAGTAAAATTCGTGGATTGAGATAAAGACAGTTTAATAAAACAGAAAAGGGAGGGAAAATAATAATAATAATAATAATAATGATAGAATATACAAAATGAGTGATGCACAATGCAATTGCTCACCACCCGCTGAGYGATACCCAAACAGCGATCGCTACTTCCTGGACCACGCCTCCTATTTATATATTGAGCATGACGTCACATGGTATGGAATACCCCGTTGGCCAGTTGGGCTAGCTGTCCCGGCTATGCTCCCTCCCAGCTTCTTGTGCACCTGGCAGAGCATGGGAARCTGAAAAGTCCTTGACTAGCAGACTACTTAGCAACAACTAAAAACATCAGTGTCTTATCAACATTCTTGTCATACTAAAGCCAAAACASAGCACTAGGAAGAAAATTAACTCTATCCCAGCCGAAACCAGGACAGGGGCCCAAAACTGAACACAGTATKCAAGGTGCGGTCTCACCAGTGCCGAGTACATCCCTGAGGAACAGGGCCCTCCATCCCACCACGCTTTCCAGCCCTGGTGGGTCAGCCAGGCCTGCAGCAGCCAAAGCTGGCCAAGCCAGCTGCCCCATGGGGAACACCACCTCAGCCTTCTCCTGCCTGCCCAGGCAGGGCCCCGAGGCACCCCAAGCGAGGGTTCAGGCAGGGTGAGGGCTGCAGGACAGCCTGGGTCCTGTGGGGCTGGCCCAGGCACAGCGCTGTGGCTGAGACAGCCCTGCTGACAGAGCACTGTGGCTTGCAGTGCTGCTCTGGGCACGTGGGAGGTGATGCTTTCCCTGCCCTAGACTTCGGAGAAGGTCTTGAGGGAGCTGCTGGTACCAGCAGATGCGCAGGCTGCTCAGCACTGGTGCACAAACATGAAGCCTGCCCCTGCCTTCTGCCCAGGCAGTGCTCTCTTTCCCCTCTTCCCTGCAACCCCCTGCCTTGCTCTGCAGACTGGAAACCTGGGGCAGGGGCATGGCAGGGGCAAGGCCATGGCCAGGGACAGGGGAAGGGTAGAGTCAGGGGCAGAAGCCAGAGTCAGGGCAAGGGCTGGGTCTGGGGCAGAGACGTAGCCTCTGCACAAGCTGAGCCAGCTGCAAGGTTGGGGACAGGAGACACTCGTCACCACTCGCGTGTCGTGCCTCCTTTGTGCCAGCTCTCACTGTTTGATTGTTCCTCAGAGGCGTGAGAACAAGAAGCTGCTGATGGTCAGAGGAGAGGAGCCAGCAGAGACAGCAAGATGGAGGACGTAGGGCCACGTGTCCCCCCCACCGTGGGCAGGGCTGCCCCAGGATGGGCTGTCTGGCCCCAGTGCCCTTGTCCTGAGCTGCCAGTGGGAACCAGGAGCTGCATGGTGCAGGGAGCCCTGCAGGCTCTGCCAGTCTCTCACTGCCATCTTTGTTTCAGCTGCTGGCCTCTAGTGACATTAAATCAGAGGAGTTTGTAGTCCTGTACAATGCCTGCAGGTCTCTGAGGCATCCAAGCCTGGTGGTGCTCTCACTCGTGCTCAGAGGCTTCATCACGCTGTCAAAGAGACCCGAGGCGGTGAGCAGGGCATAGTCAAGTGGAGCCACGTTGGCCTTGGGGTGGGGCAATGGGTAGCATGGTGGCTTGGCCTTGGCTGGGAGTCAGGAGGTGGGGTGGGGGCTCCAAATGCCCTCCCTGGCATGGAGGGGCCTGGTGAGTGCCTGGGGAGCTTTCCAGGCACGGAGGGTCACCAAGCCATCTGCCCGTTTGGGCCAGTCAGAAAAGAGGGTGGCTGAGCAGGGGACACAGACTCTTTGCTCTCCTGCCTTCCCTTCCCTACCCCTGCTCTCCCCTGTCCCCATCAGTGCGCCCATGGCCACCGCCTGCCCGGAGGCTGCTGCAGCAATTCCTGTGCCACCTGACAGGAAGGTGGACAGGAGAATGGTGCTCAGTGACCACGGCATTTTTGCCAGGGTGGTCTTTCACCACTTCACTAAAAGGAAATTCTGTGCTTCAGACAGGCAAGAAAACGGCAGGTCCTGCTGCCAGATATCGTGGAGACCCTGCAGGATGCCAACACAGACATCAAGATGAAGGTTGTGCTTGTCTTCAGAAATGTGATGGGTCATATGAAGAGGAAGGAGGCCTGACCCATCGCTCTGCAGCTGGTGGAGAAGTTTCTTCCACTCTTTGACAATGTAAAGCTGCTGTGGGAGCCTGAGCCCCACTGATGGGAATTCTGCAAGGACAGCTGCCCTTCAGCCCAGCCCTGCAGACAGAACTTGGGCAGGGCTGTTTCCCTGGGCTTTTGTGGGATGGCTTCTGGGCTCTGCAGCCCAGCATGGCTTCTCCCTGGCAGGTTGATGTTGCCAGGTGACCTGAGCTCCCCCATGCTGGGGCCCAGCCAAGAGCTGCTCTCAGAGCCCCGAGGGCTCCCTCAGCTGTGCTGCCAGACAGGAAGGCATAGTCCGTTATATATTATTATATTGAATTATATAGGATTATAGTGAATTATATATGGAATTATTACATATAATTATATATTATGTTATCATATACAATATTATATACAACATATTTTATGACATATTACATACTATATATTATACATTATTATTTATTATATATATAATATATATTATAGAAGGAGGAAAAAAGCAGCAGCGGGGTCAGAAGCATGCCTGGAGCCRAGCAGGGAACAGACACCCAGGGTGGGATTCATTTCACTTTTTGCTTCAGAAAAATCACAATAGAGAGATCTAAGTCACCCAAGAATCGCCTTGCTGTTGGCATCAAGAAAAAGGCTGCATGAATTGCACCTTTGAAGTCTCTGCTCCAGGCACCTGCTTCAGAATGAGGTAACTGGACCCGGAGGGGCCCATTTCTTTACTTACACTGTAAGAGGAGCCTAACGACTCATTTAGACGAGGGCATCTATGTTTGTTTAGATTATTCACACTTCAAGAACTTAGAAGGAAAGGTAAAGACAAGTCAGTGGATGCCTAGGGGAACAGGACACCCAGCTGTATTAGTTACAGCTGACTTTGAATTATATTCCCCTGGCTTAGATTTCTTCAATAAATTAAATGAGAAAAAGGTATCTAARAAGTATACGGGAAGAAGAAGAAACTGCAGAGCACTTATGGTTCATCTTATACGGAGAAGCCCCAGATGAAACAAAGATAATCTAAAAAATTATTTTGCAAACTGCTGCTTCAACTCCTGTTCCCTCAGAAACTACTGACAATCTATTGAAGAGCTTTACGCTTTATGAAAACAGTCTGTTAAATACTGTTGATAATTATAAAGAAAGAGATCTCTATGCTTTTCAGTGCCTACATCTCAAAGCCTTTTCATGAGCAAATTGTATTGGCATTTGGGCTGACTTTTTAGAGGGAAACCAGGGCCGCCAGCAAATACTCAAAACGTTTGAGAGCCTCAAGGAGTCAACAAAAGTAAAAGCAAAATGCACTTCCTGCTTCTGGAAAAAATCACAATAGTGCAGTCCTAAAAACAAAAGTAAACCTTCCTATAAAAAGCATACAAACACTCAGAAATTATAAATACAAACAGATAAAATGGTATTACAGATCAACACTAAGTGGGAGGTTTTGGGTAAGTTTTTTTCCCCATTCTCCACTACCAAAAGGTAGGGGAGGAATTTCAGTATTTATTTTATGAGAGATGTATTAACAGTATAAAAACTTCTACGGCAATTCTAAGTTAAGCACTTTCAAAGCATTTGATGATAAACACATCTAGGTAAGATTCTCTCCCCCCCCCTTCCCCCTTAATTGAGACAAAATAGTCATAATAAGAACAGCATATTCATATTTTTAACATATCTTCCATTACTGCGAACTCTCAGAAGTCTAGAAAGTTAGGCATGTACGCTTACTGAAGTTTATTTAGGAATACAACTAAAAATTGATTTCACAGTTACTCAAACAGATGTTGGGACTCAGCTTTCTAATTTGTAAGCCTTTGGCCTACATAAAGAAAGAAATTTAATTTTTTCTTAATTTCTTTTCTTTGTTTCAATTCTAAATTAAATTCCATCATTAACAGTGTGATCACCATATTATGAAATGGCAGAATGTCAGCAGAAATGTTTTCAGTAAAAGTATCTTTTTGCTATTTACATTTCAAGCACTTCATATTCTTGTCTAAGTACATATCTAACTATCTTGAAGTCACTGGAATTCATGTCCTAAGTAAATTTATACATTTGTCTAATAAGTGATGGCGGGGGGTGGGGAGCAAGAAAAGGTTGGGTCAAAGTGAATCTCTTGACTCAGAAAACACTTCAGACAAATGCTTTCAGTATTCTTTTGTCTAAGCAAATTTTAAGAGATCCAGTTGGAGTGCCTGAGTAATAACAGTATGCATTTGCTTAAGAGAGCACAGTACTCTCAGGTGCTTAAAGGATGCACAAATTAACATGAAACCAAATAAAAAAGTAAGTAAAGTATTGACAGAAACACCTCTTGTGGGAGATCTGCATAACATACATCAGGTGTCGCAAGCAGCAAAACAGGAGCAAATGTTGGCACACTCTGCAATAGGGCTGTAAAAGTAGCTTTCACTGTAGCTTCAACAGCCTCCCACCATAAATGGATGTGTGCAATATAAAATATTTGTTGCTGTCCTGTGAGCTTCTTATGTCAACCAGTAAAATGAAAGCTTGGATAAGACTACTAAACCATGTATGATAGGCTGCTAACAAATAATGTCCTATCAATCAAACTGTCCCACAAATGGGAGTACAAAAAGACAGCAAGTCAATCCCAAGAACTGCAGAAGAGATGATGTGTGAATGTCATCAGCTGCCATTAAAAAGCAAACACCACAAGTGATGGGGTGGCAGAAGCACCTAGGGGAGAGGAAGCACTTGCAGGAACCAGGATGAAACCGAGGGCAGTGACTGTCTGCCAGATTCAAGAGTGGGAAGAAAGGGCTGAGCTGGAACTTGTCAAGACACAGTTTATAGAGAAAGAGACATGGGGTAATGAGGGAGTGGATGAGTTGAAAACAGTCCAGTAAGTGGAGAAGGTCAAATGTTGCTGAAATAGATTTGCTTGCATTTTTCTCTTCTAGTTCGTGTGCGGGTACAGGAAAGAAGGCAGCAGAAATACATGCTAGCTAAAACCCCTTTTATTGCCTACATTAAGGTGCCTCTCGGCTGGGAGCCTGAGAAGGACCCCATGTTACACTCTTGATTCTTTATATACAATTTTAAGACTACTCACATACTCATTTTTACAGTTTACACAACCTATTGKCTTTGGCCATGACATCACTTGTTAGCACTCGCTTTTGAGTATTTGTTCACGTGACCCCCCTGTGCAAGCATGCTTAATGCATATTTAGTAGCTGAATTTGCCCTATTTTGTGGCAACTTTGCCGCTTTCAGCCGGTTTGGTCTGGTTTCTTCTAAGAGCAGACCTTGTTGTACAGGAGAGGTCACTGTCAGTCAAGTTCTCTTGTGCTGGTCTTGGAAGCTTTTTCTTATGTAACAGCCTCCATGGTCTGTCCAGCTCCCTTAGGAAAAGGTTCCTTGGCTGGCACCTCCCCTTAGGGAGAGGAACTGTCCTTCAAGTCCAGCTCCTGCCTAGGGCTGCCTCTGCCTTCTACTGAGGTACCCAGAGTGACCCTTGGAGGAGCTGTATATGTCTGGGGTGGGGACATCTGTCCATGAGAGCGCGTCAGCAGAGGGTCCCCTTCCATCCCATGGTGATCTGGGAAGCCCAGTCACCAGAGGCAGGGCGTGCTTTAGTCTTGCTTGCAGATCTTGAGCTTAGACAGCTCTCCAACCTTGTTGTTCCAGTACCATCCCTCTCTCCGCGTCTGCCCTCTTGATGCAGCTAAGGATGTCATTCTCCAGCCTGAGGAGCCAAAAAGGGCCAACCCCAACTCTCCTCCCTCATCTGCCAGGCCCAGCCTTGGAAACCAGCTGGTAGCATCAAGGAGCTCTATCAAAGGGTGGGAAGTTTAAGCAAGGAGCGTGGAGAGGCATGGCCCTAGTTCTGGCTGGGGTCTGAGACAGCATTCCCAGAAAAATCATGGACATCCCTCCCCAGATGTTAGGCAGCCCCAGCTCCAGCTGTGCTCCTCTGGCTCCAGCTGTGCTCTGCCCCCACCTTTCACCTTGGGGTGCAACGGGTGGGGAGGCCCCCGCGTGTCCCAGAGCCTTCCTTAAGCCCTTGGATGAGCAAACTTCCCCTCTCATCCCGCCTTCCTTGCTGGAAAGCCCTCGCCTGTCTCTGCTCCTTGGGGCTTAGGGTGACAGGGCCAAACCATGGTGGGAACGCAGGGAAATCTGTTGGCCATTGGGGGGACACTGAGGTGGGGTTTGTCCTGGCCTCTGGAGGGATTTCTGCCTGAAGTTTTGAGAGCAGCAACAGGGACAGCCACATGTGAGTGAGTCACTCAGGGTGCCTGTTCTGCTCCCAGAGCGGGGAACGTCCCACAGCCCAATCTCTGGGTCCCAGCACCCCAARAGCCTGGTCCTCTGCCCCAGTCCTCCATGCACAGGGAGTACCTGGGGACCCCTCACCTCCCACGGAGGTGGTGTGGYACAATGGGACAGTGCAGCCTGGCCATGTCCTAGGGGACCGCAGCCACAGGAGTGGGGCCGTGCTGGCCTGAGGCCCCTGGGGGCACTGTGCCCCTGTGGGCCGGTCCTCACCTCCCGGCCAGTGTCACAGGCTTCCCTCCAGCCCCCCATCTGTCCCAGAGCTTGCTCCTTTCCCAGGAGTGGGGCAGGAGGGGGCTGCTTGGTGGAAGCGAGGTGTCAGAGTTATGCTTGTGTTTGCTCAGAGGAGACTACGCTCTGTAAATAGCCTGTCTTCAGCAGCTGTTGTGCTTGCTGCTGCTGTTGTTACTCCTGTCAGCAGAGCTAATAAAACAGGCTAGCAGGCAGAGCTCAGCCCCTTGGAGCTCTTGCCTACTGGAGCCTTCCTACTCCACAGTTTCATCTGTTCTCCTGGCCTGGCCTGACATGAGAAACCTCCCCCAAAGACATTTATCTCCAGGGACTCCACTCTGCAGGGACCTCTCCCTGTGTCTCTGGCTTCTTGGTCCTTTGCTTTCTTTCAGGAGATGCAGCTGAACCAACACGCCTGGTCTGTGCAAGCAGCAAGTCAGGGGGAAATAGGAGTTACCAGCAGGGCTGAGAAGCTCTGTGATTTGGGAGGGGGCTCAGACCATTTGAGGGCAGTGCAAAGCCCGATGTGCAGGGATCCAAGGCTCACACGTGTCTGGGACCGACCCCCTGCAGTGGTGGGGCAGGATGGGGTCCTTTCGGGCCCCCCGCGTACAAATGCCTGCCGTTGGAGCACGTTCAGCTCAGTCGCTTGCCCCACGCCTGGCACACTCAGCTCCCAGGACTGCTGGAGCCCTCAGCACTGCATGTGCCCAGGGAAACCCGTGTCCCTGGCACCTCAGCCCTTGCTGGTGCCCCTTCCACAGCAGGACTCCCTCTTAGCGTGGTGTTCAACCCAGAAGGGGGCTCAACTCCCTCTTACAGCTCCATCCTCAGCTCTATCAAGGAACATGACTGTGCAAGGTGGGAGCACGGGTTGTGTTTGAGCAAACTTTGCAGAGGCTTCAGTTTGGATCACACATATGGTGGGACCCCTGGGACAGGGGACTAGAGACTCACATGGGCTCGCAGAGGGGCCGGCATACACAGCAGCCTGAGGGACGAAACCACATGTCTGCTGGTGGGCTCCYTGTGTGGAGCTGCCCCTGCCCCATGCAGATGTGCCCAGGCCCACCAGGGCTGGGGAGCAGCATCACTGGGGCCTGTGTTAATGGGCAGGGGCCAGACCCCTGTGCTACACTGTGTCCCTCTGCTCAGCCCCTGTGCATTGCTGACCCTTTAAGATCCCCCCAACATTCCCCACTCATCCCCCAGTGCCCCCCTTCTGCCCCCTGCCCACACCCTTGTAAACTCCTGTGCCCCCGTCGGTTCCCCCCACCCATCCCCCAGTGCCCCCTGCTCCTCCCAGTGTCCCCCTTTTTCCCTGCTACCCCTGCACTTTATTCCTGGGCAAGTGCCGTGGGGGGTCCCAGCATGGTGGGACACCGGGGGCCAAAGCCTGCAGTGGTGGTACAGTCAGGGCTGTCCTGGGCTGTTCCCTGCRCCAGCCCTAGCTGGTGCTGGACGTGGTCATGCCGTGGCGGGGGGGGGTGGCAAGGGGATCCCCATGGGCAGTGGGAGGGCACAGCAAGGCCCCAGGACCCCATGGGGAGACCCCTGCTCTGGGGTCTGTCCTGGCATGACTCCATTATCCCCAGCCCGGGAAGATCTGAGAGGCCACGCAGCTGGCAGCCCCCAGCCTTGGTGTCACCCACATGTGGTCCCGCCAACCATGAGGGTGCCATCAGGGAAGAAAAAGATACACTCCCCTTTAGGCATTTCGTGATGAGCTTTGGGGCCAGCTATCACAGCGGGACTCCTCCAATGCCTGCCTCACTCACGGGTCCTTGTCATACTGCAGTCCCGAGAGAGCAGGGGACCTGTGGCAGTCCAAGCCAGGTGCTCCCCTGGCCACCTCTCTCCAGGGACCCTTTCTCCAGGGATCTTCCCACAAAAAAAGACATCCCAAGCAGCAGTATCTCAGTAAAACTGCTCTGAACCCTTCCTTCCCCACACCCTGCCTTACCTCAGCAAATAAAGCTGTAGCTGTCACCCTCAGGTTAAATGAGCAGGAATCCAGCCATGGCAAGAGGGCCTGCACCAGACAGGGTGACATGAGCCCAGCACGGGGCAGGATGTTGCACAAGGGAGCACGAGTGAGGAACACAGAGTTACCCAGGAAGGCCACAGGCCAGGTCTCCAAAATTCAGTTGCACTGATGCAGACGCTATTCCTCAGCTCAGGATGGCTTCCCAGGCATGCTGGAAGGGTCCCAGCAGCAATTTCCCTGGGCACAGCGCCGCAGGAGGCAGTGTCCTGGTTCTSGCTAGGACAGAGTTAACTTTCTTCCCCGTAGCTGGGGCGGGGGCATGCCGTGTTTTGGGTTTGGTAGGAGAGGACAGTTGATGGCCCATTGATGGTTTGCTCGTTGCCGAGCGGCGCTTGCACCGGGGACTTTTCGGCTTCCCGTGCCCTGCCAGGTGCACGGGAAGCTGGCGGGGGAGCATAGCCGGGGCGGCTGGCCCAGCTGGCCA
>JAYKAV010003026.1:435303-569462 GCA_035582835.1 Phoebastria nigripes | reverse complement strand
TGACTGGGTGTATCACATCCCCTATCATGCACCAGCCTCCGGGAAAATTGAACGATACAATGGACTGCTGAAAACTATGCTGAAAGCAATGGGTGGTGGGACATTCAAGCATTGGGATACACATTTAGCAAAAGCCACCTGGTTAGTCAACGCTAGGGGATCTGTCACCCGAGCTGGCCCTGCCCAGTCAAAACCCTTACGTACTGTAGACGGGGATAAAGTCCCTGTAGTGCACATTAAAAATATGCTGGGGAAGACAGTCTGGGTTASKCCTGCCTCAGGCAAGGGAAAACCCATTCGTGGGATTGCTTTTGCTGAAGGACSTGGATGCACTTGGTGGKTAATGCGAAAGGATGGGGAAGTCCGGTGTGTACCTCAGGGGGATTTAATTTTGGGTGAAAATAGCCAATGAACTGAACTGTATTATGTTAATTGCTATATAATGCTGTATGTCATATCAAAGGTGTTGCAGTAAGAATCACCCAGACTAATGAAGAAGGAACTCTGATGAAACTGAGCAAAGTGCAACGATGATTAAACCAGATGAGTGCAGCAATAATGGAACCAGAACTGGCTTCAGCATGCAACAATCCAACACCACACACCATCTCWCYTGCCCTGAAAGACTGCTATGACAGATGGAGCCCAAAAGTCATGGACTAAATGAACTCAATGGACATTTTAGAGGGATGGCCCACAGACTAAGGGAATGATATCTGTGTATATATATCGAAGGGCAGGAAAAAATGGTGATGATTAATTGGAATGTATTGGAAAATGTGAGACTTGGGCATGACGTAGATGATATAGAATAAGGGGTGGATATTGTCCTGGTTCCGGCTGGGACAGAGTTAACTTTCTTCCCAGTAGCTGGGGGTGTGTGCTGTGTTTTGGGTTTGGTATAATAGGAGCGTTGATGGCCCATTGATGTTTTGGGTGGTGCTGGGTGGTGCTTGCACCGGGCGCTTTTCGGCCTCCCATGCCCTGCCAGGTGCATGGGAAGCTGGCGGGGGGAGCATAGCCGGGGCGGTTGACCCAGCTGGCCAGTGGGGTATTCCATACCCTGCGACGTCATGCTTGGTATAAAAACTAAGCGTGTGTGGGGGCTCTGGGTTCTGGGATGGGCTCACATGTTTTTCGGGCACGCGTYGGTTCGGCAACGTATCGGCTCGGCAATGCGTCGGTTCGGCAGGTGGTGAGCAATTGCATTGTACATCACCTGTTTTGTATATCCTATTGTTGTTGTTGTTACCACTTGTTATTACTGTTCTACTCTGGTTTATTTCAATTATTAAACTGTTTTTATGTCAACCCGTGAGTTTTCCTCCTCGTGCCCTCCCGATTCTCTCCCCCATCCCACCGGAGTCAGGGGGTGAGCGAACGGCTGCGTGCTGCCAGGTTAAACCACGACAAGTATAGATGTCTGGGGGACCTGAGACTTAGTCTGAAGCAAGGAGTGAACCAGCATAGAGCATACAGAATGAAAATGCTCACTACATCTACCTGCAAATGGCATGGTTAGATACGTAAAGGAAGCCACTGGGGTGAGTAAAGATGGTCTCAATCAAGGAGATGCATGGGGAAAAGTAACAGACCTGCAACTCTTTGAGTGCTGCCTGCCACTTCTATAATTACTCTATGGAAGTTATACTGAAAAAGGCTGGGGACTCCTGGGTTTCTGGGCAACCTGSTTATTCTGACAGAGGTAATATTCTGCTCTGGTTTGTGTACAGCTTTGGCTAAGGACGGAAAACAAATAGTTAACCTCCATAACATACTTTTCTTTCCCCACACATTTCTCCTCCTAGCACTACCTCTGCCACAGTTAAGATGTATTCCAATATTGTTGCCAAGTAGAGGAAAAAAGTGAACGTACACCTACTCGTTATTTTGCAGTAGTACCTTTTCTGGTATTTACTATGATTACAGGACTTTATTTCTAAAAAGCCTGATAGTGTTTTTATTCAGAACTGTTTTCTGTAGAAAGTGTTTTATGGATACCCTTKTATTCAACTCTACCACTGCTCTGAAAGCACTGGTAATTACAGCTCTATTGGTAGGTTTCATGTATGGAAGGTTTTTGTGCTGGAACCCCCAGAAATTGCTCCATCTACTAATATACTSTTTTGTCACCGGTCTCTTAAACATCCCCACACGGCACCCACTGGTGACTCTGAAATGCCATTTGTTTCTTTTCCTTCTAAAGCCTTTAATATTCTTAAATCAGTGGCTAGCCTGAAAGGCAGTTAAGATCCAAAGCCAGTAACAAGATGCTATTAGACTCCTATGCTAAGGCAATCAAATCAAGCTTCTGCATTTAGCCAGAAAATCCCCATTTCCCAGGCAGATGCTCACTCCCTCACACTTCGCACTCCCATTGAGTCTGCATCACATTATGCTGCAAAAAAGGAAGAAAAGTAGAGAGGTGGTATCACTGTCTCTGAAGTTCAGCATAGGTGTTAATTTAATTTATTTCAAGATTACTACCTTTGAATGTCCTCAAAGAGACATTAATAAAAAAAAGGTCTAACAAACACCTACTACTTTTGTGTTGTGTGACACTTCAGACAGACATTTCACATTGTTAGCAGGCTGTTTGTCTCTCCATAATGCTCTTTCTCGGTTGGTATATTTGTTTCTTTAATAAGCCTTTGTTTTTCTCTATGGTAATGACTGGCTTACAACTACTTACAAACAATACGGAAAGTTATGCAAAAGCATTTCATTTTAAAGTTGCAGAACAGAAAACCAGCCAAATTTGAAGGAACACACATCCCTCACACATAGCCCATATACACAAAGCTATGAAGTCAAACGCATTACAGCAATATAAACCCCACCTCGTCTCTCTCTCAGACACATCTGTCTACATGTGCACACATCCATGCAAACACACGCACACGTACAATGTACATTACTGTCAAGTTAAAAGCCTAAAGCTAATCCTTAATCCTTAGGTCATCCCCTTCATTTCAGCACATCGAGCCAGCCAACTCTTCCCAACATGCCTGTCAGCAGTTAGCTGACGTAACTCTTCCCACTCAGGTCCCATTAATTCAGCAGCTTCACCAATAGTGTTCCACCAAGTTCCTCATCTAAAGCTTTAATTTTTGTTTAAACACAAAATCAGAAGGTTATATTGTTTAAATGTTGCAGTGAGGCAGTTTGACTTAATTTTGTTCTCCTTTTAGCTGAAATGCGCTGATGAATTTGATGTACAATTTTGTGAAGTGATACAGTTGATTTTATTCAACATTGGCCAGTTCCTCCTCCAAAAGATTTGAACTGAAATTTTCTAGTCCTTTTAGAAACACACTTTTATTTTAAAAAAGATTGTTGATATTTTGCTAGCCCAGTAACAACCTGGTGACTTCTTTGTGGCCATGTGTATGTGTGTGTCATCTGGACTTCTAGGTGTTCCCTCTTAAGGTTTTCACTGAATGTCACTATCTTTCTGCTTTTTACAAATCTTCTTAATATATACCCCATGTCTGATTACCCTTACAACATATTACCCATTACAGTGACAGGATCTAGTTTTAATAGCTCACATTCTGGATTGGGGTTCAGTTCCTAGGCCAGTTTTGGATCCACTGCATGATTCGGTCACCTCATTTTCTCATATATTAGTTTCCCAGCAGTAAAATGGGAATTATACTTCTCTACTTTTCAATGGAGTTGTCAGAACAAAACTAATTCATGACCTGGAGATAATCTAATAACTCTAATGGTGCTGAAGACCATGAAGTAGATAGACACACTGCAATGGCAACAACAAATCAAGATACATGTATTGACTTCTCTCTCCCATCATCATGTTTATTGTTTTAGAAACTTGGAGTTGATTTCATGTGCTAAATCACTCAGAAACACTCTAGTCCACCCCAAAACCATCATACATACCAGGCATCAAACATATAACACTCTCATACAGATAAATGATCCGAGGAATGGACTCAACGGCTGCTAGCAGTTAATTTATATCGTGGTTTTGCCATAAACTTTTAACTTTGGAAATAATCTGCCACCCGTTTCAATTTTTGGCTGCCACATAATGCACCTTTGTGAAGTCACTTTTCTGTCTAATAGAGATGTTTCTTTTTACGGGTGAACATTTGTTTAAAAATAACAAATAGTTATCTCATTTACCGTTCACAAAAAGCATGCCACTTAACCGTGTGTAACCAAGCCCCATTTCATCTGGTTTAATGTTTAGCAAGGCATGCAAACTAGTCGATATTACAGGGAGAAGATGATTTATTTAATAAAATTACATTACTTTTTTTTCCATTAAAAAACCAAATAATTGCAACAAAAAAGTGTTTAAAGTAGAAAAGCATAGCCTGCAAAGATTGATACCGAAAAGTCAGCACATACTGGAAAGTCTGATGCTAAGCTCAGCTGCCTCTTCACCCCGTCTCCACYTCTGCTCTGTATCTGGTGTGCAGCCAGTCTCTGTTTCTGAAGTCGAGTACTCCCATAGTGATTACTGATATCCACCATAATGTAGTTAGCAGATAGCCCATTTGTTCCGCTGTGGATAAGGTTGCAACAGGACTTTTTTAAGCACACTTTTTTCCGTTGGGGAGGATAAAGTTTAGGATATATATAGATATAATAGGTAATATGCAATGTATAATATACACATTTACATGTTATATCTACCTATCTGTATTCTCCTTGTGGACAAGAAGTTGAACAGGAGTCAGCAGTATGGTCTTTTGCCCAAGAAGGCTAACTGCATACTGGGCAATTGTAGCTAGCAGATCAGGGAAGAGATCCTTCTCCTCTATTTGGCATTTGTGAGACCACATCTGGATTACTGTGTCTGGTTTGGGGATCCCCAGTGAAAGAGAGCCATGGACATACCAGAGTGAGTTCAGCAGTGGCCAGCAACCTAGTCAGGGGGCTGGAGCACACAGCGTGCAAACAAGAGGGAGATAGATGGGTTTGTTGAGTCCTAAGAGGAAAAGGTTAAGGGGAGACATTATTGCTGTCTTCCACAACCTATTGCATGGTTATAGAGAAGACAGAGTCAAGCTCTTCTCAGAGTGAAAAGACRAAAAGCAATAGATAAAAAAGTCATATGAAGGAAAAAAAGTTGCCCTGTGAGAGATCAAACACCAGCACAGATCCCAGAGAGGTTGAGGAATCTCCTTTGGGGATGTTCAGAACTCAGATGGTCACAGTCCCAAGCAACTGCGTCTGACTTCAAAGTTCAACATAACTTCAAAGTCAGCCCTACTTTGTGTAGGGTGTTGGATCAGAAGATCTCCAGAGGTACCTTCCACCCTGAATTACTTGATTTCATGGTAAGAACTAAACCCTGTCAGCACCCCAAAAAAGTGAAAGGCTGTGGGTTCACACCTATTTAATGGCAGAGATTCCTCAAAGGAAAGCTTAGTTATGAATGCTCCAGCCACAGGAAAATCTTCCAGTGGAACTCACGATCAACCATGCAACACAAATGTGTATTAAATCTGGCTTCAGCACTTCTTGTCCTCCCAAAACTATTTAGTGTAATGTCAGTGGAGGAAGTTCACGTTTCCCACTCACATTGGAAGTCACAGAAAATTGCCCTAGATGAAATTTGTGGTCATAGACTCCCTGCTTTGCTGCTGTTGTTTATCTTCAACACATGTAGCAACTGTTTTTGGGAAAAGATAAGCCAATAAATGTGATCTTTTGTTTTGACGTAATGCATTCCTCTTACTCATTAGATGCCTTTTTGAGATTAATCTAAGAATGTTGCTCTTGCAGTCAACCAGATAAGGCTTCTTTTTTCTTTTGGGGATGGGAGGGGTGGGATGTCTACAATTTTTTTGGTTAGAGCAACACTGATACTTTATGCAACTGGGCCTTTGTTCTTAAAATAAACACATAAACTTGGCTTAAAATAAGAAGTAGTAGAATTTGTTTGTTATTAGAATGCACTTGTGATTAGCAGAACCATTAACCAGCAGCTGTCCTTTTGCACTGTGTGAGATGACCACACTTTCCCCACATATTTTGGAGGACAAGAATGGCATGTGCTATGATGCTAAGGATGTCAGAAATGTTGAGGATGCCTTTTAAATTACATTCGCTGCTCTGTGTTTCTCCAACTGAAGAGGCACTGTAAGAAAGCAAAGAGACTCTGAGCAAGACAAGCAGCCTATGCCCAATTAATTTTATCTCTGAGCTTGTCTTCTAATACCAGGTTGTGAAGCATAGGTTTTTTGGGATAGTGCCCTCTGGGAAAAAAGCACACAAAAAAGACCATTCGTGCATCCATGCACACCTTTCTAGGAGTGTCTGTAGCACTGCAATATGTACAGCAACTGCAATATGCACACCAGAGCTTGGGAACCTTTTTCAGAGGTGTGGTGGTGCATTTCCCGCCCCCCCTCCTGGGCTGCTCCACGATCTCAGAAACTCCCTTTTAAACCTTGGCCTTGGTGTAAGGAGTCAGGTGGTGAAATGTCCTTTTACCGTATCAGGAACTCTTGCGTAGCTGAGGTTGGGGAATGTACCGATCGTACCAGAAACTTCTGCTGCCTGGCCCAAGTGGAGGACAAGTGGGGATAATCATCATCCCCTGATACCCTTATCTGAGTCGTAGCTCAAGTGGAACGATACTATTGTTACTGAAACCTTGACAGTTTTGACGGATGACAAAAGTCAACCATCTTGCGACCCTATAAACTGCGGTCCCATGTGAGGCCCTTTGAGCTCTCCTGGACCGCAGCGGGCTGCACTCAGAATCTCCCTCTGAGTGGAACGCTCCTCAGAGTTTGCAAACTCTCGAGTTTGCGATATTCTGAGGACCGTTGCCGGCTGGCACAGGACCTGGGCTGCAACACTCCTCGAGGCTCAACCCTTTGCCCRTTGAGAAATGCCAAGACATTTTACGTAAGTATTTCACTGAAGTCGAGGGGGATTTTTACAGGTATATCTTTGTATATTTATCTTTGTATCTGTGTGCATGTGTGTGTGAGTTGATGGAAATACTTGCTAGTAAATAGAGTCTGCTTAAATCTTATGATCTATCTTAAAATTGGGAATGAACCTTAGACTACTGCTAAACACATATAATCCCTTAGATATATACTGTTGACCAAGTCTGGGACTAGGGGTAGATTCAGCTGGATCTACTCTGAACCCCATGACTCAATGGGAGGGTCTCCTTACCCTTTCCGTCTTAGATATAAACCGTTGTCCAAGTCTGAGACTAAGATTGGATCCAGCCAGGTCTTCTCTGAACCTCGTGACTCAACGGGAGGGTCTCCCTTAACCTTTTCATCCTCGGCCTCTGTAGAAATCATTCCAACTCAATTCTAACAYGATACCCTGGTTTCGGCTGGGATAGAGTTAATTTTCTTGCTAGTAGCTGGTATAGTTCTGTGTTTTAGATTTAGTATGAGAATAAGGTTGATAACACACTGATGTTTTAGTTGTTGCTAAGTAGTGTTTGCACTAGTCAAGGACTTTTCAGCTTCCCATGCTCTTTTCCTCTGTATGCTTCATCTGTGTAGTAAGTGATAGAGTGAACCTTGCCATCGAACTCTGTTAAGTCGCGCTTTCATAAATTTCTATTAAAATCACTTGCTACTATTACCTTCAACAGTGATTCTTTGAGCGGCCTCTAAACGAGTCATTTGTGACAAGAGGGCTGTAATTGCTTCAATCCCTTGTATTCAAAGTTGTTTATGTCCTTTTCATGTCCCTTCAGATACTGCCCTAGAAGTGTCTGGTAGAAAGCCATAGGGGATTTCTCCATATTCTACCCTTTGTTTAAGCCACTAATCTGGCTGCCAATCAAAATCTCTGGTTCATGTCAGGGAGAGAAAGATGTGAGTCTTGCGGTTCACACTGAAACATCCTCAGTGCCATCAGTAACTCGTGGATGCAGGGTTTGGAAGTGGACTTGTCTTTAATTCCAAAGGTGTGAAATGTTACCTTCAGTCAACTTGACAAACATTTTTCTTCCAGAATTTAACCTTCAAACCCACAAATCTCAACAGCAAGCAGCAGCACAAGTCCTTAAAATTGGACAGTGGATAGGACCTGCTCCTTTTAATTCTCTTTTAACATATGCTGAGTTGCTGTTCTTTAAATTGCTGCTACAGCTACTTAATTTCCCTCCCCAGCATTATCAGTTGTTGTTTATTATTATTATTTGATTGTTTCTTCTTGCTTGAGTGGTAGAAGATAATAGCCATGTCACAGTGATGCACCAGCCCTGGTGATGTCATGGCCATGTCACAGCAGGCAGCCACCAGCTCCTGGCAGCACCTTGGTGATGCAGCAGCCATGTCACAGCAGCCAGAACATTCGTGGTGGCCATGTCACAGGCGGGTTGGTGACACARCCTGCTCCAGTGGGTATAAAAAAGGCTGTGTCAGCTCAGGCTGGCAGACAAGTTGGCAGGCTGGCCGGGTGAGCAAGGGCAGGAAGGGGAGGGCAGGGCAGAGCCAGGTGGCTGCTCAACCATTGTTGCTTTTCCTATGCATTATGGCTGGACATACAGACAGGGATGCAACCAGACCACAGCGTGCTCCTGTCCTCTCCCTCTGGAGAGCTGTCAAAGCTCTACAGGATGGATAAGTACCCCACCTGTACCCCATCATGGTCTTGCAGGGAGCTGGAAGCTCGCCAGCGCCATGGGCAGAGGAACCTTGCCACCCTGGGTCCCACATGATCTCCTGGCACCATCCCTGGTGATGAAATGGCCTTGTCACCGTGGGCAGAACACTGGGGGTGGCCCATGTCACAGTGGGGTGAGTGGCATGAGTGGCCTGGGAGGGGTGTCTCCTGGCTATCAGGGAGACATGGGATGGACAGCCTTGGYATGAGGCTGGGAGACCACCAGGCAAGGAGGCAAGGGCTCTCCATGGAGATGGAGGGTGGCTGCTCYGGTTGCTGATTCTCCTGTCTTTGACAGCCGCAGCCCTGGCTATGGAAATGATGAGACCACAGCCTCTGCCACTCAGCCAAAGAGTGTTGCAACTTTCTAAAAGGAAAATGGCCTAAGATATAAGGAAACACACAGAGCCCCAGTCAGTACCACATCATAGTCCTACCAGCAGCTGGCRGTTCCTCACAGCCATGGACAAGGGAGCGCCACACCACCTACCATCTCTGTACCCCACCATAGTCCTACAGACAGCTGGAAGCTCTATTCACAATAAATCTGCCTGGCACAACTGAACAGACATTGAACTGTTTAAAGCTAATTTGTTTCTAAAAGCAATGTGATTGCAATTGGGGAAAATATCATTGCTCTATAGATTTTAGGATGCAAAACTCTTGTGCAATACCAGTCAGAAAAGCACAGATTCAGGAAAAGCAGTGCAGCCCATGGAAGTCAAATAGTAGCTTTAAGAAAGGSGTATTATCCAAAAGGTCACTCATGATTAAGGGCATCCCGTGCTGAAGAGACAGCAACTGCTCCAGTGAGAGCTCTGGCCTTAGCTAAGGTAATTGGAGGAGGAAGAATTTTCTTAAACTGGTCTTTTTCCCATATTCAGTACATGCACAGACCTCACATYGTGGCTTGACCTTCACTGGTCTAAAACACTTGAAGTACATTACTTTTGGCAGCTCTACAGTGGGGTCAGCAACCTCCAGCAAGAGCCAGTAACAAAGAGCTCAGGTGCAATAACATCTTAAATCACCACAGCTGCTTGTTTGGCTTATGTGAGTCACAGGTCCAAGTGGATGAGTATAAAAACCTAAAGGTTACATCTATATTAGTAAACTAAACAGTGTCAGGGCCATCAAGCCATCTGGAACAATCTGATCGCATCCATAATATTACACTCTCTTAACCTCTAGAACGGGACAGCCGCCTGCATGTTGCCTACTGGCAATGGTCCCTGGCCTGTACTAACTCACAAACCATACCTAGAAATTGTTCAGGAGATTGTTAGTTGATCTGGGCCAAAACCACACCAAGAACTGTTCTAACAATTGAATAGCATGGATGAGTAAGTTCCAGTGCCTGTGCCCATGCCTTGACACTGTTTAATTTACCAGAATACATGTACCAATAGTTTTCCGAATGTGTCACTAATCCATCAGCTGTCCTTACGTATTTTGGTCTCTGAATTTAGATATTTAAAACATATGCAGCCTGACAGTACCTCTTTACTCTACACACTCATAATTGGTGTGTTGGCATGCTGCGCCCAAACTTTCCTCCATAAATATACATTTTTTTGATGACTGCAGATGAATACATCTCTACTTGGAATAAACCCCCCCACGTTTGGTCAAGCTAAGCATACTTTCAGAACTGGAGCAGTCTGGAATGCACATCTGGAATGTGTGATGGCGTTAAGGGATCCTGAGTACCAGAAGAGCAACAAGTTGGGCTTCTGAAGCACAGCACTTACTATATTTGTTGCACAGGCTTTGATTTTCTCTGGTTGTCAGGCCTTTATGGTCACTGCTGTGGTGTGAAGTGTCTTGGTGCTTTTTAACCATCAAGTTTTGGTAGAATTCAGCAAGGTCTTACACAAACGTATGCCAAAAGTAGACTTCTTGTACAACACCTCTCCTGCAAATGTGAGGTCTTTTCTACAACCATCCTAAATGCAAAACCTTTCTTAGAAACCTCTGAAAATGTACGCCCAAGCAGGTTGCATATGCACAGACCTACTCGGACATTTCAGCCTCCTACCATAGCTCTTTAAAAGCACACAAGGTCATATACACCACAGTCCCTCCTGTAACTGCAGCTGTTGCCCAAGCAAAAAAAGGCAACGGGTCTCCACATCCTCTCCACCCCCAGCATGTTTCTCATGCTCCCTGCCTCAGCCTGGAGAGTGGGGAGAGTTTGGCTTGCAGGCCAGGGAGGGTCCTGAGCACAGACAATGTTGTGATTATCAAAATTCCTCTTTCCCCACCTCAACACCAGAAGTACCGAGGGAGGGAATACCATCAGGATTAAGCCTTTTCAGGACTCAGGGGGGCTCTTGGTGGCCCTGAAAATCATATATGATCACAGAAAAAGAACATTCATCCTCAGACCCTCAAAGTTTTCCAGATAATCRAAATAACACAGAAGTGTTTTGCCCAAAGATTTTTGCATTTACTACCAAAAACACCACTGGTTTGAGCACTGCCTGTTCTGCCCCTCACTGCTTCTACCTTTCCTGTGGAGAAGAGTGTGGGGGGTTATAACTTAGGGACAGTAAGTGCAGAAACCTGAGAATCAGCAAAACAAGCCCAAAACATAACTTCCCCCCTTTAAGTTGTTGGCTTCTTATTTGCTTTAACCTGCTTTCCTTCCAAATACAACATGGTTTTTTTTGAACATTAACATGCAACGTGCTTTGTTATCATTTAGTTAGTTCATTCTTATTACAGATCCCTAAGCAGATCTCAGTTCTTTATATATGAAAAAATATCRCCTTTTGCAGAAAAGCCATGAGGCACAGATCGCTGCCCACCTCCCTGCAAGAAAGTTTCAAGAGCAGGAAGATTCTACCATTTTTAAAAGTTTTTTTCCCAGTTGTTTTGACAATGATTATTTTTAATGTGGTGTCAATAAATCCATTCAGATTTGGAGCAATGTTGGCTTGAATAAACAAGAAAAAATTCAAAAATAAGCTTTCTCCTGTATATGTTCCAATAAACAGGGTCATGTTATACTCAATAGTAATTATGAGGTGACCCTATAATTTATTGTCCAGTGATTCATGTTATTCTATAGACTTTAGGTCATACACTTCATTTCAAGCTGAAAGTGCTGCAAGGATATATTAGGCTCTGGAGGAAACAGGGAAAGAATATAGTGTACACTCCATATTGGTATCATGGGAGACCTGGCTGTGAGAAAGCACTTTCCAGCAAAACATGCTGAAATTACTGCAATGAACCTGAGCTGAAGAAGGAACTGGAGTGCATGTTTCCCTACTGACTTGAGAAAGGGAGGTCCTCAGCTTGTTAGCAGAAGCAATGACTGGAATTAAATCTCCGTAAGTTCTTTGTCTGTTCAGCTCTAGACAGAAGATTAAGCGTAATAACATTAACATGGTCTTGCTTCACAACATGATTTATGATGATGTAACACTGTATAATAAGAATCAAAATACTTCATTGTCTCATAAAGTTTTCTTCAGTCTACCTGAAAACACTTTCTGTAGGAGTCAAATAGACCTTAATTTTAGAGGTGGGAAACAGGCATGAGCAACTAAAAGTGAACTAAGTATCCCACAACCACTTAGAAGCCCAGAAATCCAACTGGGAGTGTGTGGGCCAAGGGACATACTATATCCTTTTGATTTCCTGAGCCATTTTTTTCTGTATCCAACCTGTATCTCTTAGAGGAATCAGTGCTCCTGAAGGAACCTAGACAACCTCTCTCTGCTCAGCTGACTCTGACAAAAAAACAAACTTACCTCTTTGAGAATCAATATCAAAGCTGGCAGGAGGAGGAAGGAAACCCTTCACTAAACTGGGAAATCTAGTTTGCCCATCTTGATTTGTTTGATTTTGTCATTTACTGATGCTGTGTTTTGCCTTTGCTTTTAATTAACAGCAGAGAGAAGTGTCTTGTTCCAGGAAAACATGTCTCTCTTACTGAAGATGAACAGGTCCCTCTGCAACTGATTCTCTCTCCACAAACACTAAGCACAACCAACCCTCCCCTTGCCTCCCAAATTTACAACATTGAAAATGAGCCTTTTTTCCATGTCAATCCCATCTGCCCGTCCTGTCTGTGGGCTGCCCAGACACTGCTGCAAGGAATTGGCTGTGAATCAGGTCAATGGCTCTGGCAGGATCAGTTCATCACAGCTGGTATCTTCCTGGCTATCTCACACCTCGTATCACATCACCAATGTGCTGGTGTCCAATATACGGCAGGGAAAGGGCTGAGAAGTCCCCCTGAGGATGGCAGCTGAAGTGGGCTGCCCCAGATGTAGCAGTTCATCCAGCCTAACCCTGCTTCCCACCCCACCGCATGCAGAGTTCAGGAGAGGTGAGCTGTACAATCTTCCCTGCAACAGCATCCTGCTCTCAGGGATTTCCCAGACACTGCCAGAGATTTATACAGCAGGAAGGTGCATGTGCTTTACAGTTCATATGCATGAAGGATGATACATCCCCTTTAGGTTGGGTTAAGGGCACAAACTCTGATCAGCTTTACTGCACACATGCCCACATTGCTCACTGCATGATGATGAAGGAATGGAAAGAGATCATCTCCAAGTACTTCCAGAGGAGTCACTCAGCCACCAGAACAAGATGTTTGGGCACCAGTGCCCTGCAGCATGGAAGCACTTCTGCAGTGTCTGGAGGCTCGTCCTTTTCCCTCTGGTTCTTTCAACAGCATTTTCTACCAATCCACTATATCGGACTATCTGAGATTTCTTCCATGTGCTCATCTCCACCTATTATGCAGCAGGCAATGAACAGAGGACTTTTGCCTGTGTATTGGCAGAGCCCTCAGTAGGCTGCAGGATGCATCATGGTTAGTGGTTGCTCTCCAGAAACAAGTTGCTATGCTACTGTAATATTATTGCTTATATCCCAGTGTTATAGTGTGGAGTACGAGGTGAAGAGAAACATGAAGTAATAACTTAATAATAAGGACTGTCCTTTGCTGTGTAAAATTCTCTTCCATCACTTCCAGATTATCACTTTCAGACAGATTTACTTTTCCCTCTTCAAAAGGTCAAGGAGTTTAGGGCAGGTGTGAAAGCTGCTGCACAAAACAGCCAAAGGGTGCACCTTTTAGTGCACCTTTTAGTGGGTGGTCCCACCAAATATTTTTGCATGGGGCCTTCAAGTTGGCCCTAACATGGTTTCCAAAACAAGGTCAAGCGAATGCATTGGAAACTACTACTGCCATCATTCAAGGAGTGAACAGCATCAAAACATTAAAACTGTGGAGTAAAACGTACCATATGTTAATGCTGTAACCACATCCAGCTTTACCTCTGTGGTTTTATTAGCCCACAAGATCCAGGCAGCACGCGAAACGCCTTGGCCGAAATGCGCCGGTCAGTCAGACGATGGCACTACAGACCCAGCTCCGCCGGCTGCCTTCTGCGCTCATTAAAACGTCTGCTCGGCCGTTCATTATTCTGGTTTCATTCTCCATCCCGGTTTTCCCCTGGTTACCTGGTTGGAAACTGTACCCCCTGATAATTCATACGCTCGCGCAGACAGCCCATGGCAAACGTTGCTAAGAGAGGGACTGCCACCTGTTAAGAATCTGTGGTTTGGGGATGCAGTGAAGTGTGCTCCTTTCCCACACTAGTATTTTAAAAGGTTATAGATCATGTGTGCATAATAGGCAGAACATTAGGTCACTTGTCTCACTTACAACAATAATCCATTTTGATATGGGTCAGGTTGACACAAAGGGTCCACCCATACCAGATCTATTGACAAAACTGATCCCTTTCCCCCAAACTAATGAAATTTTCAACTAATGGGTACTTAAGTTAATAAAGTGTGCCACACATCTGCTAGAAGCCATTTGTAAAATAAAGCACTGGAGTTCAATTTTGAGATCATTGACATAATGTTTGAGTGGCATCCCACAGGGACCCAGCACGGCACCAAATTAAGGAGAGTAACACAATAAACGTGTGAGAAATAACGTTAGTATATAAACAGTAAGTAGGAGCTTCTCTTTCTTTAAAGGAAGCGTAATACTACTTGGGGTTCATACCATCACTAATGAATTGAACGGGACAAATCCTGATCTCCCCTCACAGCCAATGAGCATTTGGACAATGAATTCAATAGGACCAGGATTTAACCTGGGGAATTATTTTGACGGAAATTGGCAACAAGCTGGTTCTTATAGCTAAAAAGTATCTTTTCACTGAACCGGTGCATGGCTAAAATTCTCCACTCCACTCTATTTTGTCCTTTCTTTTGCGGAAGAAATTGGAGGGAAAAAACATTTCAGCAGAGCCCGAGAGATTTATTCTTTAATTCCTGAAGTTACCTAGCTTGATACGATTCAAGCTAAACGACTCTTAGCAGTAACAAAGCTCTCCTTTTCTACGGCCCTTGGGGATTAGACACAGGAATCGTTCTAGAATATCAGCTGAATTTTAACAGGCTGCTTTCCTATGCCACTCACTGCAAACCAAGGAGCAGCCTGGAATATCAGTGACTGTTTTATCATCTCCAGTGGCACTGCTTTTTTTTAAAAAGGTGCTTTTCAAAAATTGCATTATTATAGTTGACCAACATTTTTGCATGAAAAACATTTTCCATTTAAAAATGACATTGAAAAACGGAAAACAGGAAAGTTTTGACAGTATTATTCATAATCAATTTTCTTTTTAAAAAGGTAAACCAAACTTCTGAAAAAACTCAACAGATTTTTTTTGAACAAAGAAAAATTATCTTTTTGTAGTACTGTCATATTTTGAAGAGGGAAACTAGAAAAATTGCTACATTAGTAAAACTAAAATTTTAATTCAAAAACAGTGAAAAGGATTTACAGCTCTATTTACTAGTTACTCTCTTTCTCAGAGTTTATATAGAGGAAAGATATGCCGGTTTTATAAGCAAGATCTTTCAATCTCCTCGTTAACATATTCCTAAAGCAGTTTTTCAGTGAAACAGGCAGATGCCAGGTGATGGAAAGGTTTTACTAAAGAATCAGCAGAGTTTATGCCTTGACTTTGCCACAGATTAATGTTTACTGTCCCATTGCAGAAGGAACAAAACACGGTCGTAGACAAGAGCTGCAGGCCTGCCTTTGCTCTGCAGATCTCACAGTACAACCCTTCAAAATGCTGTTAAACTGTGACTGTGTTTACAACAAATATTGGAAATGATTCCACGTATATTTTTTCCTAATAAAGCCCCACCCTTTTTAACCTGTTTCATTCAGACCCCACATTGTAAACATGCTTGTTTCCCTCTTTTCAATCAGTTGTCCTCCGTTTCAGCTTTTAGCTTTGGAAAACAGGAAACAAATACCCATCCAAGTTCCTGGGCTGAGCCTAAATCTGGCCTTAATCTAAATGTGGTTGAAGCCCCCTTAACCACCCCACACTGGCACACGTTCCCTCTCATCCCTCAGCACATACATATGCTGTTCCAAGAATAATGTTTCTCACAATATTTCTAAGCTTTCAACACTGAGTCTAATTGTCTTTTACAGTACATAAACGGGGGGGGGGGGGGGGTGTTGAATAGCTGGGGATGTGCGGAGGAAGATCCCGCTCGAACATCACTGCTGTGAAGCTGTTTTTTCCAAGCTGGTTCACTCCAGGATACTTCATGCAATAGTGCCATTTCCCAAAGCAGATCGTTTCTCTGTTCATGATCTTATATCATGCAAATATATGGGAGCCTTCTGAGTGGGTTTTGAACCACATCCTGCTTTTTTCAATAAAAAGAACTCAACTTGAGTGGACTCAGGTGTCTGTTGTGTCTGCCGCAGCTGCCCACGGCTGAGCGTGTGGGTGGGTGGACACGGAGTGAAGTTTAACTTTGGTCAGGGCAACATCCACACTCACTTGGGTCACTCAGCTGCCAACCTTACCGTTTTACCCTGCTCTCAAATATCACCCTATGGCTTCGCCTCTCCAGGTTTGAGTGGTTGCCAGTGCAAAGTGCCAAATACTTCTTTTACTGAAACCCTCACCAGCTGAATTTGGCAACCTGAGCCGCCTGGCTCTGTTGTCGTGAACACCGTGGGCTGTTTGGAAGGGCAAATCTGGAAGCCCAACAGAAGCGAGGTTGCAGCAGCTCTCTGCCCAAGGTCCAACCAGTGTTGAGGCTCAGCATGCATTCCCAGTAGGCACACGTACACAAACACACACAGACACACGCAAAACACACACAAACACAAACAGTTCCCCCTCTCTGGCTGATCAGGATGAAGGCCTGTTGGTGGAAAATATAAGTGTATATACATATTTGCAACGCATATCCCTCCATCAGCTGGGCTCAGACACTCAGTCAGCCCAGTAGCTGCCTGTGATCCCAGTCTCCCCAGTTGCTGGCACCTGGACATACAAGCCCCCTAGGCAGCAGACCCACTCTAGCTGCTGGTACAGACCATCTCACGAACACACACATAAGCACAAACACACACACGTGCATGCACACATGCATGCACAGCTCTCCAGCAGCTGGGCAGGACTCCCCTGGCCCCTCCAGTAGCCAACTCACCCATGGTCTCACTCTCAGAGACCCACACCACCCTGGCTCCCAGGCCGTTTCACCTACTCGTCAGCTAGTCCAGCCTGACCTGCACCAGCACTGGCACACTCACTCGCACACCCGCACTTACTCCAGTTGCTGGCACTACGGACACACAGACCCTCTGACCAACAGTCTGACTCCAGGTGCTGGCACTCAGACCCCCGTATACACACATGCACACCACCTCACCCAGGAAAAGATTTATAAATGGAGTTTGATGAGAAGACAGGACAGGCTGCGCTGGACATGACTAGCAAACTATTTACATGCAACCGACCCCTTTTAACACCTTATGCCTCTATTTTCCCACACTTGTTCCTCCTCAAATCACCTAAATCCCTCCCTTTCCCCCACCTTTTGTTCCTCCCCTAAACACCTCATCATGTCCGGTGCAATCCTGAAACTCTCTTCCCCTGCATCCCATAACATTTCCCACAACCCTAGGGTCAACCCCCGCCTCAATCCAAAAGGTGCTCCAGCATTGACCCATTGTGTTGGGTGTCACACCTGGACACTGGGGCTGAGGCTTTCCTGGGACAGCCCTGGCAGGGGCCCGGACAGGGTGTCCCTTCCTCTGAGTCCTTAATTTGCATTCCCACCTGCCTTTGTGCCTCTGGGCTCCTCTGGGCTTGTGAAGATGGCCTTTGATGGGCTGGTGGCTCCTGGGATGGGCCTCCGAGGAGCCAGAGCTGGGAGTTGTTTGGGCTTCCCCCTCACCATTGCCTCTCTGTGCTCCTTTGCGAGTGTGCGGATAAGCTTGTATCACATAAGCTAACATGAACAGCATGTAACCTTAACGAGTTCAAACATGCTATTCTAAACGACAGCCAATAATGAAGTCCAGGAGGTTTGGGGATCTCAGAAGCTTGACGTTTTTTCAACTGTATCTCTGGCATTAATAAAAAATATTCTCTCTCTTTATAAACCCTGCCACAATTACCCTGTTGCAGAATGTTTCAACTGCAGAGGTCAAATTTCAGAGTAGTCTGAGTATCACAAATTTTTGTAGTGGAAGAAACAAAACCACAGAGACGTGCTAACCTCACCTACAGAGCAGGTCAATGGTAGGGCCAGGAATATAGTCCTGGATTCCCAGGTCCCAGGAAAGGAGGAAGAGTAACCCAACATATATTTTAAATCTCATATTTGACCTCTCCTGAAACTCTGCATGTTCATTTCTAGCCAGCAAGGCTCTCCTGCTTTTCARTCTGATTAGACTAAGCCATTTTGATACCACATGAAAGCTGGTGTACTTCTCCTGGATTGCAGAATTAGTTACCGGTTTGTTTGTTTTCTCTGCAGATGGATTGTCTGTCAATTTTTCATAAGCACATTGGCAATACTCCCCTTCTTGGACTCACCATTAAAAAGAAAAGAGAAAAAAAGAGAATGAAAGAAAAGAAAAAAGGAAAAAAAAGAATCCAACTTGACTTGTGACTTGCTCACAGGACTTACACTTTGAGTTAATTTCAACACATCACTTATTTGTTGAGATACTGAGTGATTTCATTTTGTGAAAAGAGAAAAAGGAAGGAATTAAAAAATCATGCAAATTGAAGAAATTTCCCTCCCTTTCCAAGACCGCTTCTTACTCACCTCCCATTCGGTGAGAGCTAAGGAGAGACTGGGCTGGATTGCAGCTGTGCCAAAAGGCAGAAAGGCAGCTGCGAAGGCACACAGGGGAGAGGAAAGGACGAGGATGGGAAAGGGAACTGGGCAGGTTTCTGAGGGTTAAATTGTGGTGCATTTGGGGCAATACTTGCGAGGTGAGAAAAAACAGCCGTGATGCTGGTTATAATTTTGGGGTGTGGGGTGGGAGTCTGGGCAAATTGTGCTGCAGTGCGTCTGGCTGGGTGGTGAGCCTGATCTTATGAGGCAGGTTGGAGCAGCGGGCGACGGGGTTTAGACAGCCCACCCTCTTCCCCATCTTACTGCAGATGCCAGAAGGGCTCACCTGCCCGGCACGCCTGGCCAGCGGCTGGAGCAGCCTGGGGGGCTGAGCTGTAGAGGCCAGCACCAAGGACCTGTCTGGCAGGACAGGACAGGCAGCTCGGCATGGCTGCCTGCACCCCCAGCTCCAGCTGCGGCCCCAGAAAGCCCTGACCTGGGAGAGGGGATTATGTACTTCGGGTGAAGGCGGGGGGGGTCCTCTTCCTATATGTCATTCTGTTTCCCTTCCCTCACTTTTTTCTCCCTCCCTCCCTCCAATGAAGTTACTCCTACCCGTTTAATCCCTGCTTCGTGACTGAATTGCCAGATGTTTTGGTTCAGTCTTCCTTGGGGCTTGTGTATGTGATGGAGTGAGAATTCTCAGGTGTTAACCCATGTCTTGATTGCTGGTGGGTAAATCCTGGTCAAAAGATGAAATACATAACTTATACATACTTATATATGTGTATATACCCACCTTGTTGGGTTTTATGCAGAAACAGCACCTGCCAGTATTTAGTTCCATTTTTTTACCTAAAATCTTCTGTCCTTTACCCAACTATGCTTCTTCCTGTGTATTCCTGGACACGTCTGAAATGTTAAGGACAATCCAAAATCTTCTTTGGCCAAAGAGAGGAAAAGACTGTGATTATCAYAGCAGATATTCGTCCATTCCCTCAAAGCCTGAGTCAGCCCAGCACTAAAGGGATTGGCCCAGCACTTGACAGCAGCCTTCCCTGTAGAGGTAAATCTGTGTCTCCATACAACATTGCAATCCAGTCCACATCCGACACATGCTGGTGGCAACTGCAGCTGAAACGCCGAGGGATGAACAGAGCCTAGCTGCTTTCTGATCTGGAGATCTCACAGCACTTCCAGTAGTATAAAACCATTACTGGTAGCAGAAGTAGCCCGGGCTGAAGTAAGTGCACGTAACACCTGGCAGCTTTCATGGACAAAAGGCCCTTCTTTTTCTCTTTTATTCCCATTTCACATTCAGACCTCCATTGGCTTTAACTGATTTATACCATTACAAAAGAGAGGAGAAGCCACCCTACAGGTTATAGTTCTGCACTGTCTACCACGRTGTGACTCCAGCTGGTGTCTTTGGGGATGAAACTGCTGTAACTAAGGACATGGTGGGACTGGCCTTTACCTATTTGGACTGATCCTGGCACCTGAGGCAACGGAAAGTAATCTCCCCTCCCAGGCTGCAGAGTCAGCAGGTTAAGTTTTAGCAAAATCTTCTTGAAATTGTCAAGTAGAGCTGATAAAAAAAAAATGAAACCTTCTCTATTTCAAATGTTCTAATTTTGAAGTATTTCTCTTTTCCATTTTCTTGATTCCTCCCCATGTTTCTAATTCAAAAAGCATTATGGGAATAGCCACCAACATTTTTCATTTATCAAATACAGGGGTTTTGACACATGATATATTTTAACATGAATTTCCTTATGCTTTCTATAAAAATGTATTTAAATAATATTGGGGAGATCACAAATTATTTCCTGGTCAAAACTCATGCCAAAAGTCTATTTGCCCCTGCTATCTTTTGGAGGGAAGAAATTGCCATCATATCTATTATCAACTCTTCCTTTTTAGGGAAACACCTGCAGAATCTGCACAGGGAAATCTGGCAGAGCTCCACTTCAACCTCCTCATGTCTCAGTGTTACTATTACAGCCTGAGGTTAAATTCTGCTGGCAACACACATTTATGTTCTGGAAGCAATTTTTTGTTAACACCTATGGTAGCTCTTAGCGTCAAGTTACTTAACATGACAATTAGCAGGAATCACAGCAGTGGTGCTCTCTTTTATGCCAAATTCCTACCAAGAAACCGAGAAGGGAATTAGCTACATCAAATGAAGAGAAGAAACACCATCTAAGCATCCTTTGGAATGAGGAAAAAAGTGCCAGACTCCATGAACCCTGCTATAAATTTATTTGTGCTGTTGATTTTATGTGAGTAATGCTTAGACATTACATATGCTGTATATATGTCAGTGCATGTTTTAAAACAGAACTAAAAACTCTTTAGTCCTTCCTTTCTCCAAGATGGGGTAAGTTTTTGCGTATCTGCAACTTTGACTTGGTACCTACACCCTCACACAGTTTTTCTTCTGAAAGGTCACATTTTTCCAATCAAAGAATATTTGCTATGAGCTTAGCAAAAGAACCTTAAGTGCCCCTAACAGATAACAATGTTTTCAAGTTCAGCTCTCACCTCTCAATGAAGTACGGACATCAGAAGACAAATGAAGCATGGACATCAGACACCCAAAAAGCGATTGAGATATTTTTCATGTGCACTTCAAAATTTGTCCCCTGCACATCAAATCAAATAGAGTTTCAGTGTGTTAGCTGCGCAATACCAGTAGCATATGCTGCAGACCTCTGGAGTAGTGTTAATTACCGCACTGCGAACACAAGGTGAAATCCCTCTGCAAACCCATTCCATTTACCTAGCACATCACCTTTGAGTAAAAAGCTGCCTGGAATGACTGCACTTCAAAGTATGCGGCCACGATGTACTGCCGCACAGAGGCAAGAGGAATCCAGATGAGAGCCTTTTAAGGATAAAGTTTCAGCCTTAAATTATCAGTCTGTTTATGAGGTAGTGGGCACGAGCAAATTGGAAGTGGGAAAGAAGATAAATTCAAGGGATCAGTAGCTGGACCCCATGAGGCAATCATGGCCCTGACCCTCAAAAACATCTTGGTACCTAAATATCTTTGTAAATTTTGATCTCAGCATCAACATAAGAAGAGAGAATCTGTGCTCCAAAGAGGATTAATTCATAAATTTCCTAGTTAGACATGCATATTTCTAAAGAGAAATCACAAATTTCTTAGAGAAGAGGAGCAGAGGGACAGACACATTCTGCTGCAGGGGAACTGGAATCAGATTATGCAAGCAGCTTCAGCAAACCYGATCTGTAATTGTCATCTCCCTGGTGGGCCACACCATCAAGCATCTCCGAGGTCTGTCATGGTCTCTGCTCTGTGGCGAATAAGGATATTCATCAAAAAGCTCCAGGTTCCCAGCTCTCACACATGGGTGGCTTCACTTGGGAGTGAAAGGATACAACTGTATTGGAAAATAGCCACATTATAAATCCAGCAAAGGAAGGGATTTTGTAATAAACAGGGAATATCAGAGACAAATGAGAAATAAAAAAGTAAAGAGCCCCCTCCAGTGTCACAACATACGTGATTAATGAGACTTAAGGAATTTGCCAATAGACTCTCCAAGCAACTGAGTTTTGTTTCAATGGTATGCAGTCAGGTTGTATTTGTATTCAGAAATCCCAGCTGTACTTGATACCCAGGACTATTCCATATATGTGAAAAGAATTACACGCAACTCAGCTAAGGAAAAAAGGAATCGCCATTCAAACACAGGATATTTTTAAGGCCAGGATATTGCTATGGGCATTTTTGCTACCTAACAGTTTCTCCCCTCCTTCTTTTAAGTGGAAGGCAGGGAAATTAGAAAGAGCTGAAGTTATTAAAAAGTTATAAGTTTACAGTGGTCTTCAGAAAAGGTCAGTTTGGATGGTACAAAATGAAATGAATGTACTTTTTAAAAGAATACAATACAATGTGGTGAAAAATGAAGATAATGAGGTTCTGTCTGCCTGACTTTTGTCTTGTTATCTAACTCGCATGCTTAACTTCTCCTTGAACCTGATCTCACTGTCAGTGGAAAGAAGACACACTTTCCCCAGGTACTTTATTTTTCAGACTGCTGGCTTCAGATCTGAAAAGTCCCCTGTGCATCTTGCACATTGGTCATCTTTCCATGTGTTGGAGGCCACACACTGGGTCTTTGAGATTGTGGCAGTAAGACTGAAGACTAATCGACTTCACATCTGTAGAAAACTTAAGGAGAGAAACCTGAATAAATATTTCAAGGGGTGGATAAAGTAGCATTTATACAATTCTGGTCCATTTCTAATACCCACTGAGATCCCTGGCTGTTTCAGTGTGAAGCCAGAAGTAAACTAAAGCTGAGCTCCTTTCCCATTCATAGCTGTTCTGTCTCTATTTAAAAACAATCTTTTAAAACATTTAAACCATATGGTCTCTTTATAGATAGTTTACATTCTTCTGCAGTCAAAAATGTATCGATAGCTCCTTATTAACTGATAATATGATATCATGATAATATCTTAATAGCGGCATAAGAATTAATATATAAACTAGGAATAGTACCTAGCCTAAAAAATCAAGAATCCACATCTTAGGACAATCCAGAAAGGGCTACGGTGGTTGGATGGGGTTTGGATGGAATGTCCTACGAGGAAAGATTATGTTTAGTCTGGCAAGGATTCACTTGAAAAGTGGTTTAATGATAGTATACAAAACACAGACAACTGAGATCTGGACAAAAGACAGAGGTATTAGGGAACCTAATTTCTTCAAATACTGTAAGATGATTAAAGTAAAAAAAACAACCAGATCTTATTCTAACAGACAACTGCTGGTCTTGTGTAGCCCTTTAGCCTTTTAAAAATAACCAGGAGAATTGCAGAACAATTAGTAGAACAAATATTTGTTCTTACGAAAAGCATATTGAATAGATTTGGAACACAGGATGCAAGTAATTATTAGAATCAAAATAGGCTAATGTTCTCCCGATGCTATTTGTAAAGCAATTTGAGTTTCATTATTAGAATGTGTATTTAACATATCATTTTGAATCTCATTACATGCTATTTGGACTAA
The DNA here is from genome assembly GCA_035582835.1 of Phoebastria nigripes. Classification (NCBI taxonomy): domain Eukaryota; kingdom Metazoa; phylum Chordata; class Aves; order Procellariiformes; family Diomedeidae; genus Phoebastria; species Phoebastria nigripes. The sequence goes on along the minus strand of JAYKAV010003026.1, from coordinate 545,632 downwards.
ACTTAATAGGATTATTATTTTTGGCATTCATGGTCATGCAATATCCATAAACAATGTTTCCGAACCCTTTAATACAAGAAACAGACATATGGTGTCAAGAAATGAGCAGGCCTTTCTGCATTTTTAACAGCACACTTATAACATGCTTTTCATTCCTATATTTCTAGGAATATTTGTGAATGTGTCACTGTTAAAATATTACTTGTCCATCTCTCTGCTTATCTACTCTGTCTTCTAGAGATCAGAATAACCATGGCTTGATTAAAAGCCTTATTATATTATTTATTGCCCCCGGTTATGGTTCATTTTGAATTTTTTTCTAGCACATTTCTGGAGGATTACTTAATGCTTATGAGGTGATAGAGAAAAAACGTTAGCACTCATCTTGTTCTAAAAGTACAAGAAAAGGAAACAACATAAATCTTATTTCTCAAATATGAGAAGTCAAATTGCCTCCTCCCCACATCTAGCATGTTTTCTAACATACACTGCAAAGCCCCCATGTCTGTCAGTGGGCTGCACTACAGTGTCTGCACAATGAGGCAATGTCAACAGAGATATTTGAGATCAACCTTGAGTAGCCCAAAGCCAGAACAAGGTGAAAGCTGCCCTGCCCTTCAGAAATTAAACCACCATGCAGGTAGCAGCAAAGCTTAGTGTTCTTCCTATTTATCCACTGGAGAACATATCCATTGCTTCTTCCAAGCTATGGGCCAGAAAAGAAGGAAGAAGAGAGCTAGAGAGCAGGAGCAAGGACCAAGGGAGTGTTTCCTGTGCTTGAGGTCTGCAGCCACCTGTGAGATCAAACACAGGAGGACAGCTGTGACAAAATGAACTCATGCATGAAAATTGGGCCTGGCTTCCATTTTAAGGGGGATGTCCATCATGTGCTGATGTTACAAATGGTCAGTGAGCTTCAAGATGAACATTTATATCTACATTGTATGTAGACATAGAATCATAGAATCACAGAATCACAGAATGGTCTTGGTCGGAAGGGACCTTTAAAGATCATCTAGTCCACCCCCCCTGCCATGGGCAGGGCCATCTTTCACTGGATCAGGTTGCTCAAAGCCCCATCCAACCTGACCTTGAGTATTTCCAATGATGGGACATCCACAACTTCTCTGGGCAACCTGTTCCAGTGTCTCACCACCCTCATCGTAAAAAATGTCTTCCTTATGTCCAACCTAAACCTACCCTCTTCCAGTTTAAAACCATTGCCCCTTGTCCTGCCACTACAGGCCTTGGTAAAAAGTCTCTCTCCATCTTTCTTATAAGCCCTCTTTATATAATGAAAGGCCGCAATAAGGTGTCCCCCAAGCCTTCTCCAAAACTTTAAAAGCTTGCTTTCTCCATACCCCACCAATCTCTGCTTGCTCTCTATCACCCATCCCTTAGCACCTCTTTTGAGAAAGGCTGAAAAATCACTTCTGTCACTTGCTTCTGCATCATGGCAAGTATCTAACTCAGCCAGCTGGGAATCTGCCACGTTCCACTGGAGATGCCAAAGAAGAACACAGGACTTGGACAGAATAAACCTTTTGTAATATGCCAGCAAGAAATGTTTAGTGGTTTGATCCCTGTGAAGTCAGTCATAATTGCCCTGATAATTTGTGCTGAAGGGGGGAATGAACCTCATGACAGGACGTCAGATGGAGTGCTCTTTACAAGAAGTTGTATTTTTGCTTGTTTTATCCATATTATTTAACTCAGTGTGATGTCTGTGGTATCCACAAACATCTGTCAATGGATTTTGTGTGGGAGAAGGAAAGAAAAAAACCTGAATATGCATGAGAATATGGTGATTTTAACCATTAATATGGAGTCAGGAAGAAGTTCGGAAGAGGAACTGAAAACACCTCAGTAAATAGTTGGTGCTGCCTGACATAATGTATACCAACCCTGTCTGAGCGATTTGCTTCTGAGTTTTTTTCCTTTAATCTTGCCTTGACTGAGTCTTTGTGCTAAATTACAAGCTCTTTGGGAGAGGGACTGTGCAAAAGTTTAAGGAACACCTACTGCAAGAGGGTCAAAATTATGACTTGGCAGCATGTAAGAAATAATGAAGAAAAGAAGAATGAGAATTGGGCTCTTGAAATGGCATTGTTCAACCTTCAGTATCCCACAAAGATACAATTGAAAGTAACTAAATAGTAAGCTTAGTCCCACAGGTCTGAAAGAATTCCTGAAAGAATTTCCAGCCTCTTCAAAACAACAAAGGAAGCTGCCAGTCTGGCATGTAAGGATAGATTGGTGCCTGGTGGAAGTAAATTCCTCGTCGGAGGCAAACATTTCAATTACATAGCAGGAAATCCTACAGCAAAGGAGTTTCTGCCACATTCAGGAAGATTATAAGGGCTCGACTCTATGCCCTGCACAGCAGAGAATGCTGAGAACATTTCTCTGACTTCTCTGAGCAAGAAAAAGGCTGATACTGTTCATTTACTGCCTTACATCCTTAAACAGGTCCTGTGATATGAGATTGTACCCAGGTATCAATGAAATGTAGTTCGTGGTGAAATTGTGTGCAAGTAAACAGGAAGCAGCGGGAAGAGATGCCATCTCCTCTGAAACTACAGAGGAGTCAGCCTGCAATTATGCAACCAGAAACTGGCCAAGGATGCAAAGTTTAGTAATTTGTTGTTTCCCACAGTTTGTTAATACATCCTCCAAGATCAGAGCTTTACAACAAATACTGTTTTCATCAGAAAATTTTGATTGCTTTATAGCAAAATTTAGGCTTTTGTAATTCAGTGCAAGCTTTCAATTATGTTTCAAAAAATGTGTGTGATTTTAACTTCTTGTTGTATTTCAGCACGGTGAAAAACTGAAATATTAAGAATTACCACAGAACTATGTTGTGCTCAGCTCAAGCTTTTGTCTTACATCTGAGACATCCCTTTCAGAACTGAATGCTAACTCATTCAGTAACTCATTGGATTAACGGGCTTCCTACTGAATTCTCATGTGATTTTGGGAAACACTTCATTATTTGAAAGAGTCCTTTTCCAACACTGTTTTGGCATAAATTTGCTTAACTAATTAAATATGACAGAAACCAAGGCAAAAAATAGATCATAGATTCATGAGATTTATGGACAAAAGGAGAACATTGTGATGATCCTGTCTGAATCCCTGGTGCAAATATGGGCTAGCATGGGAAAAAAGGACAAAGGCACAAGAAATGGGTTAAAGACAACAGTTTGCAATGGCTTACCTCTCTTTTTCCATTTAGCACCAAAACTGGAGATAAGTCAAAAAAGGCATCTGATCATTACTTGGGAAAAGTTGTAATCATCAAGCTTGTTATTAAATGTACATTCTTCCTCTGAATGAGAACAGGATAGTGCTCGTAAGAGGTGTTCAATGAAGCCCTTGTCTATAAACAGTTTTATACCACTGTGACTAAATCAACAGAAAATTATGACCGCAAAATTGGTGCAGCCCCATAGTGTAAAAGGAGATCTCTTGAGGTGTGCATAATGCTGTTTATACTGCATGACATTTAACCAGAGGTTTTTGTCTCTGTATCTGTCCATTCACCCAGTGGATGCTATAATGACTATAGGTCCACATATACTCCAAATACCACTGTGTCCTGGCATTGCTAGTCCCACTAAGAGCTTCAGCACGGAGTACAGTGAGGTTGGGAGAAGGGCTGCCACAATGTCAATGTGCCTGGCACCTCTGTCCTGTCTTCACCTGATTTCTCAAGGCACCTTATTCCAAGTGCAAATGGACAAATGGTATAGAAGAGAGGGGGACCAGATTTATTCTGTATCTCTGCGAGGTGAGATTTTTAGCTGAACAGCTCTGTTCACAATCAAACTTTTCTTTCAGCTTTCAAGATGCTAGTTTGGAGGAAGGCAGAGAAATGGAAATTTGGGGGAATATACCATGCAGTTAATATTAATTTAAAAGACCTAAGGGGAAGTCGAGTGAAAATAAGAAGAGCAGATACAAAGAAAGCATAAATGTTGATCAGAAGTAGAAAGGCTTTGACATATTTATGAATATGATTAAAAATGGCTTTTATACTGTGCTTAAATACTTAGAACATTTGTGCTTAGAAACTTAAGAAGGCAAAAACATCATTAAAATAGATTTTGAAACAACATTCATATCACACAAAGTGTATAAACTTTAATAACCTTTTCATTAAAAGAAACCACTCAGAGGTAGCGGAGTCTCCATGACAAGGAGTATATCTCTGCATGAGAGAAAACAGTATCACATTTACAGAAAACTCTTGGAGTAAGCCTGTCTGCACTCTCTGCCTGGCCAAATCCTGCCTTGAGAAACAAGGAGGCATGTAGAGAGTCAAAGGTGTTTGAAGGCACTGGATGGCCCAAGGCTGGTTCCCAGGGATGGATTGCAATAATAACATTGAACAATCCCTGCTGACAGTGAACACAACTGAGCCCCTTGGGTCTGCTCAGGAGACAGACGATGCTGTACTGAAGGTAAACGCAGCCTGAACAACTCAGGCTAACCCTCAGTAAAAAACAGCTAATATGCCAGAAATCCAGGAGCCTGGGTTTTATGTATGTTGGTAATATAGGAGAAAGCAAAAAGCATGAGGCTGCCAAAAGGCATAAAATAGAAATCACAGTTTGCTGAGCAGTCGGGACTATTTTCACACTTTATTTTTTGTTACAGCAACCCGTTCCACACCATGTTTCACTGGATTATAAAGCCGGGTTACCCCCACAAGGAGTGTTTTTCTTTCAGGCTAGATACTGCTCCAGCTTGGACCACTGCACCTGAACCATCCTGCTGAACTCATGGGACACTGGACTCAATTGCATGGCCACAACTGGGCACCACATTCATATCATCGTCTGGATCAGAAGTGACTATAGCCAGAAATAAAGGTGTATCCCACCCAAACTAACTTTTTCCAGCCTTTACCACATCCATCTTGCATCCTCCCACAGGTTTATTTTCTAATGACTACTTGTAGCCATATGCTAAGCAAATATATTTGCTCATCCTACTCCTCATTTGAAATTCAAACACAAAGAGTGCGTTCCCAGAAGACTTCATAAATAACGAGGGAGGTCAAAAAGTGAGTCCATCTTAAGACCTGCCTCACTCTCCCCACGGGGGGAAATGACCCCTTGCTGATTGAAGCAGTTTAGAGAAACCTGCTTCTGCTACCCTGGGATCTGCAGAGGGGTACCCTATTCATAACATAAGCCCAGCTTTTACAAGAACTGGCAAGACACTAGAGAGCTAGACGGCCTTCAAAGTGGACACACTCTGCGTTTGCAGTTTACGTTGCCATTCAGTGAGAAAGAAACACAAGTCAGTCATTTTCAAATGAAGCCACCAAATCAAAGAGCTTGTGTTTTATACGCTTCCACAGACAGTTGTGATTCCCCAAAGGACTCATTTCTTGGTGGGGGCTTTTTGAAAGGCACACTCTGAGTGTTATATTTCGTTTTCTGTTAGTGCAATATATGCTGGTGTTGTTTAATAGGCAGCAAATAGTGAAGTGTAACTTAAAGTTCTGCTTGCCATGGCTAAGATCTTAGAAATTATAGCATCCAGAGGGTCACCTCTTCTTGCTTGAAGAGGATACTCTGGGATGTGTGGCAAGTTGTTATTTTTTGACAATTTTGTGTTTCGGAGTCTTGGGGTTTTTTTGTTAAACACAGATAATGGTCTATTAGAAGCTAGAACTGGGGAGCCTCTCAGAGCACTACTCTGTAGATAAATGAAATATTTGGAAAAGTTAGGTTTATCTATGTAAAATAATATTTTGATAGAATGTTTGCTCATGTTTTTAAAAAGAGAAAAATGTATTTTAGTCCATAGCAAGGATTTGTAGTGTTGGTTCTCAAAGAAGGCAGCTCCAGTTTGGTTAAGCTGGTATAACTTGGTCAAAGAGCTGGTCTAGGGTCTGGCATCAAATATCCTGAATGTTTATTTCACAGACTGATCTTGGAAGAACAGAACCTGTAAATGAGATGTCTYAAAGAGAATTTCTTATAAGCCAGTAAAAAATGATCAAAGCTGTGAAGCAGCTTAGAAATTTTTTTGGAAGAGGAGGGGGACAAAAAGAAATCAGGAAAAAGTCTTTTTTTTTCACAAAGTGTGCCTCCCTACCTGTTTCCTATTACTCAAACTCATTCAAGCCATCTCATTTCAGGCATTTAGCTCCAGCAACCAAGACAGAGGAGCCTGCACGTCTTTATGTTCCTCCTGTAGCCAGTGGATGGAGAGGAGGTTCCAGAGCATGGTGCAGCTTCTGAATTGTCCCCTGGAAGAGTCTTTTTTCACTGACTGTTGGGGGTCTAGATTCCTAGTTGTTAAATGGCTCTGGATATGCAGGATGGATCTAGGTTGCAGAACTCAGTGAAGCATTTGAAATGTCAACCTCATTTCAAAATTGCCAATATTCTAAATCAAAATAAGTAGAAACTGTTCTTCTAAGTTCTCAAAAACCTGCCTTTGAGCTCATGCAGGCTTTACTAGCAGAGAAAAACAACTGAGAGCTCAAGCCCACGATCAGTAGCTTAACAAGTTATCATACGTGACTGTGTCACTGGTTATGTGTTGTTGATATCATTCCACCTCTCCACCAGTGCACTTACGGTAATGAGGATACACATCCATCAGGCATAAAAATGAGGGCATTCTTTCTCCTTCACATGATTTTCACCTTCCTTTCAATCTTACACTACAGCTATATTCAGCCAGTAGCTAGCCTGCAAATAGAACTTAAACCAAATATTAAATATATATCATCCATCAAACAGTTTAAATAAACCACAGTTAGGTTGCCAGTTGACAAGTATGCACATATAGATGTATACAAGCCCTATATATAATAAAAGAAAATGATGCCAACTTAATATTTAATCTCTCAGACTGCATAGTAATGACAATGAACAATTATTTTGAATGTACACTCAGTTCCTGATAGTTCATCAGCATTCATGGATGGTAACCCTGCTGTATTGCTAGGGCTTTTTCTCTTTTTCCTGGAGTCTGATGGAGTGAGTATCTTATTGGCATTTATGAGGCAACTTTTCTTTTACTTACTTAAAAGCTGTCTTCCACGCAGGATTGACCATGCCAAAATACACACCTGATTTATGTGGTGGATTTGTCGTAGCACAATTGCCACTACACATAGTCATAAATGATGCAAGAAACCCATTAATATCTCTAAGTCAGCATTCAAAGCTGTTTATTTAGATGTAGCCAAAGCCATGAGGTGTCTGGATAGATCCCAGCCTGGACAATGAGTTCAGCCACAGCTCTGCCAAAGACAAACTCCTCCTTTGCTTCCAGGTGCTTGTCTACCACAGAGATTACTTAACACCTAAACTGTCATTCAGTGATGTTATGAAAACGTCCCAGTTTCTTTTGCCCTCGTCTGCAGAGTGTGGATGGCATCAGCTTAGTCCATCAAAGTGGTGGAGTGAGATTTTCCACTGTGCTCATTTCACTGGACTGGTGTGTAATTACGTTCAGAGGAAAATAAATCTTTCTAGAATAATCATTTAGCTCAACAAGCTTTAATCCAGCAGAGCATGCTGGCATCACCTACTTATATAATAAATACACGTCTAATAAATAAATGTCTAAAGGAGGCTTCATGGCAATCGAATCACATTAACAGGGGTCAGGGTTTTACATCAATGCCTGTTAGAGCCCTCTCCAAAGCAGTAGGCTGCTTTTCAGGTCTACTGTGGAGGTTTTGCTTTCTTATACAAGCGAATGTGGTTCACCTCAAGGGAAGAGAAAACAGATCATTTGATCGTTCGCAGTAGGCCTGCACGCCACACTGCTAATCATGAAGGACTCATGGAAATACACCAGGTGGAAGGCACCACAATCTAATCCAGCAGACCTTTCCCTGGAGCCGGCTCTGGGGACCAAGTCCTTCAGAGAATAATAAAATGCTGAGGGAAAATGCAAAAACAAAATGCAGAAAGATTAATTAAATAAAGGGCATCCTTCCAAAAAAACTGTAACAACTCTGTGAAATGTGTTTTCAACACCACAATACTCCTTCTCTGTTTTGTTTCACAGCAAAACCATTACATCTAAGTGTTGCCTTTGAAACTCCAGAGAAAGACACTGATGAATGTTACACAGCAGACCAGAGGCTGCCAAAACTAACAGATTTCTGTTTAGAGACCCTAAGAGTGAAATCCCTGTGAAGTAGCAGAGCTTGAAGAGTAATTAGCCACAACCATAACAAAACAGTGAGGTACTCACCACTCAAATCTCTATGACTTCTCTGTTGTTATAACTGACATTGATCTTCCAGGTTGCTGAGAACGGACTGTCCATGACARGAATTGCTTAGCATAAAAACAGCCAAATGAATAAGATGCAAAAAGGTCATTTTTTATGATATACAGAAAAATTGTCAACGTTAGTGAGTGGCGTTTTACCTGTTCCCACTCTTTAAAGTCTAAAGGCAAAATTAATCCAAGTACAATCCCACTCATTCTGGTGGAGACAACACCAGGGGTAACTGTGGCCCAGCAGTTATCATTTCATTATCAAGGATTAACTCAAAGGCTTTTTTCTGCATTCTCATTAGCTGGGCAAAAGGAACTTTCTCATCAATTTTTTATACCTTGCTTAGGAGAATTTTTGCTAATATATTCCTATTTTTGCCCTAAAAAAAAGGAAACAATCAACAGAAGTCCAGTTTGCATATCAAATGAATTGTCATTTACTTTGCTGTGCTTTCTGCATCTGCTGTGTGCACAATGGCAGAACGGTGAAGTGCCGATAGTTGGTTTACAGTGGTGATCCCACATTGGCTGTGATCGGTAATGCTACACTTCTAATAAAGCACCCGAGAAAAACCTYATAAAACCTCATAAACCCCAGAACTACCTTTTTGGTTCTTCAAGGACAAATATGGACAGACTAGAAGAACACAAAAAGAGACATTTTCATAATACCATCACATATTAATAATAATTAATCATTAGAAAGGTAGGGGTTTATTATTTCTGTGCTTCTGCACTGTTTTATTGATTATTTTCTCTATAAAGTTGTTTGTAAACTAATAAGCACCTGCTCTTCACTTTCCAAATAATTGATTGATCAAATATAATACTAAAATAAAAATTTAATTAATCTGAAATTCAACCCTGTAGAAATGTGAATTGAGTAAAATAAATCCACATTGAATAACGTAATAGGCATCAGATGTTTTGATATGACTGATCATTATTTTCCCTAACCTTCAGTGAGGCAGAACCTTACAAGAGAACACCTTTAAATTTTGCAGAAATCCAGTGTGAGATTTCCTAACACTTATACAGAGTCTTTACCTAGGACTTCTAAGGGAGACATCTTAAGAATCATAAAAATAGCCAGATCTAGTTAAGTTGTCACAGGCTTTTTGTAGAGATGAAAATCTAACAGCAGGGTAGTATTTTACTGAATTTAGTCTACTTTTTATTGTACATATTTCAGCCAATTGCCATTTTGACTATTCTGGCCACCCTTTTGACAATAAGGTTTTTCTGTAATTTCAACACATCAAGAGAGCAAACTTGGAAAAATGCCTTTCCCACCAAAACTACCCACAAATTGCAGAATCAACACTGAATTATTTTGTAGTGATTATTCCAGCGACAGGATTTGAACTTAACATCCTCTGATCCAGCGGACTGAGATAATTTATTCACTCTTTATGAAAATAAAACCCAGTAATGTCCAAAGGAATTACCCTCTTCTGTAGGCTGAAACAATTATATAAAATGGTTTCCTTGTCAGCCACGGGAACAGTAGTCCTTTTGACATCACCATTTTTTCTAATGCTGTCAAACATCAGCCTAAATGGAAATACTAGGATTCAGCATTATAGTCTCAGACTTGCTGACTCGGAAGTGTCAGTATTACTGTATGATTTAGTTAAAGCATCATCTTTCTTTCTGAATTGTTATTCTGTTTTATATAGCAGTTATTTGTATACTGTGACATCTGCAATAAAAAGCATAACAATCCAGGTTTCTGAAAAGTCTGGTTTCAGGTCATTTTGAAGTGGAAAGAGGACTGTGTGCACTATCTAAAGAAGTTTGCCACTTGACATAGTTACACAAGTTTCTGTAATCAGACTGTGATAAATCCTGTCACTTGTTTTAGGACTGATTTTGACATTCCAAGGCTTTGCCATTGCAGGTGGACGTGGGGAGCCCTTGCTCCCTTAAGCAATGTCTAGAGACTTTAGCATAAAATTGGCAAGATCTGGAGCCCTGGCTGTCCCATTAGCACAAGGTTTATCAGTGGTAATAACTATGGAAATTACTGATCACAGGTGTGTGACCTACACAGCATGGTGGCAAAATATCTCCGTCTCCTCCATGTTACAGCTCCTATTTTACCAACACAGTGACTTTCTATATTACCTATTTCACTCCTCCTTAGCTTCAGAAAGTCTCTTGCTGAAAACAGCAAGTGCATGAACTGGTCCCTTACTGTTGATAATCCCCTTTTCAGCCGCCTTTAATCAGTAGCTGGGTTATCCCATTAATCTTCACTGTGAGAGAAGAGCCATCCAACCTTGCAGCTCACAACTCATTTCCTCCGGATCCCAGTGGACCACCAGTCCTTCCAGGAGCTTCTTCCTCTGATTTCTCTTGATAATTTCTCATAGCAACTTTTTCCTGATGTAGCATACTAGACAACAAGGAATAGCTCCAGCAGGACTGTGGAGAACAGCAATAATATTGCTGGGAAGAGATGTGTGACTGGGTTATTTAAAAACCTTTCTGAATCTCCATGTTAGGTTGCCAGGTGACAAGTATGACCATAAAGATGAATTTAAGCTGTGACAGGAACAAGGTCTGTTTTTATAGGAAGACGCAATCAGCACCTGTGCAGTCTAGAACTTGTTGATCTAGCTGTAAAAAAAGGAGCAAAGACGTAATTATTCTTTAAATCTACAGGAGCAACACAGACATCAGGAAAATAAATCTGCTTGAATCTGAAGAAAATGTTGACAGAAGAATAAATGGATACAAACTCTCTGTAAGTAAATTCAGGTAGCAAATTAAAAACAAACAAACAACTTTTTAATCTTTGGAGTGGAGCAATGTTGAAATGGGGAGAGTGGAATACAAATAATTTCTACCTCCACTCAAGTTTCTAATTTTATCAACAGAGCTCTCTGATGGGATTGCCTTTGACAGCAGTGGGCTTGGTAGTGTCTCTTTCAGGCCTTTTTCATACTCCTTCACCCAGATCCACTTCTTCTCCAGTCATCACCCAGCTCCCCCATGCAGCCTAGAAAGGACAGAGCTGATGGCAAGAAAGAAGTCTCCCCATTTTTTTCATAATGTTTTGCCACCCACTTGTCATATGCCATTGCTGAGTGCCTCTTCTCATTTGATATCATTTTTGGTCATGTTTTGCAGTAAATATGTCAAGACCTCTTCTACAGAAAGAGAGCTGAGACATGATTGTCAATGGTTTGTGTAACAACAATAACTGACCCTGCCTCTGCCAATTTCTGTTTCCAGAAAATAGGAAAACAGAGAACACTTTCAAAAGGACAGAAAAGGAGCTTTATTACTGCTTAATTTTCTGTTAGCTAGGTAATTACATTTCCAAAATCTTTCTGAAACCTTTCCATATTGCAGTTCTCAATTATCTAGCCAGAGGACACTGGCAAGTGATAACTGGGTGTTAAACACCAGCCATGTTCCTGCAGATAGCCCTCCTGCCAGCCATTTAACACTTACTCTGGTGCTACAGCTATGAATGATGTGTTTTTCAACAGCATTTAGGTGCTAATAAATTATCAAACAGTTTGAAAGCAAGGGCCTGCCTAGATGGGAGAGTTTCACTACTGAAGCCGTGGGCAGTGATCTCCCTGACCTTCAGCAACCGGAGCCATCTCATCTAGGGAAGGGTGGGATAGGCTTCTTGGTGAAGTTGCTGTATTTCCACAGCAGCAGAGACACCCCTGGACAAGTCAAGGGTGACTGTCCCACACTTCCAAACGCCTCTTTTTGAAATGGAAAGCTAACTTATTTGTGGGATTAAATCTTGAGATCCACCTCTTGTGCGTCCAGAGTTTTATACTACCCCATGCAGATACAGTGGTCTAGACAGGTAAATTCCACTTGTCCTCTTCTTTCATTATTAAATGCTCCTTAAGTACGACTTACTTAAATCCTTTCCAAAGCAATACTAAGCCAGAAATGCTACCCGCCAGCCAGTAAAAGGATGTCAAGAGTTATAATTCTTCTGGACTATGTATGTTACATTCACCTCCTTAGCTTAYAGCAAATAAATTCTCCACCAGAAGTAATGTTTATGTGGATTTACAGTTTAAATCAAGAGCACCAAAAGTACTTCAGCATCTAAACTCCTATCTGGCTGCTAGCACATGTTTCGGAGGTACTAATAGAGTAGACATAAAGATGTCATGTCAAAACGGCCCCTCTGCGCTAGATACACCAAGTCCTGTCCCAGGACGGGAAATTACTTACCACTTTATGCTTCTTCGCCTACATGCCTTGTACCTAGGTAGAATTTGCTGTGGAAGACACACGGCCTTTATAAGTGATCTACAGTATGTGATACCAACATCTCTGGCAGGATTAGAAATGGGCTCAACTGGGCTAAAACATGATTATGAGTGGCTAGATAGATAAATATCCACATGCACGTACCTTCACATACACTTTCCCACTTTCCCAGTTGTATTCCCACTTTCCCAACTTTTTGCTATGTTCTGAAGCTGTTTTTTCACTCAACAGTGGTATCACTCAGGGATCACCACAATGCAGCAGTATGGCTTCATGGGAGATAAAAATCTCATAGGAATGAGATAAAGGCAAGACCCAAAGAGATACATAATATAGGTATGCCTAAAATAGGTATCTATTTTTGCCTTAGGTGTTTCAGGGCATCCTACCTGGCATTTACCTGCTGCCTCAGGAGGCTGCAGGCTTTGGCAGGTCCTGCGTCTTACATGCCAACCCCCTGTGTTGTACTGGAACTGGCTGGGATGGAGGTAACTTTCTTCATAGCCACCTGCACGGTGCTGTGCTTCGAATTGGTGGCTGAAACAGTGCTGATAACACACCGGTGTTTTTATTATTCGTGAACAGAGCTTGCACAGCATCAAGGCTTTCTCTCTTTCCCACTCTGCCCTGCAGCGAGGAGGCTGGGGGTGCACAAGAAGCTGGGAGGGGACACAGCTGGGACAGCTGACCTCAACTGACCAAAGGGATATCCCATACCATATGACATTGTGCTCAGCCGTAAAAGCTCAGGAAAAGGAGGAGGAATGGGAGGTGGACTTTCGTGGTTATGGCATTTGTCTTCCCAAGTAACCGTTATTGTGACAAAGCCCTGCTTTCCTCGAAATGGCTGAACATCTGCCTGCCGATGGGAAATAGTGAACAAATTCCTCTTTTTGCTTTGCTTGTGCACACAGCTTTTGCTATCCCTATTAAACCATCATTATCTCAACCTGTGAGTCTTTTTGCCTTCTACTTTCTCGCCATCCTGCTGGCGGAGAGTGAGCGAGTCGGTGGGTGGGCATTTGGCTGTTGGCCTGGGGCAACCCACCACACCTGGACACCTAAGGACAGCACTAGATATCTATATTTAGGCATACAACTTGGTCTCCTACTGTTCACCCTTCAAGAAAGTTTTGTGTCAGAGTAACAGCTATACAAAACCTGAAAGAGAGTAGAAAGAAATGGAAATGAAGCATAGCCACAAAAACTTAGCAAATACGCATTGTCCATTTTGTATGGTTACCCCCAATGTGAAGAATATGACGGGACAGAGGCTTACACATGTCTTCCATTCACGTATTGCCTGAATCCAGCCCTGTCCTTGTCTGTTTCCCTTCCTGATATTGTGTTTGCTCTAAGCTCTTGACCATCTAACAGGGCTAAAAAAAGAAGTTGCAACCGGTTCTCTGCACTCACTGCTGTGAGAAGTGCTGGCCTTGTTCATTACTGAGTTTATTTGGGGATTCCATTTTAATGGCTAGCCCAAGGAGAACTGCTCACTGATCTTCTTCTAGAAGAAACTGAGCCAAATGCCATACAAATGTACATTTGTACTCTATAGCGGCATTGTCTCTTATAATCAAGGTTCTCTGCTGGCAACCAAACATCTTTCATACTGCGAGTCTTCTGTGAAGAAATGAAAACAAACAGTTAAGGAAAAATCACTTAAGGAAAAATCACTTAAGAAAAAATTTCAGCAAAACTGGACCAAATGGTTTAAGGCTCGTCTTTCTCTGTAAATAAAGTGGTGAAGAGAATGAGATGTTTCAGTGAAGTGCTCAGCTTCAGCAGAGGTACAGATGAATGAAACCAATGTATGTGCAACTAGAAAATGTTGAGTAGGGAAATTGTTCTACAAATGCCTTTTTTACTTTCTTCTTATCCCCCTTGTACATGCATTCCTCAGGAAAATGCTGTTTTGTTATGGCAAAGGGATTTTGCAAGTACGAATATTCATCTATCCCTTAACAGAAGGAAATGCTTGAGGTACAATGTAACTTGTACCATTGTATTGGAGTGGTCCAGTCAGCAAAGGCACTGAATGATTCAGGATTTATACACTCTGACAAAGAAGAACCTTTTCCCATCCTCTGTAAGTAAAGGTTTTAGAATCCAGTACATGTATTCTCATTTATATTATAGGTATTTTATATCTGCTATGCCAATGTAAAAAGACCTTGAAATAAGGATAATGGGTGTCTTACAGCCTCTTTACATTGCCAGAATATTTCATAGACATTTTATAGAATATTTTATAAGACAGAGGCTGTGAATCCTCATTGCTGTTAAGTTTTAAGAACAAGCATCTGCCAGGGATTACACAGCTAGAGCTGGTCTGGCCTCAAGGGAGAACAGACGAGATGACATTTTCCAGCTACAGAGTTTGTGGCATCTTGCATTTTTCGCACAGAGAACGTGCAGCAGCTGTACTTGGGTTTACTTCTTACACTTGCACACACCTACAGTGCTACTTACAGAACAAGTGTTTCAAGAACCTGGAGAGGGAAGCTGGATGGCATCAGCGACACTTTCTGATTTTCATTAAATAGCCATCACTCTTTCTAATCACCTTGCTCTGAATCAGGTACTATGGGAGGTATTTGCAGATAACTTCTGATTGACTTTCTATTATCGTCTAAAAAGGTGATACAATGGCTGGAATCATAGTAAGTGAAACCATCAGGAACTAGCTTTCTGCAACCCATTGGCAAGAAATTTTGTTAACAACACATGTATGGCAGATAAAACAAAAAACGAAAAATGTGTTTAAAGTTGTGGAGTGAAGGTATTCCTGCTGTTTTTTCATAGCTGAACAGGATAGCACAGAAGAGGAAGAGAATTTAGTGAAAAATGGCAGACATGGGTAGCAAAGTTGCTCATCTACTAGATCAAAGGAAAAAATGCTGATTTAACCTGAACAATGATCTGGATCTTGTATTTTACCTTTTATGCACTTTCCACTATTAAAATAATGCCTACTACGCTACCCAGATTGGAACTCTGCTTGTGGATTTAAGTTGCGAAGTCATTTTGAATTTCAATCATTCAGAAAAAAAAATCTTTAAATGAAACTCTGTATCAGGTTTGGAGTTGAACTCCGGGTTTTAGTCCAGAGGCTAAAAATAACAATTTTATCTACCAGGCTAGGGTTTCAGAAAGCATTGCCAATTCATGATAATTGTTGATTAGAAACCAATACCATGAAAAGGTGGTTAAATTTCCATCTGTGGAGATATTCATAACCTTCATAGGAAAAGGCACTGAGCAGTATGGTCTAGGTTTGGATTCAGCCCTGCTTTGGGCAGGGCATGGGGCCAGATGACCTCCACGTCTAAATTATTCGGTGATTCTATGAGTGGTAAAATATAATTTCTAAGCTGCTGCTATTTATTTATTGTAATTGGGAAGAAATTTATGAGCTTTGCTTGCCCTTTGGCTTGCAAACTCCTAATCAAACTTGCTATTCGGAAGTATTGCATTCTCTCATGATTGTTGATATTAGGGACAGGATTTGTGTGTGACTCATGATTTTGGGTACCTTCTTTTTCAAAACCTTGTAAGGGGCAACTACCTGTACGTATGGCCAGCGGAGCGCTGTGAACCTGAGAGGTGCCCAAATCCCTGATGGCGACAGCTAGTCAACAAATTAAAAGGTATCAATGGAGCTGCTGCAATTCTCCATGCATGCACTCTTCCCTATTGCAAATATAATGTAATTCAGCTTTAAATGCTCTGTCCCTGACAAGCAAGCTGCATTTCCTTGCCCTTTCCATGTGCTAACAGTATGTTCACAGTCAGTGGGAGCACCTCAGATGTATTGTAGCTTGTCAAGGAACAGTGACACGATGATCTATCTGAGCCTTCCTGTGCTTCTTTCTGAACTTTGACTACCTTCATTATTAGTCTCCTTTATTATTAATCTACTTAAGAAAGCAAGAAAGAGTGACTGAGTAATCACTGAAAGGTGATTAACTCCCAGAGCAGTTCTTCAGAAGGTCTAATGAAGCCCGAGCATCAGTCAGATTAGCAATTTGGCACACTGGTGGCTCCAGGGTGCAGTTCAGCCTCCCTTGAAATCTGTGAAAAGACTCTGGGAACTGGATGATGCCCTAAATGAACAAGRGCTGTTGTTCCACAGATTGAGTGACATTAAGTATTCCCAAAGGGGGGTTTTTTATTAGATTAGAATCAGTTCTTAAATCACTAAATTGTGTGGAAATTTCCCATTCCAGAAGTAAGCAAATATTCAGGAGTATATATATTTTACTTAGCAGCTACCACAGAAAAATATACAAAGTGGGAATCTGTTTAATACAAAACCTAACTGGATATAAAAATGTGTTCCCTTGACAGGTCTGTTTCTTTAATAGAGTTTCATTAAAGAGGGCACCATTGTTTTATGGAATATTCTGTGGTTTAATATATAAAATATGCAGCAGTTTAATATATCTCAAAAAGTTCAGTTTTGCATTGTATTTTAATTTTTCATCAGTATAAGTTTCTCTCTAATAATTCTCCGTAAAAAGGCTTCACTTTGCTTCAGTGCTTGTAAAATGCTTTCTTTGATCAGGTTTATTACCTCTGAGTTCATTTGTATTTGTCCAATTCACATAGGTGACACTAAAGGTATAGTTCATTAATTAAGAGTTGAACAGATTCTTGGGACTGGATTCTTATAAATCATAAGTTTAGGGTCACACTAGTAGGGGCCAAAGGGGGTCAAAAGGGTGAAAGCTGAGAGATATTTTTTGAGTTTTGTGAAATATCTTGGTTGTTTCATTCCTTTTGCCTAGTGGACTGGTAATGACAATAAAACTGGAGCAGGCTGTGACACACTGAAAGGAAAGGAATTCCCTTAAAGCAAAAAGAATAAGGTTCAGAAAAGCCAAGGTGTTTTAACTTCACGTCTACTGTAGTCACCCAATCCAAAACCTGAGCACAAAGAGGAACCTGCAGCTCTGAACACACACGTAATAACAGTACCTGCAGAAAGGCCAAAAAAGTAGTTGAATGAGAAATGTTTCCTGGTTTAATCCAAGAGATGATGCTCCTCTGCCAGACTGAAAGGATGTGAATCAGCCAGGCCCTTTTTATGTTAAATATAGTTTACTATATATAGGGAATTATATGTATAAGGGAATTCACAAATATGGAAATATACGTCTACTGTATAGATATATGTGTATTAGGCACATGTAATGCAAATGCATAGCTACAGGAATTAGGACTGAGTAGAATACTCTTGGAGGCCAGGAACAGCTTTATTTTCATTGTTATCCTGGTTGATTTATCATTTCAAATAAGTTTAAACAGATAACATAAATCAGCCTAAGTGCTGCAATTGTTTCTGCAACTCTCTGTGCATGCTGTCAGCTTACACATTAGCAAAAGGGTGTGAAGGACTGTATATAACTGGCACATCTCAGGGTGATGGAGGGGACACAATGCTGTATGTCTATTTTAGAAATACTCGATTTCACGTGAGAAATAAATATTTGCAGTGCAAATGCGCTTCCAACCTGAAAAATCTCTGCCAATATTCAGAGTAGAAGTGAGACAAACATTTCACACAGTCAGAACAACTTATGTTTGAAACGGGTTTTGTAGGACAGGCCCTCCATCCTTTGATTCAAGACCGAAGGTCTTCTCAGGGTATGCCTTAGCTCACACATGGGTTACACAACTGACCCAGGCCTGACCTGAGTAATTTTTTATAGTGTTCTTTGTAGCATATCATACAACGTGGTCACAGTAGTCTCTTCAGGTCTTGAAGGAGCAAACCAGGAGGATATGTGCAATATCTTCCAGGATACTTGGTTTCAGGGCCTCTGTGTCAGACCTGTCCACTCACAAGGTGAAACAGTTTAAAACATTATCAGAAAAAAATGGGACTGATTCACCCAATGCACTGTTACAAAATTCTTAGGTTTGCACAGTATCGAGCAAAGCTGCCAAATTTCAAAGGATACCAATTTAAATTTAAGTTAGTTTATTAAATAACTTGGCAATATTTCAGACAACATACCTGCCTTCTTGTTTCTCTTTCTTGTTCTGGGGGTTTAAGATCACAGTTTGCTTCATTTGACCTTCAGCTTGTCTAAATGCCAATTAACACTAATGGAGGTATGCTAATGTGCTCCAGCTTGGACCTGACTCACCGAGAGATTTGGGGATTTTTCACAGAAGTGGTTTGTTTCCCATACAAACAGAAAAGGCCGATTGTGGAAGAGGAAAGTGAAACCGCCGCATCGCTTCCACACGGTGCTGTCAAATAAATTAACGTTCCCGTCCCAGAAGGCGAATCTGGTGTGCAGACCTGTGAACGCAATCGGTGCCCATTAACGCAAACAGAGGGACAGCGGGGGAATTGTGACTTGCCTGCTAGGGGCCATAACCAATTATTCTCCTCGCTTTCCCACCAGTTCTCCACCCATGTCCTGGTACTTCTTAACAGTTGTGATGTTTTCAGCCTCTGCTTGCCTCTTAGCGTTAAATGGCTCAATGGCATTCTACATTAATAGGTTCCTTTGTGAAGAATGCAGGGTGTAATTTTCACACTGCAAGGAATATTATACGTATAGCCTGGCATGCACACAGGCGTACCAGTGTCTCAAACCACTCTTCCACACTCCCCTTCCTACATGACAGGGCAATAAGCCAGTATAAGCATATGTCTACTGTATGTATGGCTTTAATGAGGAGACAGTGTAGATCAGCCATGATATAGCTGGTAAGGATGTCAATTTTTCTAGCCAGAGCAGCATTCAATAACTGAGACTTGTTTATTGTAGTAGCAGAATGTCACAGCCTCTCTCATGTCACGTTGCGGAGCATGATGCTGCTTTTGCCCTCTACCTTTACCTTGACCAGCGCTGTTAAACACATAACAAATGGTACAAATGCTTCCATCAGCCCTACAAATGCTCCATACCCGTTTTAACCACACATATCTTTGCAGCAGCAACAGTTTGCATGCATTGTAATCCATGCTGGCTTAGTTCTAATGTTAATCACCGATTCACTAATTTATTTAATAGAAGCAGAGTTCGGGTCCATGATGAGCTCTGCTAAACTGCAGAAGCCCTAAAAACCCAGACAGTGAAAGAGTGAATTTTATCTTACATACAGAATAGGTTATGAAAATTTTCAGACCCACAACCTCAGTACTGCAGTCAGTTCCCTTGTGTGACTCCACTCACCGATTTCTTGTGTGGAAACAGTAAAACAACAAATCTTAAGCTCAGCTTGTGTTGGGGTACTCCAAGTATCTCAACTAGGTTCCTTTTGCCCTGTGAAAAACTTGGTTATGTACACTATAACATGTTGACAGCATACAATTACTTTCTGATCACTTGACTATAGTGTACCATAGCAATAATAGCACTTGAAGATGCCAAAAGCAGTGCTTCTGAGACTTATAAATATTGTGGGACTTTTCTCATTATTGAACTTCAAGTTTTGTGAAGACAGTCCCTCTACTAAACCAGCAATAAGCCTCCATTAGCAACAGCTGAATGACGCTGTTGGTCTTTCATTCATATACTCGTTCCGATGCTCTTACTCAGCAAACTCCTTGTACCACTGTTAAACTGTCACCTGGAAATGACACTACACATGCTACTTATATCAGTGACAGTGCTCAAAAGCAAAGTCAGCCACAGATGACAACTACAGGAAAATTCATTAAGGTTGTCACATGGAATAGCAACTATGCCATGTTCAGGCTCTTTTTCCACTGATTAATTCCAAATTTGTTTTAAATACATGCTGAGAAGACAACAGCAGAATTAGACCCTAATTCAGCAAAAATCTAAGCATGTAGTTATCTTCCACTGCACGAGTAACACGACTGAAGTCATGACGAATTATTTGCTGAATTTGCTTTGCTTTGATGAAGCCATATCTGTGGAACAAAATCTACTCTGCTGCACTAAGGGGATGTAGTAAGTAGTTTTTACCCGTAGAAGATGAGTTATAAGATCTGATCCCTTATTCTGCTTTGAGCTACTCCTAGCTTAATGAAAGAGTGGAGGAACAGCAAACTGCCCAACCAGAAGATGTTGGCAAAGCCCCAACTGTTATGTTCAAACACAGTTTGTTTGAAAGTGGACAATTTTCTGAGTTCACTTTTCTCCTGTGCAAAATGGGATCTCCTGCCTCTATTTGCTTCTACCATTCTCATGCAAACCTATGGTCCAGGACAACTAGATAGGGTCTCCTTTGGGGAAAACATAGCAAAGACAATAGTCAAAGATATCCCCCAATAGGATACCCATCATTTTCAGTGACCTTAGCTCTCGCAAGTCATGAAAATTGTTTGATGTTTGCCACCACAACATTATTTACTCTTTTTCTGCACTACTACTCTGCCTTCATCCCATGTTTGTTATGTCTGGAGGGATTGCTACCTCCTCTAGCCCAGGTTTACACAAAGCTTGGAGGACACAACCATATTCAGTCCATAGCTCCTTCTTAGGCACTTAACTATTGAAATTCAGAATAAAATAATAACAATGACACTTTGCAATCCAAGGTAAGTGCCTAATCTCAAATAATAAGCGGGGCTTCTTGTAGGTCAGTGGAAAGAAAGACTTCAATACCTAACTGCCAAATGCCTGAGTGAAGGCATGAATTCTCCCAGAGAACTTCTTAAACATCTATGTAAAATCCAGACCTCACTGCAGAGGCCAAACTTTTATTAACTTCAGCAGCGCCAAGATTTCACCCTCAGTTTTAAGTTCCAGCAGGGTAGAAAGCCAACTTTGGAGAAAGTGATGGGACTGGGAAAAAGGAGAAATTAGAAAGTTGGGGGTGCAATAACAATTAAAATGAATAATGAATTTCAACTGAGGTAGAACCGGGAAAAACTGTCAATACTGACAGTGCTGTTTCAGCTGGGATTTGATTCTACTTATTTTATGAAGAATACTTTAGCAGAACAAAAGTAATTTAGCAGTGTCTTTTCTGAAAACTGGCTCCAAGTTTGTCCGAAGACAAAGCCTGTTCTTCCTTTTCTTATATGTTTTTTTTACCTATTTACCTATTTTTACCTTCTACTCCCTAACACTTTTCCAAGTTGCTCAGCTTAGTTCTTCACTCTCTCCATAGTATGAAAGCTTTATTGTTCCCCACGAATGCTCCATCACTTACCCTCCCAGCTCCGCGTTTTGGCACAAATGGCCTCTTTTGAGCTTCTGTGTGAAGACCACCTGCAGCAGACCTTGAAATGACTAACGTGGAGGCAGGCTGAGATCAGCTTAAACCTGAGTTTCAAATGTACTCTACAACTCTTGCTGTTTCCTACTCCTCAAAACGACTTCATTTCCTACACCAACTGCTAAAGCAATAGTCCCGAAAGAGGGAGCAATAATTTACAGTAACTCTTCTTAATAGATGAACATTAATTTTATTTATTGTACCAAGAACCAAATTTACTAGAGACATAGTCCATGATTGGCATTTTGAAGGAAATATGGTAAATTACTCAAATCTATGGATATAGCTGTAGAGATTTATAAAACATTGCCTTCAATAGTTAGAACATGATATATGATTAGTGCTGAGGTCATGTCCAATGTTCATTTTGCTCATTTACTTTTGCAGGTGGAGTTGAAATAGTTGCCAATTCACAAAATGAAGGGCTTTTTTGATAATAATATACTGAAAAGTAGATTTGTGAAGATAGACTAAATAAAACCTGTTACTTAATAGCAAACATAAACTCAGAAACAATAAAAACTATTTGTGATTTTTTATCCTTGAAAAAGAAAAAAAAACCCAAAATCTATTAATGGTCTGATCTTATGAAGACTCAGTACTAGTCAAAGGACATATTACTTGACTAGTCCCACGCCTGGTAGAGAGTGCCGAAAGGGACTACTCACAGTAGTTAAGCACTGTGGCTGATGGTATTTAGAGGGTCAGTAATGATAGCTCAGTTCTCTGTCTATTCTCTTAGTCAGGTAAGAAATACATTTAAATCAATGAAATTGCTCAGGATTAACAGTAAAGTGACTGAGTGCAGAATCAGCCCCAATAGGAAAAGTTCTTATAGTTCATTGTGCAACTAAGCAGATAAGAAAAAGCTGTTTTCAAACATCTCAGACACACAACAGCCAGACACACGCACGAATGCACGTGCTGGGGAAATGAAATTAGCAAGTGGTGTCATTTGTTTTAGCATATGATCACATCTGACAGGCATGAGCTTGTCTCTGATGTGTTTTCTTGTTGGTGCTGGAAAGAAGAAAAATGTGAAGCCAGTTAGGAATGTTTCTGAATGTGATGCTCTCCTTTTTTCCCCTTTCTTTTTCCTTTCTTTCAGTAAAAACACTGGAGATGTTTAAAATCCCTAAATCATACAAGGCATATTTTTAATATCTTGTACTAGGGATAACCTTTTTAATAGTACTGGAAATCCCCATATACCATATCTAGGTGTATCCAGATGGATTGCTTCCATATGAAGACATTTTCTTTTGCCATTTTTCATTCTATTGTACGTATCTGTAACGTATGCTTTTTATAATGAAGGGCTACTCTTAATAACCTTGTATTTATTTTATTTTATTTTTTTTTTAGAAAGAGCAGATGTGATGAAGTGAATGAGAGCTATTGGTTTAATAAAGCACAGTCATCTTCCCTCAGATGTTACAATAAACCAGATTAGATAGAGCTCTAATGGAGAAAGCTCCAATGTTACTTCTGCTGTTGATAAATGGTCTGAAATTTCATTTTCTCTGCTCTGTGTATCTTGCATACGTGCTTGTGTTTAACTGTTTAGAATCTGGCACTGTAATGACATGAAAGCAAAGAAGCCCAGGATCTCAAAATAGCTCGTTATACACATGATGATTCCTACCTGATAGGGAGAAGTGAAAGGTGACAAATCCTTCCCTCTCAATTAAGTTCCTTTCATGAGAGTCTTCAGTACATTTCTGACTATAATGTCAGTCAAGCAATAACAGAAAACTCAGTATCATTATGGAAAAAAGACATTAAAACCTTTTTAGGGGTGGAGAGAGGGGATATGCGAATATACTTCAAAGWGAGGGTCTTGTTTTCCTTTTATTCCCTCAGTATTTCCATGAAACCTAAGGCAATGACATCACAACAAAACAAGGTTGCCAAGATATACTATACAAAAACATGTTTTCACATGGTTACATTTTCTGCAAATTATAGTTCTTGGAGTATAAATCAGAATAATTGTTTAAATCAGAGTGACTGTTGAAACAGATTTACAGAGATCAAATCAAAAATGTAATAATTCTTGTGGTTTCACTAATGCTCAGAGCACCAAATACTTCTGAAAATTTTGGTTGTCAGTTATATATAGTGTTTACATTAACATGCTGCTTGAACAGAGAAAATATATATTTTAAGATGAAAATGTGAATCCAGGGTTACAAGAATGTTTCTGAAACAGCTAAGTCATCTTGTTTCAAGTAAAACCAGATGTTTGCTTAAAGTGAAAGGCAATCATTTCTTTTAATTATGTTCACTGGTTAGGCCACCAGGAATATCCATATGTGCACACAATGATCCGATTAAAATCAAAGACCTTACGATGGAGAAAGCAATCAACAACTGAAAGACCACCAAATGACATGCGAGGCACTGACCTGGATTCCACTACCTCCATTCATTCATTTTCACTCAGCAAGTCAAACAGGAGAGACTGCTGGAGTCCGCCGAGGTCCCCTGGGTAAGTCACATCCCTAGACCCTGGAGGTATCTTCAGGAGTGATGGCCTCCAAAACAGTTGCTCCAAATTGATGAACCTGGACTAAACACATTTCTCAACTTTGCACAGGGTCGATACCTGCAAAAAACGTTCAGTATGCAGTAAGGAAACAGCTGCATCATGCTGCTTTGGTCATTTCAGCCTTTAGGATGTGTGATATTGTGGTCAGTCTAGTGGAAGAGAAAAAAATACGGAAACTCATAAAGTGTTTTGCATGAATACTTCACCAGAAGACAAGTGGATGGATAAATGGATCAAACAAGTGGATTTTTGTGTCCTCCTGAAATCCTGCCTGTAGATGCCATGTGGCTTTGCTTAGCAGAGACTGTAAGCACAAAACATTAGCACGAGGCTTCTTAAATAACCTGTACTCTTCCTGTCCTGGATGTTTCATATGCACTTATCTCCTGAATTTTTATCGGTGACTGCTGTGAAGCTTTACAACACTTTTCATGGTTTGAAATTTCTATTCAAAACTATGTTGCTCATGAATACAAGGATCTATTCTTAGTCCTCCTGTGAAGAAATTCCAAAAGCTCTGGCCTGCGGGAGGAGATGCACCTTCTGCTGGTTTACAGAGCAATAAACCATCTTCTGGGAACTGGCACCTACCTCTAGTAGGACCTCCTCAGCTCCTCTGTGATCCTACCAGCAGACAAGTGCAGCTCTATAATCATCTGATTCAATGACAACTATGTATTGTATATAAAAAATCGTGCATTACATTTATTTACTATATAATATACACATAATATTCACATAAACACACATGCACGCAAGCACCGCATGTATGTGTGTAATACATTGCAGATGGATAAAAAATAACATCATATCCTCTGATTTTTTTATAATATTCTTTCTGGAGCTGAACATTTTCTCCAGGAAGACGTGGCCAGTTAATTACTTCTTCTGTACGTAGTTTTCAATTGGTACTACCTCAGCTTAAAGGTACAGGACCCTTTTTTTCTGTGGCACACATCTTATCCAGTGAGCCTACTTTTACCTTTTTCTGGAGGATACTCAATTTTCTGGTGGTCTTTTATGTCAAACAGTTTCTTCACCAGTTTATGAAAAAGAAAAGAAAAGAAAAAAAAAAAGAAGGAAAGAAAACTTTCAGTAAAAGATGTTCTCTAGCCACATGCATTTATCAGAAAAGCTGGCATTTTCAGGCCAGACTGAATACATAATCAGGTGATAAAATGTCTTCACAGAAAACTGGATAAAACATACGGCTCCAGTGAAGCCATTAGGATTTTTAACCCTAATTTCAATGAGCCCAAGAAACATCCCCTTCTGTTTTTCCATGCTACTTCTGTCATGGTGGGATAGTTTATTTTACATGTACAGTTCCTGTGCTGATGATGTTCTCCTCTCCTGTTTGTGCATAGAATCATAGAATAGTTTGGGTTGGAAGGGACATTTAAAGGTCATCTAGTCCAACCCCCCTGCAAGGAGCAGGGACATCTTCAACTAGATCAGGTTGCTCAGAGCCCCCTCCAACCTGACCTTGAGTGTTTCCAGGGATGGGGCATCTACCACCTCTCTGGGCAACCTATGCCAGGGTTTCACCACCCTCCAGTGATCTGGAGGCAATTGCTGTATTGTTTTGCTTTTGTTTTCTAGTCCACTCTTTTCAGCAAAGCCCCTCACTGAAGAAGAGATCCTTTCCTTCCATCCTCACCGCTCTGCAACACAACCTTTCCCTCACCCAAACATAAATCTTAGCGTTCTAAGTTCAGCCTCTACAGTGTCCTTTGATAAACATGTATATGTATATGTAGACACCCATCTCCATGACAATTTTATTTTGGTCTTGTGAGTCCTGTGGCTGTGTACAGTCTTTTAAATGTTCCTCTTTCACATGGCTTTACTTAACTGTCAGTGTTCTCACAGGGCCCTTAGTGCATTGCGTCCAGTCCCTTAAAGCTCCTCTCATTGTTTTGACTAATAAGCAGTTACATTAAAACTTTGGGCCAGGATATTTAGAGGGAAAAAATCATGCAGACCCTGCAAATTTAGCAGCAGACACTTGATCTTTGCTGATTAGCATGTAGATGATGTTGCCAGCAATATCTTCTCCAAGGCATACTCCTGTCTTGAAATATAACATCTTCACCGGTTTTCAACATGAGACAGGAACCAAAACTAGCTAGCATTGGAGTGGATGACCTCCAAGTACCTCTGGCACTGCTCGATGGAAAGTAGATGGCATTAATGCTGATATAGAAGAGCAGCAGGCAGGCTAATTTGTAACCCAGCAGGATCCCAAAATATGTCCAAAATATTATTTATGACTAAAAGTTATAAAATAGAGTTAAGGCAGATTTTATTGTTTACTTATCCAAGTCATAAAATATACAAGCACAGCAAATATAAACAACAGCAAAACAAGCTGAGCAAAGGCAAGCTTTCAGCTAGCTTAATCATCTCTGAATTCTAAATATTATCTCACGACAGATGGCTGCTGGAGCCCGCGAAGGACTATACCAAATCCTGTTCCCTATTCCACGCGGACCACCCCTATCGAGGACACTTCCATCCAACTGTATTATCGCATATCCTGYCTTGAAACAGAAAATTTCATTTCCTCGTCACCATTTGGTGAGTCTTATGCTGGAAAAGGGCCTACTGCCTACCTTTTTCTGGACCAGCTTTTGCAGATGGATTGTTCTTTTCCAGTGTCTTTGAAGGAACAGTCAAGAACGTCTCCCTTCCTTACTATGCTGGTCTCGGTGAGTTTTTCTAGTCTAGTTTTTATACCCTTTCCATCACTGAATTCTAAACATTTACCAGTAGTATGTTAAGTGATACAAGCAATATCTGTTACATATACTGTGAGTTCCTGCTCATTCTTATTTATTATTCTTCTCTTCCATACTGCTTTGGAAGCAGTACATACTTCCTTCTGTACATACTTCTTTCCATACCACACCACTAAGTATCCTATTGCTTATCTGAGAGTGGCTCAGGAAAAGGACATAAAATCAGAGGATAACATAAAAAAGGGTCACAAATTATATAAATAGAACACTTAATACATCTACGTGCCCACGCATGGTCCATATATTCACCATGAGAGACACGTGCATATCTGGTTTTAAATCCTCCAGTGACCAGGACTCCAGAGCCTCTCCAGGCAATTTGTTCCATTCCTTAACTGTGGCTTTTTTTCCTAATATATAACAAAATTGTCCCTCACTGCAAGTTAAACTGGTTACTTCTTGTTCTATGCGTCATGGCTGTGAAGAGCAGATTATTGCACTTTCCTGTATTTTAAAGACTSCTAAAAAACAAACACTTGTTTTTGAAGCCCCCTGACTACATGGGCTGGATTCAGCATATCTGGAATGACTTAATTAACAGAATTAATACCAGATGACTTACTTGATCAATCTGAACCAATCATTCTATTTCAAACTAGGCTGAAAAAAACATTTCTAGAACTTGCAGACAAATTGTATTTTGGATGGAAATATTGTAAAATATCAGAAGTTTGCAAAACGAATCCATTTTTACAACTACTTTGTGAACTTGGAAAAAGTGAGGCTTAAATGAGAAAAGTCCAATATTTGTCTTTTCCTCTCCCACTTCTCATTTCATTTAGCCAGAAAATGAACTCAGTATTCAACAAAAGTATGTTTTATATCAAATAATATCTAATTACTACATTTGTTAAATAAAGATTAATAATTAAGCAGCCTGAAATGCAATCACTATTATAGTTTAGAGATAAGAGAAAAGCATTTGAAAGGATCTTAAGTAAACTACAAAAACATGGGTTAATCTTATGAACAAATGAAAATCCATAATCCTCCTTAGGCCACGGTCTGCTGGTAATGCATTCGCAATTAAAGTACTGCGTGATTTATGGAAGTCAAAAAGGAAATTACTCAAAAACATCTATGCTGAATGCTTGTAACTAGCTCCCACTCTCCCAAAGGACAGGACTTTAACCATCGCCATGGCTCAGCTGAGAAGATCTTTGACTTGTTTTGCAAAATGTTTGCTTGACTTCTTCAACTTCATCGGTTAAATGTGCTTAGCTCAGTAAGATAACTTGCACACAAGGTTACGCAAGACTTGTAATTACAGTATCAATCCTTATAAGATATTTTGTAACAAATGGAGGAGTCTATTTTTATTCTATTTTCATATTCCTTGAGGAAAATGTTCAGACTAATTAATTTCCATTAACATCTAGAACTCAGCACACCAATAAATATAATTATGATCTCCTTCCATTTTTAAAATTTTAGACTATTTCAGTCTGTTCTAGTTATTAAAAGATCTATTCAGGACATTAATATTAGTGACAAAGATAAAAATGAAAACTTTTTTCACAAAGAATCAAAATTCCAAAGTTGTTTTAATTTTAAAATCTTTACAATAGACTGCTTTTACCATGTTTTTAAAAAGCCAACATTGTTTAAAGTTGCCACATTAAAACATATTGAGACCATTTCGATGGAATATGTAGGTTATAGTAAAAAAGAATTCATGAAAACTTAAGCAAAGTATTTGTGAGTTTTCTTTAGTCATGATAATCCACCAGAAATCCCAAGGGGACAAAATGCGGTAATATAAGGTAAGAAAAAAGCAACTTGCAATCATGAATACAGGTTGCTCTCAGCTTGATGATCCTGCTTTAATCATAAACTTTTTAATAGGAAAGCTGGGAATGAACTACTAATTTGTTGGTATTGAGGAACAAGATGTGGTTGAAGGCTTATGTCAAAGTAAGCCCCCGATTCATGCGTATTCACCTGTACTTTTTGGTCTCCACTGTAGAAGAAATCCRTTGTGGAGATGCAAGTAGCAGAGCTGATTCACCACACTGGCAGCATTAGTCTTAGCCTGAGAGATGGAACTGATTTTATGAGTGAAAAAATAACACTGACCTTGGGAAAAAATGCAAACAAGAATATAGGATTCCATGACACTTCCTGAGCTAAAAAAATGAGAAGTCATC
The DNA here is from genome assembly GCA_035582835.1 of Phoebastria nigripes. Lineage (NCBI taxonomy): Eukaryota > Metazoa > Chordata > Aves > Procellariiformes > Diomedeidae > Phoebastria > Phoebastria nigripes. The sequence continues at coordinate 516,396 of JAYKAV010003026.1, read as the reverse complement.
CTCCACTAAGTCTTTTCCTGCTTATTGGTAAGTGCAGATATACATTTTAAGGACTACCGTAACTGATGGCAGTGATTCAGCTGGGATCTGAAATGATTGCACTTCTAAACTTCATCAGTACATCAGTACAGTGAACATACAGGATCCACAAATTACTAGTACTTACAGCCTATTTGATCTTCAAAATGCTATTGGGAAAATTGAGTAATAACAAATAACAAACRCGTTTGAAAATCATCAAAAAGTTTTGTTCGGTGATAAAAATCTACACCGACTGCGATTCTAATTCATCTTTCCTTTTAAAAGCTGTAAAGGTCAGATCGCTGGCTCTGCTCTGTGATCTGCAGAAGACTTTCGGCTAGTACCTGGAGGAAGAGAGCCAGCGAGGGGCTGCAGAACCCAGCTGCAGCTGGGAAGGGGCTGGAAGGACAGGCTGTCCTTAATGGTCCTCTCTAATTACCAAGTGAGCCAAGAGATGGTGAGACCCCAGTTCTGCAAATGCAGACAAAGAGACCTGCAGGCAGAATTTTGTCAGCTGCAGCCTCCCAGTCCGTTGATGATACTCACAGACCACTTCCACGTTGCAGCTAAAAAATGATCACAGTATCATATCAACATAGCCAAGAGAACTTGAAGAAACAGTGCACATTCTGATTGCAGCCTGGCAGTAGCAGTCCAGGCTATATATACCCAGGTGGGTTTAAGGTGTGGGGGTGGGAGGTAAAGGGAAGAAGCTGGAGGAAGCAGTCCTCCACACCCTCCTCATCCCTCCAAGCAGCAGCTCCAGAAACAGCCTGGAATTTGGGTGAGGAGACAAGAAGATGTCTGTTGGTGGAATTGCTACCATCACTATCACAGTTGCATCTGCCCTGGACTTGAAAACAGCAGCATTATAATAAATTTCAAGGAATTTCTGGCATTTCTCACTTTAAGGGATGAAGATCCTGCTTGGGATAGGGGATGTAAGTGCAGGGAAGGGTTTTATTTGGCCTGTAGTCATGTTATTTTGTCATATATCCCAGCTTGCCCATAAATTTAACCTTGGTCACCAAATTCAACCACATTTGTCGGCAGAACAGGCAGTTCATACATATTAAGCTCCTAAAAGATTTGGGAAATAGACTACTGGATTAAGAAAAGACCGCAGGTTAGCATCTCCACTGTCAGAAAAGCTGCTGCATCTGCACAGTGACATTACTAGACACCAGAGAAGCCATTCAGAAAAATTCCCCCCAAAGCAAGGCTTATTCAGGTCTGGTCTTCATGGGAACGATTTGCATTTTGTTTTTGTTTATTGGTTGCTTGCTCAGGGTCTTCTGAGGGAGCTGGATGCTTACATTGTTTCTCACTTATGGTGAAATACTTTTTCTGAATACAAGACCTTGAAGAAATGTCCCAGATTTTTCTGGGAAACGACTTTCTGGATGGTGCTAGAATTATCACATCCAGTTGACTGGTATTATTTTGTCACCAGTGCACACATACTTTGTCCCCCAACAAGTCTGTCTGTTTGGAGTAAATAAGAAACAACACTTTGTTTCAAGGGAAACAAAGGAGAAATCCCATTTTCCTTTGTGTACCATGCATTTATCTCTTAAGTGCTTTCAGATATACAGTTTAAATTTAAAAAAAATTCAACTTAATAAAGTTGCACTTTTTTTTCCTTTTAAGCTCACAAAACTCTACATGTAGAACTAAAATCACCATGAAACACAGCCTTAGGAGAAATAATATGCAGTAGGTTTCTATAATCTATTCAACTCTATTTATGTAAGAAAATTCCCATTTCTACAATTGAGCTAGAAATTGGCATTATATATTTTATAAGTTTCAGAAGACTGAAAATGAAGATTTGAAGACAGAGTATTAGACCATTTCACACCAAAAGATGCATGTTCTGCTGAATGTCTGTATACAGCATTTCTTATCCAAACAATGTATGTGGACCCTTTTGTCAAGTTTTTCAGTCCTTCTGGAATTCTTAYGATTTCCTGAAAGGTAAACCTTGTTTTCCCAAAGGAAGTAGCTGAATTGCAACAAACTCAGTTTGCCGAAATCAAGTTGTGAAGTCAGATAGTAGATCATACATACTGGATGAAATCTCTTTCCATTATTTCTGCTTTGCTGTGACGTCTTTTTAGATGTTATAATTATGATCAGAAAAGTCTGTAAAAAATTCTGTTCTAATGTAGATTCCATTCTAAGCATTATGTTATAAATATCAACACATTACAAGATCAGATTACTTAAATTCCTAAGCTTTAAACATAAAATTTTGTCATAAATTTTGAAAGAAATACAAGCTGTCATCAAAAGTATCTCTCCATTACCTTAATTTTCATCTTTCCTGCCTTACACATTCTTAGTCTAGTAACCAATTAATACACAAAGGTAACTTTGAACAGCTTGAAACCAGCTTAGGAGCTTTTCCTTTGCAGAAAATATACCAGTTTATGCATTGCCAAATTATGGAACATAGTACTTCAGCATTTCTATATAATTAAATTTACAAAATATTTCCTTTAATTACGTAATTTTGAAAATCTTTTGGAACATGAGAAAAAATAAATAATTTTATTATCTCTCTTTTTAGGCCCAGGATGTTCCTTCTACAGTGCATTTTGTTGTATTATGCAATTTATAAAAAGTGCAACTTGCTAGAAACAATGTTCTTTCCCATTTTGCACTGTATGCATACAAGCTGGTGTTTCACAAAATTAACAGGCTGCAAATGGCAATAGAGTGTCAAAGTTCAAATAATTTTTTTTTTTTTTTTTTACGTTTCACATATTCAGGTACTCTTAGGTGTCTTGAAAATAATTATACAGGCTCTGATTCTTCCATTATAGTAGTAGTAGATGTTTATCTCAAATTTCTGTGGTTTGAGGCATACATGACTGTATGAAAAAATAGGCCCTTCCCAACCATGTCTGTAGGTGTCCTCACAACTGAAAGAGAAGCACATTACTGGGAATACAAGAAGCTTTTATCCTACCAGGATGCTCCACTAGCTTTCTGCAAGTCCCAGGCAATACATACGACTCTGTCACAAGGAGGGGATCTACAAGAGTGACCTTGGATAACAACACAACACACCTCTATTGCTTCCACAACGATGGGGACTGGGTATTTCTTAACAACAAAAGTTTCAGCAGGGAGGGAGGGGTTCCCCTTAAACATTATGCTAGAATAATTGTTACAGTCCATCTCGTTTCATGCTTTCTTACATCTAACAGCCCAATATGCACATCTGATTCACTTCTGTGTAGACCACTTAATAAAAGCCTTACAGCAGTTTTTACTGRTACATGCAACCTCATCTCCCATTTTCTTCTGCAAAGAGCAGCCTCTTTCTTTCAGGAACTCACTGATAAAACATTATGACCCAAACAGTGACCCTGATGTTAGGGATACCTAACAGATATTTCGACCCACGAAAATCCATAAATAATACTTAGATGTAAACTTCAGTCATTATCACTCCTTCTGCTCTTTACTTCCAGTCTTAGGTGGTCTCTGGGCTCAGACTCTGGGACCCAAGCAGATGGTTTTAGTCTTTAGATAAATGTATGGAATAAAATAMTTGTTAATATTGAAGCACTGAGTATATAAGTAAATCAAGCTGCAATTATTTTAGACAGAATTATTCTGGAAATATATTTCAAGCTTATCTTTTGATATTCCAGAGGCAGTGGAATTAATGTCTGCATAAAGTATGTGAAGAAATCTAGGATCCTTTGATTTTAAAAGTATCCTGCAGCATTGATTTATGCATGCGAGTATTTACAAATTGTTAAAACCCAACTCTTTATCTTCCTTCTGAAAAAAGGACTTACTTTCAGGTGAGTTTTTCAGTAACTGATTTACTCTTTGGTGCTCTTTGACTCCACCTCATTGTTCTTCATAGATCTTTGCACTGTGGACATCAAAATAAGGCTCCAGGGTAGTTTGTACCAAATTTGAGGAGCTATTGATGACTGAATGCTTCCCTTCTATATATTCAAATATCATGTTCACCTTTGTATCCTTTAGTCCACATGGGGAGTCTGTTTGCAGCTGTTTATCCACCATGATTTTTCATCCTTTTTAAAAATTATTACCTTCTTTTTCACCTGATAATGATTCTTTGCTTAAAATTATTTATTGGGATCTATTGCTTAGGCAGATTACATCTATTTAATATGTTACATTGATTCCATGCCCTTTCCATCTCTTAATGAAAGAACATCAACAAAAATTAAAATATATAACACTGACCTTTTTCTCTTATCATCACTGTAATATGTTGCTGTAACGTTATTGCTACATCGAAGTATTTTAACATCTATTTTCATAAGCAAATGCTGGTTGTCTTTAATTAAATTCTTTAAATTTATTATGAATGAGGTTGACTAATATATATTCCATGCTTTTGTCTGAAATCAGCATCCCCCTGACAATCCTGTAATCACCAGCATCACCGTATTTATTCCTTTTACGTATAGGCTTGGCACTATCTTTCTTCCTACTGTGGTGTTTCAAAAGTCTTGAAATACTCACTGAAAGTGAACACTATCGATTCTGAAATCTTCCTTGGGCAGCTATTTTAAAACTCTCAAATGGAAAAAATCTGAATCTAATGCTGATCGTTATTTAAGAACTTTGATTATTACAAGATAATAATAAATATTTTTATATAATGTAAATGTATTATCTACCTTTTTCTTTTATTTCAGAACAAAAATATTTATTAAACACAGATGTCTTTTTATGCATTGTTATTTACTGTTCTAAAAATGCATCAATAACCCTGTTCATTTTCTTTTTTTTCTCCAAAAAGTGCTTTCTTCATATCGCTTAACACTTACAGCCAGATTTCCTCTTCACAGTGTCAGTTTTCTACAGCTTCCAACATAAAAAACCCAACAAAACCCAGATTATAAATTGTTTTCTTGCTACACCTGTTATAGATATAGGTATTGTTACTGCTGCTTTCATTGGTAAGCATTTTGGTTCTTTTAAACAAGCTTTTCAATTGTGGGATTACGCTGTTTAGGGTTTGGAGTAAACAGTTTTTAATTACCATTCACATTTTTCTGATTAAATTTTTCCTCCCAGATGATTTGATTCATAATTGTTTTCAGCTTTGTGAAATTGATCCTTTTAAAGCACAAAGGGGATGCACGCACGCACACGCGCACACACACACGCTACAGACATTAATACATGCGTGCATGTGTGTGTGTGTGAGTATTTAGGAGTGCGTGCGGGTGTGTGTCTGTATGTCTATTGTACAGCCTTGCACAGATGGTTAGGATTTTATTATGTTTATACAAAGCAACTATAATCAAGTCACAAACACTTGAGCTGAACCACAAGTACTGGGAAATTCTTCTACTAACTTGATGTCTAGCGCAGAGTTGTCCTGTGCTGTGTGCAACACTTTCTGACTTAGACAATCAACACGTACAATATTTTGAAATTCTCAGGACATTCAGTACTGGTAGCATGCAGCCACCAGCCAGCATTTCCCAGCCTCCTCAAGTCCCCCAAAAAAATCCTTTGTCCTTCCCTAGGCACTGAAGATCGGTGCTGTTTATTTCATCAGTCACAGTGACCAATACTGACAATAATTTAGAAATAAACTAAGATCACAATATGAATAGCAGCATAGCAGAATATAAATGCAAATTACAGATCTCTCCATTATTGAATTATAATCACATTAATACTAGATAAGATGGTCAGAAAATATTGAAGAGGCAGAGATTCAGAAGTTAAAATAAGCAGGTGTTTTCCATGGGCAGAGATCAAAAAGCCAATCTGATCAAATCCGACCAAAAGTTATACCCTCTGCGGTGTCAGATAGAATAATTTTGTATTACAAATTAGAAATAAATACATCTGTCTTATACAGGTAGGGGTAGTTTAGCATTAGTGGTATCTGATTTTCCTATATATAGTGGAATAAAAGTTTTTATCTTTGATGAACTTGAAAGAGAAGGGTTGGGCTTATTGCTACTGTTTATTTTGGCATTGTTTCTACAGCCATACATAAGGGTACCTCAGCAGCTACCCAAGATCTGTTTTGAAACCCAGGGAGAGGTTGCATTGCCTAAACAGAAGGATTCAGTGTCATTTTAGGCACTGAGTTGTGTCCTACCTGGCCTCCACCTGACTCTGCAGAAGGCAGCAGAGTTTCCTGAAGTCCTGAGACCTATCTCCCAGCTCCACTCAGATATCTTGGCTACTTTGAGGCACCTCAAATGCCCATGGGCGCCCACGTTTAGGCAACAGAATCCCACTCATAGCCTCTAACTTTAGGTTGGGTGAGCAGGATTTCTTTCTTAACAGGTTGGTCACCTGCTAAGAATTTTCAAAGTAAAATGTGAGTTTCACATTTAAACATTTAATCTCTCTTTTTATTTCTGTTCACTCTCCTTTGTTATTGATATGATCATGTATTTTATACATTTCATGTGCCATGTGTGAATTCATATCTTATCTGTATTATACTGATTCTCATTTTCTTACCAGTTCTTGTGTTTCAGATTTTAAGTAAGACTCTGACCTTAGTGTTTCTGATGCAAAAATTTGCATCATTCTCAGTTCAGATCTGGAGGCAGGGGTGTCAGCATTTCTAGCTTTCCTTCCTTCCCTTCTTCTGTAGCTTGGTGCCTCCTAACCGGGTCCGCTGTGAAGTTCCCAAGAACTTCACAAGTTCTCCTTCTGCACTGATGCATGTCCGAAGTATATCCTTCTTTCTCCACCAAAATTAATCAAATGCTTCATTAAAATGCAAGAACCTTGCAAAGATTGGAAGTGGGTTGGATGAGACAAGATATTCAACTCTCCATCCCACGCAAGAGTGGGGTATTTCCACATTGCCTACACTGAGACATGACAACCAGGGAGTACCTTCAGCAATGTCTCTTTCTTCCAGACTCTCCTCCTGCTTGTGCTCAGAACATAAGCACGAGCCCTTTTCATGGAGCTATGCAGAACACTGCCTGATCCTGATGCTTTCAATTTCACAAACCTAATTTCTTATATCTATCTATCTATTTATCTATCTATCTATCTATCTCATTTGGTTGTCTGGTCATCAGTTCTTCTTTTGTGAATAATAAATAATAATGAGTAATAATGAATAATGATAATAAAAAATAACATTCTCCAACATCTATCACGCTCTTTTTAATGCCTAATTGTCAAAATGCTTTTCAACCCCTCATTAGTCTCTGCAGTATAACCAGTACTTGTCCTTCCAAACCAGAAATCTTTTCATTTTGCAGAGCCAAGAAGGGGAATTGAGGACCATGACTGCTCGTCAGAGGAACCACATACATGTCTTTTTAGTAGGGCCTGTAGCGATAGGACAAGAGGTAATGGTTTTAAACTAAAAGAGGGTAGATTCAGACTAGATATAAGGAAAAAATTTTTTACACTGAGGGTGGTGAAACCCTGGCACAGGTTGCCCAGAGAGGTGGTAGATGCCCCATCCCTGGAAACATTCAAGGTCAGGTTGGAGGGGGCTCTGAGCAACCTGATCTAGTTGAAGATGTCCCTGCTCATTGCAGGGCGATTGGACTAGATGACCTTTAAAGGTCCCTTCCAATCCAAACTATTCTATGATTCTATGTTGGATGTGCTTTTAGCCCACTGTCATTTTGAAATAAAATGTTTATTTAATGGATCATTTTTAATAGATGTTAGTTTGCTCAGAGGCAAATGTACTCATGTTAAACATACATTTGCAGCATAATCTTAGTGAGGGGCCAGGTAAAAATTAGTAGATTCATTTAAATGTGCTGTCTTGGGATCACTCAATAGTCACCAGAAAAAGATGAAGGAATCTCCAGGGAGGGTTCATTCCACTCATTTCAGGATGGAATTAAACAACTTTCTAATGTGTCTATTTCCCTACAGGGAGCCTGTAGCTGTATATGTCAGACACTCAGCATTTAGACAGCTAAAGTTAACCAAAAAGAATCCCACCCTAAATATTAAAGTGAGAAATCCCCTTTTCTATGTATCATTATAAATGACCATTAAAAAAACTATATCTAGCCTCTGCCTTTGTTAAGAGCTTGATTTACAACAGCCCTTAGGTCATTATCTACTGATTATGATGACAGATTAATCAAGCAACGTGTGTTAACAAAATTTATGACACACCATATCACATCTCCAACATTAGGAAAATGGAGAAAAGAATAGTATGCCTTAATCTTCTATGTGAACACAGTTTTTATTTGGGCTCTTCTGATGCTCTAATGTTTATAAAACCAAATAATAAAACAGGTTGTATTTACCATTATGATTATGTAGCAGATCGCATAGTGGTTAAAATTAATGTTCTCATTAACTGTGTCAAAGATCAAGCTATTACATATAAGCATTCAGATGCAGTGATGACAGGCACAGTATATGATCTCAAATGGACCTGTATTGGTTGAGTCAGTGCATACACTGATGTCTTGAACCATAACTAGAGCTTCTGGGACCTGCCGATACACAAGTAGAACTTGTTACCATCAGTAGTAATTGAGAAGGGACGCTCCGTCAGCTAATATCTCCACGGGGAACTACCACACCTTTCTTGAAAGCAAAACTATCTGAAGGCTCCCAGTTTCTGAGGATGAGCTTTATCAGAACACAAAACATTAAACTGTGAAAAGATGTTAAATAATAGAAAAAGTTCAAAATAAATCTTACCCTAAACCCATTGTATCGTAACGTAGCACGTTCTTTTCTCCCATCTTGCTCTCTAAGTGTTCAGCATTTTTCTGGTTTGAATAAACCCTACTCATTTCTTTGGGAAAGGCTCCTTCTTTCTTAAACTTGCTGATCCCAGCTCCTCTTTGTAGTCACCACTGTGCCCTAAACGTATAGGCTTGCCTGTCCCATCATGTACCGCAGAACGTCTCCCCAGCAAGCATCCCAGCTGACCTCCAGGGAAGCCTAACTTTGCTCTCCGTTGGGGACGCACATTGCAGCAACCTCAGCAAAGCAAACAGGCTGCCCTCGTAGCAGAGCAAAATGTTAACACGTGGAAAAAAGTTTAAGCAAGCAAGTTTTTGTAGCACCAACACTAGCATGCACAAGTTGTGGAACTCCGGCAGTGCCGCACTGCACCTGAGATCCCATGGGACACTCTCAGCAGCCTCTCTTTTAGGTGAGCAGAATTTGTACCTACATTTCCACTGCTATGCTGTTCACAACACAATGCTTCTCTCTCATTAAATACCAGCTTGCTCCTCGTCTTCTCGGAAGGACAGGTTAGCACTGTACATGATGCAAAGATAGGAATTGGCTGCAGAATGAAAGGCTATGTGCCTAGATCTAAACATTTGCACCYGTAATCCTCTGCCTTTCTCTGTTTCATCTCCCAGGGGTGCTTTAGGCCTTATTTCTTGGTCCACGTTAGCTATTATCTGTCTCTCCAAAGTGCTTCTCTCCATAAGTCGATGGGGTGAGGATAGCTACTGTGTTCTAGAGCGACCTTCCCCTTAAAGGACTGATCAGAAATTCAAAAAGTCAATAAAAACACAGTGATTTTGATTAAACTCTCGTTGGGTAACACATTTCTGCTTGTTTTCTAGAAAGAGAGCACCACATTACAAAAGCATGGAATAAGTGACTGCTCCAAGTGTGTGCCCTCCTAGTCTTCAAGGATATTTGAATAGCTACAAAAACGGATATCCTTCTCAGTGATCTAAATCGGAGGGTAATATCAATCATGGTTTTTCCACTGAACTACTCTGTGATCTTGTGCAATCAATTTCACTCTCTGGGCCTGTTTCCAACCTTTTCTTTCTTTCTTCTTTTTGTCTGCTTATCTATACACCTGGCTTTTGATTTGTGTTTGAGCAATGCTTGGTACCTTTTGGCCCTGATGCTGGGTGGGGCTCCTATAAGCTACTGTAGTGTTATCATCCTCATCATCCTCAGCCACGCGTGCTGGTTTTTGACCGTGTGTCCCACAATATGCCTGAACATCAATGTGGACTCTGTGAAAGGAGTTAGAGATGGCCCTGACATACATGAACATTACTCCCCCTGAAATCTCTGGGAGTTATGTGTACATCTGAGGGCAGAGTTCGGGCCATAAAGTTTAAGTACAAGCATCTGGGCACAATTTTCTCCAGTGAGCAGGATTCCAAGTTTCTGTAACATCTGCTGTGGGAACTATAAGTACTTTATATTAATGTTTTACACTGTGTTAGCTATAATCACCTTTTTAATGGGAAAAAATGCAGTCATCTCCACCTGGTGATTCCAGTGATGCGGACACCTGTCTGCTAGGAATTGGACTGAGACCATCAATGCATTTCACACAAGCAATTGAAGGGCTATGAGATGGTAATGGCCTTAGGTTATAATCTGCAAGTGACCCATGCGTGCTGGGTTTTTTCCAGCAGAACATCATTTTCAGATAAGCTGTTTTTTCTCTGTAGGGATTCGGCTAGTTCTATCACTTCATATTTTTGCAAACTGTTTGGCTAAGAGATAACAAACACATTCACACACAGGAAAGAAAAGAATCCTTTAGCAGTGCTGTTTGCACAGAAATCAGAACAGTGCTGTAGTATCTATTATGATTCTTTTAGTCTGTTTCCCACTTATATATGTAAATATATAGCTAGTAATGATGGTTTAATGTTTTCCAATAACTTCAGTAGTCCTCTTAGCTGTTAGTAGTTTCTTGATGTTTGTTGTCAATCTCATTATGCAYGTGGTCCTGATTAAGGAGAAGCACTTGACTACATTTTATACTTAAAGCTAATTTTTCTCATCTATCTAATTAAGAGAATAGTGAAAAGAAGCATAGTCACACAGCCCACACTCAGGTGTCTGTTGCCATTTGTAGACTGTTATCGATACTTGAGTCAGTCAGATTAAAAGAAGCTGGAATAAATCTGCACTGTCAGTTTTTAACTACAGTTGTAAAATGTCATTATAATAAAAGATATGCTGTAGTTGAACTATAGATGGAGTTATAAAGAGCTAGGTATGTACTCGGATACATTTTAACTAAAAATAAATCCTGCAAGAATCTTTCTGTTCGAGGAGGAATATTTTACCTCTCCCGCTCCTATGCTTACTTTAGTTCCAAAACCACCCAAAAGGCATTATTTTCAGCTACATTTTTTAATTAGTTCTTACAGCCTGGCCTGTGGAAAATGAGTTGGTGAAAAAGTAAAATTTAGTGGTAAACTTTTCCCATAGTTTCCCATTTTTAATGTGATACACTATTGATAACCAGAATATCATTCCCTATGAAAAGGAAGAATATGTTTAGGAAAACTGATGGGGATTCAGTCTATTTCAGTACCAAAGTAAATCAAGTCCTAGATCCCTGTCTGATACAGTACCAGGCCGTGCCCTGGTCTGGTGTCAGCATCAAGAGAAGGGGGTTCTGAACTTAACAAAGACAGCTGTATGGATATATACAGGCATTATACATATAAACAGAATCTGTAAGATGGAATCCCAGCATCCTATTAAAAAGCCACGCAGGAGGCTTTTTACCACCAGTAAAGGAGAAACCATTGAGCAACTTTCATCTCCCCTGAATGAACCCCAGTATGAACTTCCCGGAGATAAAATCACCCTCACTCAGAAGAATGGTGCACAAGGGTGTGCCACGTGTCTGCAAAACCCCAGGGAGATACTCCTCTCTTCCTCTGCAGTTGTAACTCTCAAGTCGCAGCACCTAAATGCAATTTTGCCTCTTGGATGAACGCGAATAAATTATTGGAGTTTTTTAATCATGCACCAGGTGTTTGTTAAGTTGTAAAACCAAGCGACACAAGTACTTCTAATACTTGCCTCTGAGTCAGGGGTTAGTAGGCAAGATACCAATATAGCTGAAAAAGGTTCGTTTGCTAAAGCCAACTTAAAGTCAATATGGGAGTATAATTTTCCTCTACTTGTGATTTTCTTCACACTGATTCCAGCTCCAAGCATTGAGATGGACTGATGAATACATGTTTTTACTGGATAAGCAGGTAGGGAAGTCACAGACAAAAAAATTCCACAGAACCTTTATTTTTACCATACTGAAGTTGTTGCTAAGGAGTAGGTTTTCTTCCATGCAAAATAAAATTAAATTGAATAGATTGAAATTCTCCAGCTTAAACTGCATGTTATTAACACTGGCTAAGAAAAGTCCTAATTTTCTGGCACCTTCAAGCAGTATGCCTTCAAAAGGAAAAATTAATAACTTGCTTCTTACCCCAAGAATGGACCATAAGTGGTATTGCCAGTCAACAGCTTTAAGCTCTTCAGTTGTCTGGATGTGAATGGTCTATAAGAATCTGTCTGGATTCACCAACGTTGTGGGAACCTTCCACTTCCACTTGGCTTGGGAAGTGTGAATTCTTATTTTGCAAAGAGCCTGGGGATCTTGCCAAAGCTAATATTCTGGGGTCCATATGTGTTAAGTGATCGGCAATTCTGGAATACGGCATCAGGGAGTCAAATGGGGGAAGCCTCTCAGAGACACTTCAGCCAAGGAAAGGAATTTGGATTTTTTCAAGAATAACTTTAAAGCAGAGAAATGGCCAAGAACAGATCATTTTAATTTTGGAAAAATTTAAGACAAGAGAACTTTTGTCCAGGCTATGTGCATCACAACCTGTCTTCAGGGGTGCTTTTTACAGCAATTTTCTGTGTTGCTCTAAGTGACAAGCACTTTCCTTAACATTGACTGTGTAAAATGAAATGTCACTGCACTCAGGCTTGTGACCTTTGAGATGACAATAATACGCATTTTTTACTAAACCTTTTCTACGTCCATTGGAATGACTATATGCCAGCTAGCGCAAGAATCCTGACAGTGATAAAGCACCAAATATTTATAGATCGTAGTTGCCCATTCATCACACATCAAGAATGCAAATCATTGTTGTGCACTTTCTAATGTTTTAACAGAATCTGGCTAGCACTGAAAAAAAAAAAAAATTCTTACCTTTTTTTCTTTCACATTTGTCCACCAAAGCTCTAGATGTTCTCTCATACATAATTCTAGGGTTTATAGTTGGAAACACATATTCCTAACCTCACTCTTTCTGAAGTGATGCTCCCATTGATGTGAATGCATGCAGTGATAGGTAGGTTTCTAAGCATTATTAAACACATTCTAAAATATCTTTGAGACATTAACATAGCTGACTTTATAGAAGTGGCCAAAATTAGGAGAAATTAATTCAGCCTACAGCTTACATATAACAGCTCTGATGAATATCCTCAAAATATGGCTTAAATGATTCCATCTCATTTACACAACAGTTAATTTAATCACACATAATAATATGCAGATTATTTTCAATGAAGCTTGATAACAATATCCACTATAGAGACCACTGCTTTCCTGGCTTCCAGGAAAGGTGAACTGTTCTGAGAAAAACACTAACAAACATTAACACTGTCTCTGGGATCATTCCATGAAATTATTTTGATCTCTCTTTGTTTAGTGTATGAATTTTAGTACATTGCTCTATCACTCTGCTAAACCAAAATCCCATGTAACGTCATAAATCTTTAGATAAGTAAAACTGGTATTAAACACTAAACACTACACATGTAGAATATCTAAAAGAACCTGGTCAGAACACACTGGACCTTGACACTTCTTCAATACACGTTTGAGAGCCCAGTGCTAGAAAAAACCAACTAGCATTGAAGTTTCAGTTCGCTTGATCTGTGGTGACTGTTTAGAGTGAAAAGTAAATATCCCAGTGGTTCTTCATGACTGCAGCTTTCTTAACTGATGTCCTCTATGTAATATACAATGGCATTGGCTTAGCAATGTTTGACATATATAATTCCATTATGTATGGCTTCATCAAACAAAATCACGTCTCTCTCCTTAGTTAACTCCCTCTCCAGAAGTGAAGAATACTTCTACTAAGGAAACAGTGGGTGGCTTTTAAGAGAGGTTGATGTAAACATGGTAACAAGAGGAAGGGCCAGCAAGCAGATGGTCTTCTGACTTCTCATTTTAGAGCTACTGTAGCAAGTGTTGAAAAAGCCTTCCATCCTCCTGATGTAAAAATGTGGGGAAAACAGCCCTTTAGGAAAACCACAGAAAAGAGTAATGACTGTATATTCTGTCATCTATCAGTGGGAAACGTTCAAAAATGCAATTCCTTTCATGGAACTGATTAATATTTCAAACAAATGTGTACCGCACAAAGGAGATGTGGCTATTCACAGTGGCTATAAATTACTGCAGATTACTCTGGAGAAAGGTCTGGGAAATGAACACCACTTTTCACAAGGGCCAGGATGTTGGCATGAAAATAGTTTGTATTTACATTTTAGCATTTTCGTAACATCAGATCAAGCCACTTCAAAGTAAGTGTTCTTCTGATTTTGTTGGATTGCAGCCTTTTGTGTTTTCCTTGGAGGCCTCCCTGCCACTCACCACAATACAAGTGCATGTACAAATACATACACACACACAGAGCTAGGCAAAAACAAAAGCACATTGCATCCAGTTGTTAGAGAACATGTAGAGTTATCTGTCATGCAACATCTATGAATATTCAAATAAAGAAAAAAATCAACATTTCAGTTAATTCCTTTCTTCCTTCTGTTTTTACATTACTTGGGAAAAGGGGAAGAATGCAAAGAGGTTGAGGAAAGACAGAATATGTTCAGAGCTATAATCCAAAGAGGAGTTCTCCCTTACTGATTTTTTTCAAGTCTAAAAACCAACTGAGATTCTAAATTTCTCTTCTCTTTCTTCTGCAAAACACTACTTTATGGTCATCATCTCCCTTTCTGAGATCTAACATACACTCATGAGGTCAGCTGGCTGGAGAGAAGACACAGTTCCTTCATTTTATTGACTACATAAATAGTGAAATAAGAATGACTGTGCTCAAGTTTCAGGGAACATCTAGTTCACACCAGACAGGCTCAGTGGATTAACATTATAAATCACATCCTCTACTCTTCTTCATCACAGTATTTCTATGGTTAATGTTGTAATTTGAGTATCTATCTCTACCAGAACTGAATATCTGAATAGGAAGGATGCTGTTCATCTAACAGTCTAGTCGACTGACACCAATTTTATCAGTGTTCATTTAAATCAATTACAAAAATATAACATCATAGTATTCTGTACTTATTCCAATCACTGGTTTTCACTTACTTCTGCTCATCAGATTTTCAGAAATAATCTCAGATTTTGAAAGGGTCTGATTTTGCATATCCAATTTGAAAAACTTATTTTTTTGTATTTTGTGGACGTGTTGATCTATTTGCTGCTTTTGTTAACTGCAATTGAGTTACAGCTGACTGAGGCCTCAACAACAACAAATTTTTTTAAAAATTAAATTAATTAGATTAAATGAATTTAAACTAAATGAATCTGAGGCATCAAAAATTAGCAGTCATGTCTAAAACCTTTTAGAAACAAGCACCATACCCCTCAGAACTAGTACTTATTTTACTTTGCTGTACAGAGAAGAATAGAACACAGAAACTAAAAATAATGACTCATTGGAATTGTCTTTTCTTAGTATGAATCATGAGTATTTTATATGAAAAGAGTGGAATTACATGAATGTAGATATATCATCTGGTGTAAATAAAGAGAAAAAAGTCCAAATAAGTAAGAAAATATATGCCTTTCTGCACTTAGAAACCTCAAGTACTAATAATTTGTGAGGGAGAAGAAGATAAGTTTCCATTAGATTTATCTCCTGGTTGTAATCATAGACTCATACAATAATTTAGGCTGGAAAGAACCTCTGGAGATCTCTAATCCAAAGAGAATCCCCTACTCAAAGTAGGGTCAACTTAGATCAGGCTTCTCAGGCCCTTGTCCAGTCAAGCTTTGAGTATCCCCAAGGTTGGAGGTTGGACAATCTGCTCCAGTGTTTGACCACCCTCAAGGTGAAAAACTGTTTCTTAATATGTAGTTGGAATTTCCTGTAGTTTTTCGCCTCAGAACTTACTCGCTGAGGATCTCTGAGAAGAGTCTGGCCCTGCCTTCTCTATACTATCCCATTAGGTAGCTGTAGGCAGCAGAAACACCCTGGTTCCCCTTCACTGGACTTGCTCCCGTATGTCCATATCTTTCTTGTACTGGGGAGCCCAGAACTAGATGCAGTACTCCAGATGTGGTGACACAAATGCCAGATAGAAGGGAATACTCACTGAGTTAAAAGACATTCTGTCTTTTCCTTTTCTGCAAGACTGTTCAGAGAAGAACAAAGAAATTATAAGAAATTGACATGTAGGAAAGCATTGACTATTACAGTCAGGTGAAGAATTAACATGATAGTAGGGTAAAAAATATTTGAAGGATATAAACAATGGAGCAGAAATACTAATTTAGGAATTTATGATGTGGGATATATTTGAAAAAGTTATTCTTTAAGATAGTTATCTGCAAGAACAGATTGTTGGGATTAAATGGTCTAGAAGTCTCCAGCCTAATAAGAGGGAAGGTCCGTCCCTTAGCACAGCAAAATAAATGGGACAATAAGGACTAGATCCAGTGCTTTCTGAAGACAGTGGAAGAAATACATCAGAAATAACAGGATTAGAACTGTAAGGAAGAAACATCTCGGTCCTGAGATGAACTGGCATATCACAACTAAGCATGTATCCTTACAGCTAAATATTCAAACCCTACCCCTTTTGGTGGCCTCATCATACGTCCAATTGTGAACGGCTCCTGGCCCGCAGCAACCCCAAACTGTATCCAGGTACTGTCTGGGAAAATGCTATCATCTAGCCCAGAACTGTGTGAACAACTTAACAATACGAGTGATTGCATGCCAGTGCTTGAGCTGGTGTCCTGGATCTGTTTGGTCTGCTAATGTAGCCAAAGAATCCTGTGAAGCACCTCAAGAATCCCTTTCCCTACCTTTCCCAGGTGTTTAAATCCAGAAACACTTAGTAACAGAGTTTAATGAATGTAAGTCATGAAGACCTCAAAGTAAAAATCAAAATCTATGATGTCCCACAAGTAAGCAATTTCTGTCCTTCTGCCAGGAAGATTAAATAAATAAATCAATAAATAAACCAGACAGAATGTTCCAAAGATCTACAAATCAGTATTTTATTGGACAAAGCAAAAAAATGTGTTTCAGTGAGGCAAAGATTGTATTAGTAACAGTCCTTATCTTCCATCAGAGAACAGCTAGCTGGAGCGTCCCTGAAGGAAAGAGAGACATCYATGTGGCGGCCAAAGTCCAAAACATCTTCAGCTCTATGGGGGGAAGAGAGCATCTTTAACTCCAGTCTGGACCTAACCAGCAATCTGTGAAGTTGCATCATCTGCTTCCTGCGCAATGCACCACTTGCCATAAGAACAGATGTACTGGGTCAGATCAAAGGTCCATCTAGTCCAAAATCTTTTCTCTGACAGTGGCCAGTAGCAAAAATGTTAATAAATAGGAATGGGTGAAAATCAAAAGCAGGGATCTGGACAGCCATGAACTTTGAAATCCAAATACTCAGTCAGGTCCTAAATTATTCAGAGAGTTTCTATCCCTAAAAGAAGTCCAGTCAATCCCTTCCCACCACCGCAAACTCTATCTGAAGGCACTGTATTTGGTGTGTGTCAGTGGGTGTGAGTGGAAAGAGGCAGGAAGCAGAGAGATGAATTCCACAGCTTGAACTCCATGCTTTGTAATAAACATTGCTTTTAAAACATCGTGGAATTGGCCCAAGAGAGTTGAATCGTTCTGCTGCTTGTTTCAATAATCTATTAAAGACATACATACTTGCATATTCTCTCACTCTCCATCTTTTCATTTTCTGACCAGCTGGATAAATGTTGATAATACGGTAAATATTCCTATTTTTAAAAAAGCTCCATACCTCAAGGATGTGCATTTATAGGATTATTGGACTTCTTCATGACATAATATAAACCCTTCTGCCAAAGGATGGACTTGATGTGAAGGCCAAATTTTAACTGGAAACACCCTTGTTTTTGCAGCAGCAGAATGCCGCACACTGTGTGTGGGAAGACTCTTGTCCAAGTTGGCCTTGCAGGGATTACTGAAATATGAATGCTGTTCCTAAAGAACTGCACTTGAAAATACTCTGATCACTTGTATAGTTGTGGATTAGTTTGATTAAACATACACATAGGCATCCATCCTCTGGATAACTGGAGTACGTAGCGGAAACAGGATGCCAGAGATGCATAGATTCTTCCAAACTGGTGTTTCTGGTGCTGTTATTTACATTATAACCATCATCACAGAGTTTCACTTTCAATGATCACACCCATAAATCAAAGCCAAGTGTGCTCAATTTGTTCACCGCTGCCAGTAATGAATCTCAGTCTTAACTCCAAGCACGAATTGTCTTCTCTGAATAAACCAACAAAATTCTATTTCAAACTCAGTTATGACCACAATGTTTTGCACCTGCAACGATAAAGGGGCCTAAGAAAGCCATTTTTCCCTGAGAAAGCAGCTGCCACTATGGCAAAGGGAGGGAAGATCCATTTACATGAGTGAACGAGGAGTAGGCAGGCGTGGGCAGGAACAGGTCTCTGACTCCCCGTACCCCAAATGGCCCAAACAGGTTGGACACAGGATCAACAAGAGCATGTAAGAGTCCATTTTTCCACACAGAAAGAGGTAACATCTCTTCCTTTTGAGCAGGAATAAGCTTTCAGTCCCCTAATTGCCACGTATACACACATTTGTGTGTGTCGGTGTACTCCTGTAAGGATGGCGTTTGTTCATCGTCTGGAAGACGCCTTAGCATTGAGGTTTCAATCCTTTGCTCATCAAAATGCACCTTCCAACAGCTTCTCCTTCCACTGTTTCCATTCTCCTGCAGCTTTCAGGCCTAGGAGACCGACAACCAGACACCGGAAAGCATTTCAACAAAATGTTTACTAATGCAAAAAAACTAGCAGGAAGCCATACATTTTTATGTAATGCCCATGAACTCAAATCAATGAAAATTTCAGTTCCTCTATAAACGTTTCAGCCAGCTCTGAGCAATACACAGCTGACACTTCCTTTACTCCAGGAAGCACTAACCAGCAACAAAGGTTTCAGTCCAAACTATTACATTAACAGAGCAACAACAGAGCGCTGTGCCATCTAGCTGACTTCTAAAGGTCCACTCATTGCCACACCTGGCAAGGCAGTTTGCACTGATGCTGTTTATGTCGCACAGACAGAAAACTCAGGAGTCACYGGGGTAAACTATGGGGCCGACAGGCAAAGGAGAGGGACTTCTGCTCTAAAGGTCTAAGCAAAGTACTGATGGTTCTGTTTGAGTCTCTAAAAGTTTACTGTCCCCCACGTTTTTGAATTTTCAGTAGAAGCTGAAGTTTTTCAGCCCTATCCTTAACCAGTCCATAAAAACAGTGGGGGATCGACTTGGCTTAACTTACATGAAGGGAACGAGGCTAGCTTTCCAACCTGGCAGTGTCTCTCCTTCGCTTGGTGAAGCCAAGCAGGCTGCCAGCAAGCCCCAGGTGTGCGCCACATGAGCAGGTGAAGAAAATAAAAAATGTTTATGTGCATTGCGATGACAGTTCTGAGTCCATATAAAGCATAATACATGACAAGGAGTGTGGTTATCCCAGGATACTAACATTCCKCATGTGCACAAACAGGCAGAAATCCAAAGGCACTATGCCTTCATCTTCTTGGAAAATTCATTGGACTGTTGCTTTTTTGCATGGATTTTTTTTTTTTAAAGTTGATTTGTTTTCTCTGCTAAACTTTTTTTTTTATTTAATTTTTCTCAAAATAAGCAGAAAGGAATGGCTTTACAAGAAGACAGGATCTCATACTGCATTTACACAACTGCATCAATTTAACTGAGATCAGAATCAAGCACAAACAGGTCCTTTCAAAACCACTAATTAAACCACCCTTTGAAACCAAAGTTTAAATTGGAACTGTCCCTGTGACGAAACCCTCCATGCTTGTATAGCTCAAACAAGAAATATCTAACTCACAGCTTCCTTTGAGACAACAACGAAGCTGGTGAAGGGTCTAGAGCACAAGTCTTATGAGGAGCAGCTGAGGGAACTGGGGTTGTTTAGCCTGGAGAAAAGGAGGCTGAGGGGAGACCTTATCACTCTCTACAACTACCTGAAAGGACGTTGTAGCGAGGTGGGTGTCGGTCTCTTCTCCCAAGTAACAAGTGATAGGAGGAGAGGAAACGGCCTCAAGTTGCGCCAGGGGAGGTTTAGATTGGATATTAGGAGAAATTTCTTCACCGAAAGGGTTGTCAAGCATTGGAGCAGGCTGCCCAGGGAAGTGGTTGAGTCACCATCCCTGGAGGTATTTAAAAGACATGTAGATGTGGTGCTTAGGGACATGGTTTAGTGGTGGACTTGGCAGTGTTAGGTTTACGGTTGGACTCGATGATCTTAAAGGTCTTTTCCAAACTAAATTATCCTATGATTCTATTCTATGACTCTATGTGACACTCGACCAACTTGTAGGAAGTGTCCCAAGTTGATAGTCTGTTGATAAAAAGCTTACGTACAACCAAAGCCAAGTGAACTTTATGATAAAAAAGGAACCTTCTTGCCCTGTGTTCCCATGAAAGGAGGCCAGAGGTTTTCTTCTTTAAAGAACCATTCTGATTATATTTGTGGTGTATCTTGAACAAAACCTCTTCTCTTGGGCAAATGGGAATTTATATCACATGAACGCCAACATCTATCCACTGATGCACATTCTATCAAATTAAAAAGACTGATTTTAAAAATATATGGTAGATATGGCAGAAATACAACAACCAGCAGACCAGACCACCAGGGTCTCTTTGGTACTTATACGACTCTACGAACAGTGAGAAAGAAAGAGATAAAGATGCTTTACATGTGACATGAGGAGATGCAGTCTCACATATTAAACCTCAGGATAGTTTATATACCGAACTATTTCAGTTTGGTACATGCTGAAACTTTCTGTTGAGGTTAACATAAAAAAATCACAAATGCATTATCCAACTAATTCAGATTCTAAAATGGGGGTTTGGAGTTGAAGACAATGTTTGTTGTTAGGTATAGAAGAATCTTTCTTTTTTTTATCTTAAAGCATATTGTGAGATTTTCAAAAAGTATCCAAAATGGTCATACACCTGCTTGATTCAATGCCTGTTTCCAGTATGCTTGTTGGCATGGGGGTGTGTGTATGTGCGTGAGGGAAAGCAAGAGAGAGTGCGAAAGAGCATGTGTATGTATGTTTTTCTCTTATCTAAGCAGGGACATAAATTTCAACCACAAAAATGGGATCATACTAGGTTTAAGTTGAACAACAGAAAACAAAACTGACCTCTTAAGATTTTATTACCATCTTCACTTTTAAAAAAGGAATATCCTTTAAATTGTAATCTACAAAGTAAATGGAGTATATATATCTAGAACTGTATCTGKTTTAGAAACATGAAACAGCCCTACAGTTCAGGTTGGGAGGTAGAGAGCTGGTGGCTTCCAACCAAAGGAGTTACTAGCTACATTCTGTTTCCTGAACGTGCACTGGCTGCTCTGCTCTGTGGATTGTTACCAGCTTCAGCATTTTTTAAATATTTCCCATTACCCTTTATTTGATATTTTATGCTTCCCCTCATAAACCCTTTAAGCCGATTAATTGTGCCTGTGATGTTTGTTTGTAAGTACAGCTGCTCTTCCTTCCAGTTTGTTTTATAATTGTGATGTCTCAAAGATATCCTCATAAAACTGACGGGTGGATCTGCAAACAACCAGAGTTTTATCAGAAAGGAAATCCAGATTAAAGTTATTGGAGAAAACATTTGAGTAATGCTCAATGTTTTAAAAAAAAAAAAGCACAAAAGAAAATTAAAAAAATCCATAACTTCAGCTACATGTTTATTATATATACTAAATACTGTTAATCCTGTAGTTTACTTTGTTCAGAATACACACATATACAGTTCTGGTAAAGTAGGATGTCTTAGAACAAATAATAAATCCAACCTCAAGAGTCTAAGAGTAATACTAACTGGTTCAGGGGCTGTCATGCTGTACCTCCAACAAGTGCTATATTTCAGGATTCTTTTGGTTATTAGTTGGAAAGGATGGGTGAGGTTTCAGACCAAAGCAATTGCTAACTATAAAACCAGATCAAATAAAGGCTTCAGTTTGAAAGAGCACCTTTAAAGTCCATTTGTGAGATACACTGTTCAGCTGTTAAATGTCTTGTAAGTTTTCCAAGAACTTTGGTGAGCTTTCTTCATAAAATCTATATTATTTTCATTGAAGATTAATGATAGGCTTATTAAAAAATCAAAAACTTGGAGAGGTTTTCTGTGATTATGAACAAGGGTCATCACACTACATTACTTTGGAATGTTTTTATAAGCTTTGTCAGTAGAACTACAGTTTAAAAAAATCTATAGACCAACTTTTTCAAGTCTGTTTTTCATTTTTAAAGGATATAATCTATTTTTTCTCTTTCATTTACAAGAACGTGCACAATAGCAAAATGTCATTCTCAGTTCCATCCACACAGTATCATTGGATCTAATTTCATTATCGTTTGCAACTGAGCAACCATGGTCAAATCGACATGGCTACACAGGTATAAGACAGGGAGGATTTTGCCTGTAGACTAGCACAGATCGGCACATTGCAAATGAAGACAGATCATGTACAGAGGGAAAACAGACCCTGATCCTCCATTTCGTGGCACAGAGATGGGCTGCTGCCCTGTATTGGTCTGACCCAATGCAGGATAAAGGGTGCAGAGTCGCATATGGCTGCCAAAGTGGATTTGTGTTTCAGGATGCAAAACTTTCATAAAACAAAAAAGAAACCCTTTGGGGCTACTACAGGTAGTAAAGAATGCCACAGGAAGCAACCAACGTGAACCAGGGAACGAATAGTCCTGCCTGCCCCTTGACAGATGATGAGGGTGCAACGCTTTCAATGCCTGCTGTGGTACTTTGCTTTCTTTTACTGCAGAGTAAGAAGTAGTATTGACTACTGTCACGTGGTAGAGCCAAGCAACAAAACAAATGAATAGAGATGTCCAGGCAGGGGTCTGCTTAGCAACCTGACTTCTCCTTGTTCCCTGCCTCCATGATGGAGGAGACAATTACTCTGCCTTTTACCAGGCAGCTGTCTACACCTGTTGTCTCTTATCTGTTTAAATGGACTCAGGAATCAGAAAGTGTTTTAGGTAAAAGCATAAGTCAAGTTTCCCACAATGCCCAGTTTGAGATATTCTAAAAGAAGCTGAAAGCCAAGAAAGTCAGCTCCTCTAAGACATCAAAAATGGGCACTCAAAATGTAACTAGCTACTTAAAAGTCCTGGTCACAGTGGCCTGGGTTCATGCCATACTGGGGCAGCACGGTCATGAATGGGATTGGTTTTGCCTTCTCCCATCAGTCAGTGCAGACAGGTATCTGCAGAAAGCAGTTCAGGTTGTAGAGAGCAATTCAGATGCTGAAGAGACCAAATTACTCCTGGTGGTGCCTATTTCTCCAGTAATTAGAAAGAGAAGAAACTGTGGCTGTGATCCTAATACAGGCACCTTAATTTGGTTACCTGAATCCAGGCGTCTGTGTTTAAACATCTTTCTTTAAACGTATGTAAGTTAAGTAACCACCTGTAATGGTATGCATATTTTTAAACAACTTCTTAAAGCGCAAAGTCATCAATCATTGCTACAGAGTGCAACATTTGACAAAGAATATAATTTAAAATAAAGACTTCTATCACTTTTACCCATAGGAAAATTAGGACTGAAATGGTAGAAGCACACTGGATCATTTGGGGCAATTCCTATAAGCAATGGTGTCAGGATACCACGTCCTGTTGCTAAGTATCTATCTGAGCTTGAAATGAAGGAAGAAGGATAAACATCCTAAAATATTTTTCTACAAAAAAAAGGAGCAGTGCTGGAATCTGTTCACTCTCTAACAAAGCCCTGTAGTCATCAAGATACCCCTGCAAATAGCCCTTCCCAGTTTGCCAAAATCAAGGAGAGGAAAGTTGTTAAAGATATTTGAAAGAGGAAAAACACAGATGTAAACTGTGGTCATGTAAAATCTGTGCTGTGTTTTAGAGGACACAAAACTTTTGTTAGCTTAATTAATAAAAACCTTATCTACGAGATTAAAATTCCTGAAGATACCCCCACTGTTACGCCTGCCCTTATTCAAGGATCTCTCTCCCCCAGTGTGAGGAACTCTGTGCGCTTTTCATCCTTTACCTTTCCCTATCCGTGTTGCCTTTCCCTCTCCGCATACCTGGGTTTTCCCTCTCTTCCCCAAGCCATGCCGTTCGTGCGTGTGCTCCCCTGTTCCTCCTCTCCTCCAAACCAGACAGCTGTGATGCTCAGCTCCATCTTACCCAGGAGCCTGCGTGCCCCTTCTCTGGGCCATGGCAAATG
Source organism: Phoebastria nigripes (assembly GCA_035582835.1). Classification (NCBI taxonomy): domain Eukaryota; kingdom Metazoa; phylum Chordata; class Aves; order Procellariiformes; family Diomedeidae; genus Phoebastria; species Phoebastria nigripes. Next base: position 492,036 of record JAYKAV010003026.1, on the reverse strand, counting down.
CACAATGGAAGCTGGAAATAAAATTATCTCCATTACACAACTGGTTCTTCAGTCTCTTCCTTCTGTTCCGTAACAGTTAGGTACTTCGCAGCAAAGACAGCAAGGAACTTTTAAAATGCCCAATACCTGCCTGTTTTTTACATGAAATTAGTAACATTCTGTCTATTCACACCAAGCAAATTCCTTGAAATTTTGGAATTCGTTAGGTACAGCATTTACACATTAGCATATGAATGACGGAAGCAGAAAAATGACATTAACTAGAGGAGTAACACCTTATGAATGTTAAACCTCAATTCACATACAATTATTTGCATGCCAGGCCTAGAGATACAGATCAAATTTGTTGCCTTTTATGAAGCATGGCTCAAACAATTGACAAATCTTATTCTAAAAACTCTAAATGCACACAAAACAAAAATGCCGCTATTTCCACTTCAGACATATTTAACTGAAACAAGGAAGACTAAACCTCTTAGCTAGGGTCACACAGCTTTCCTTAGACTACTGAATTAAAGAGTGCCTGGGCATGTGCCTAGCACCAGAACGTGGTTGTTTGCACCATCGCCCTGTCAGATGGTCCCTGGTGTAGTTTTGGTCTGGGCCAGCTAATACTCCTCCAAAACTGTTCCCAAGCACACTTTGGGCATTAGCATGAGTCAGGGACTATTGCCTGTAAGTAGTTTTATTATGATGTCCTGCTCTGGACAGCGAGAGAGTCGAAGGGTGTGGATGTGAGCTAGGCCATGCCAGCTGGTCTCGGTGATAGGAAATGGGTGCCAGCCACATTTGGTTTCCCAGTTAGAGGCATGGCCGCAAATGAACAGTGACAGGCATAGGACCTGAACAGATGCAACTCTCTATACATCTGAAATACGCAACTGTATTCACTTTCAAGTCTAAAATCTACACCTCTGACCAAAATCTAAGTGTTCTGTTGCTTCCCAAATGCAAAACACCAAATAAAAACTGAGATAAACTCTCACACTTCGGCTAGTCTTCTAATTACCTGCTAATAATCATGCCAYATAGTTCTCCATCAGTGTGGCTATTGCAATGACAATTCATAATGACATGCATATTTCCTAATACTTCCATGCTGACATTCAGTGATGTTCAATCTGCAGAAGTTTTTCCTGTCTCCATCACTGCCGAGTTAGGAGAAAACTCCTGACAGGTTCCTGGAGACTGCAAAAGGCAGGCAATTGTACAGTTCTGTGGAGGAGGTGCTAAGGTCCTATACCTTTACAGCCACCTTCATCGTCTTCTCCTTGGTGACACTAATTCCTGCAAAAGTGACAATAGCCTGTGGTCATCATGCCAATTTAGTCATTATGGTGGTGGACTCTGAAAGCTAGAAGGCACCAACCTATTATTAACCCTAGTAACATAGTGCAGCAATCATTTTGAGTTACTACCAACCTAAGCCAGATTTGAACTGCTGACCAAGAAGTGAAAGGCTTTGTATCCTATTACCAATATCCTAAATCATCCAGCCTCCCCTGCAACTATATTTTTTGGATTATTATGTAGGAACAATAATAGAATACCCCATAAACAGGTTCTTTAGATATTCAAACATGTCAGGTTGTACTTTCTACATTTTCAGATAATTGTGGAGTAAATATTTGTTAAATGAAGTATTTTACATCTGTCTTGGACCAAAGCGATCTTTCTGTCAGTAATACCACTGAACACTTGTAAAAGTATGCCGGCCATTACAGAGTTATGCACTCTTGGCAAATACAGTCTTTGAACTCATGTTACTGTGCTGCCAATAAAAAATATGTTCTTTTTTATCAACTGGATGTCTTTCAATTATACAATCATTGTCTGACAGAAAAGCAGTTGAAATAGATTTTAAAAAATCCTTTTTTTTAATTTCACACCAGTTGGCAAAAGGTTGACGTTTGTTTGCCTAACTCTCAAAGAGACATTTGGTGTAGTTCAACAGTACAGAGAAAATACTGTATAAAGATCAAAAGGAAAAAAAGCATGTACACTTTCCTATGAAAGACAACACATGGTCCTTGCAGAAGGAAATGCTTCATTTCTTTCCCATACATCAGAGCTAGTCCTTCACCTCATCATTATGTTCATCTGCAGTCAAAGTGAATGGTGCTGGAGCTGGAGGCCTGGGCTGAGCAATGTTTTCATAACCCATTTTAATCCTATAGAACACCAAAAGCAAACGTCTAAAAAGCAACTGTATTCGTAACCCCGGTCTGTTAGAATAAAATAGCTGGTTCAGTCTAAACTGCCATTATACAGACACTCATATACACAGCCTAATTCAGACTACACTTAAAACTGCTAAATTATCTTTTCTATCACTGTAATCACTGAAACTCAGTGAAATTACTTTTCAAGGAGATAATAGCATTCAAAACACCCATCACCATCTATTCAGAACCACACATGACAGCATGGATGCACTTTGTGTTCCACCATGCTACCACACTTTATCCGTTCCAACACAACCTCCCACATACCCAATATCTGCACAAACTTTACTTCATCCATAGGTTTACAACTGACAAAATACATTTCCAATACCGAAGATGTGCTGAGGTGTCCCCATCTCTGAACTACATGCAGCTCCATCATTTTTTACAAGCAATGCTAATTTTTTTGTTTGCACTCTGAACGTTAGTTTAAGCTACGTCCCTCCTATGAAGAAAGGACGTGCTTTTAATTGCCATCCATGTAATCACCCTCTCTGTCTACTCTTCTTTCTGTGTGCAATTATGCTAGTAATTGCCTAACTGACATGTGATTGCACTGATGTGGAATGCACTTGATAAACCTTTATTGTAAGTTGTTCATTTTTAATGGGGGAATTTCTCTTTCTCTTTGCAGGTCGTTCCTCTTTGCACTGCCCACGAGCACCAAGAAACTCTTTTCTGCCAGATGTGTTGTCCTACTCACCTTCTGCATTGTATCTCTTGAAAATTTTCCCTTTCCACGTGCAAGGTCCCACCTCATTTCTTCTCCCCAACTCATACCACTTCGTCAATACTTTTTCATCAGCCACCTGCCTCAGTGTTGTTCAGGTTCCTTTTTTCACCTTGCATCCTCTTCTATACAGCTACTACAATTATCTTTTCAATGATCCGATTAGTAGAAGGTGTGAAGACACCTCAGGTCCTGCCCATTTGTGCTAGATGGATTTGTTAGTCAAATCAGATACTTTTCTCGTCCTTTCAGTCTTGTTCTCAGATAGAACATGTGCATTGATAACTTTCCCACATGGTGTCTATTTTTCACCATACCTTTGAGCTCCTATGAGCTGTTTCTTTTTCAGTGTATACAGACAGTTAGGTAGGCTGCAGTGGGCCACTAGCATGGGAAATACTAATTCCAAAATACCAACCAGCTCTCACATTTTAATCCTGCTGAAGGGAAAGCTTCACTGATGGGCTGCTCTATCCACTTTTTGACCTCTCCCAGCAAGAATTACTTAGGGGTGCTGCAGTCTTCTGTCTCCTGGGAAGATGATGCTGTTTCAAGGATAGTGAAGGTAGAGACAAAGAGGAAGGAAAGTCTCCAGAAGCCCAAGACAGCCACCTCTCTTCCTGCCTCTGCTGTGTTGCATGGGAAAACTATACTTCCTTCTTCATCCCACTGTCTTTTCCTCATAGCAACATTCCCTAGAGAAAGGAATAGTTACTCGATCCACCTATAGGTGTGGGAGAGGAAGATGCTATAGCTGAAAACAGAGGTAAGTCTGAAGGAAGGATGGGTAGAAGGAGTAGGCTGAATATACTGGGGATTGCTGAGAGACATGTATGTTAAGGAGACTATGTGATCAAAACTGCTTCACACAAAGATTTGTATTCACTGAGGGCTGAAGCATATATCCTTTATGTCTTTAGAGTTGTCTTTAGACAACTCTGATACCAAAATTTCTAACCCTGACAGAATATTTTTGTGGATCTGACTCAGGATTTTTAATACTCTGGACCCAGGTACCTCTTTGTATGAGAGATTTGAAGGTGTCATAAGCATTCTGTAACACATGTAGCACATGACAACTCCCAGGTAGCAGTAGACACTCCAGAAATCAGCATTTACAGAGAGCTATTCACTCCACCTAAGCCCCGAGTCCTCCTTTGAATATGCCTGTCTATTTCTATTGCATATAACAGAAACTGTAGGACAACTAGAAACTGTAGGGCAACTTTTGGCAACCGGATTCCTAAATTAAGCACATCAGTAAAATGCCTGTAATTGGCCAAGATGAAGCTGAACCCTAGAGTAACAGTCATCCATGAAGAACAATTAATCCCACCTACCTGAGATACCCACATTACCTCTGACCCTGCCTGTTTCGCTGTCTTGTATAGACAGAGAATATAGATTACTATATTTATATTTGAAATATTCATCTTCAATTGTCTTGTTGACAAGAGAAGTAGACTCCTTCAGAGAATGATTCACTTAACTTAGAGGTCTGTTTTGGTAATTGCATCCTAAAAGTCTCTGTTCCTCTCCACTGACTGTAGAAGGAGTTTTGATGATTTGCTCAGACTTGTCTCCATTATAGCTACCTACATTTGGCTATACGAATGCTGTCCGAGGTATCTACATCCTTTGACAGGAGGCTTGTGGAATTTAAAAAGCCAGAATCACATCACCCGATCCTCCTCAAATAACATACTGCAGCTCTACCAATAAATCTACAGCCATAAAGGGCCCAGCTCCAAACTTTTCCTCATTCTTATAACTTCTCCGTAACTAAAAAACTTTTCCATCCTTGTAATATACTTGTGTCATGAATCACCGGAGATCCTACCTTTCTCGTTTCTTTTATGRCATTTGCTGTGAGGCAGGCTCCTTGATAGTACAAGTACTCCGTTCTGCACAGCTCAGTGGTCCAAATGGATGCAGTGGTCACCTAAATGATTAGACCAAACAATTAATTAATGATTAGGTATGTTCCTTCTACAATAACTCAGCACAAAAGCTAAAATACACTGCGGAAAATAGAAAAAGTATCACATTGTGTTCTGATCCATTGTGTCTTCTATGGGCACTTTCCACACTTTACTCATTAGATGTGAGATGCCCTGATGAAAGATACAAATGCAGAGCATAATCCTGCCAGGTGCTGAAAGGTGTTGGGCATTCAGAGAGGTTTTATAGCTAATGATAACTATGGACATTCTGCATCCATCAAGATTAAGTTCATATGAAATGTGCTTTATCTTTATCTGTATAACTTGTGTGCATATGGCCATCAGGTTCCAGGGGAACAGAATCTCCCCAAGAAATTGTCTTTCCAAGAAACACACAATAGAAATGCTACTTCATGTCTTTTATATCCATCATTTTGAATAGTGAATTGACCTGAATAAATTTAATGTTAATGAGATATACAATCTGTGGAATGGGGTTTCTTTTCACTTTATCATTGAAAAAGTTTTATTATACTCTGGCTTGCAATGCCAACCCTCAAATAAAGGCAAAATGTGCCAATTTTTGAATGAAAAATATTAATTATGAGCAACAATTCAGGCGAATTTTTAAAAGTATTTTACCAATGAAAACAAAGGAGAGCAAAAGTCAAGAAAATGGACATTTTTTAACATTGATATACTTCTGGCTGTTCGCCAACTTTAATAATCTAACCTCTGTTTAAATTAAAATATCGTGTCAGCTTTTAATACAAACCCTACATGAGCTGCAAATTCATAATATGTGTTAAGTCTAAAAAAATCATCATCTATCATTGCACTATTTCAGCAGTGGCAGCTGGGTGTTTTTAAAAGGTTCCTATGAACACAGATCTTAGTTTAAATGTAATATTATGTTATATTACTCACACTTGAACTGACCTTCATAAATATCAAATCCTTACAATTATAAGTCCTGACATTTAATACTTTCCTGCAGACTAAGTGGGACCATGTTACATTATAAGGTCACTTGTCATTTGCAGCTTTTAGAGAAACTTATCATTTTAATGAAGACACTAACTCAGACACATACAGTAATGAAATTGTGGACAAACATACTTCAGATTGGCTCAAGGGTGCATATTCTCACTGCACCATACAGCACTGAAAGACTTTAAAAATGCCTTGCTAGTTCACTGCCCATCTGTATTAACAAGCAGCATATGCTTTGCATTGTTACCATAGGAAATGACTTCTTAAGTGGTCCTAGTGAACACTGAAGGGTTAACCCTTCCTGCTCTCCTGGGATGAAACTAATAGGCTTCCCCAAAGGGATGCTCTTCCCCAAGCAGTAAGCAAGGAAGTTGCTCTTGCTCACTTAATCATTCAGCCAAGCAACTGGGCAAAACATCAGATTGATCCAAGAACGTGTTGCACACATAAGCCTAAATTATACCACTTAACTTTAAGTGCTTTACAGAGCCACTTACACTCTAGGCTCCCTCTAGAGTGAATGGCAAGTTAGAGGCATCTCTGGGCAGCAATTCAACCCAGCTAAGAGTGGAACACCTTGAATAAAAGACTGAAAATTCTAGCAAAAGCAAAGGCAAAACATGGTTAATTTCAACCCATGCACATTTCATCTTACTTTGACCCCAGACCTGTTTCAATGCCTGTAATATTCAGGTCCAGATGACAACAGAACAACAGAGGAAGAAAGAGGGAATGTTTTGTTTCTTGTGTGCTCCACAATCGGGTTCCTGCAGATCTTCCTAATATAAACTCATGACCAGGTTTCTGATACTGTATTTGCATTTGCTTTTGTATTTGTGGGAGAAAATAGTGCAATACCCACAACAAATAAGTATGTTATGTTATAGGTGATGAAGAATATGGTAGAACCACAAATACAAATAACCAACACACTAGAACTAGAAATGTCATGCCAGATTGCCTCTGGCTTCAAGGTGCCCTTCCACAACAGATATTATAACCTTTGTGAAACTTTCTACTATCCACCTGCATTTTTATAGATCAACTTTCAAACAATATTAACCTTCACTCAGCAAAAAGGCCCCCAAAAAACCCAAAAACACAGCTACTAAATAAATGTATGGTATGAGAAGAGAGAGAGAGAAATTACCTAAAGAGAGGAATAAGAGATCACTATTTTTCAAACCATTTTCTTTGCTTTCCAGACTTTCATCTATCACCAGTAACAAGAGTGGAATGGATAACAAAACAGAGCATAAAGATGTCAGAGATGTGTCTCCTGCATGAAAGCGGTATCATTCTTTTCACATTAGCATGGCCTGTATACGAATAGGATTTCCAGATGTGCTTAAATTGGTGATAGAAAAACTTAAATCGGTCCAGAAATGGAGTCACATCAATGTGCAGACATGATAATTCTTTCATATGGTGATCAAAGTGGTGATCATTATAATTTGAATAATGTAGAGTACCCAGTCCAACAGATACTTTTGGAAACATCTTGGACCCATATCTATCCCATTGACTTTGTGCACCTGAATATCTTCTTAAATAAGGATGCCAGTCATGCTGGGATCAATCTAAAGTCAGTGGAAAGAAAGAAGTGCCTTTACGCTACTTCTATACATGGAGTCACGGCATGAACACATGCACTACAGATTGACCATGCAAATTATTAAATCACTAGTCCGTGGAGTATGCTGACCCAGATCAACTTGTACTCTCCCAGACAATTTGAGAATTACCACAGGCCAAGGACCTTTTGCCATGGGCAGTTTCAGCATGGCCATCTTGTTTCGGAGAATAAGAGAATTTAATAATATGGATATTATCAAAGAGTACCAGCTGGCCTAAAAGCCAAAGAGGGAACCCTGGCATTATTTAATTTACTAGTATACATAGCCCTAAGAGGGCAGTTCAGATGGGATGCTTGCTGACTTGTTCCCTGGAATTGTCTAACCCCTCATCAGAGACACCTATACTGATCACTATCCCAACTTAAGGGCTTTAGATAAGTAGTATAAGAACACCACTGACAAACAATGAAAATATAGTCTATAATTAGGTCTAATACATCTGGCAGCTGTCATCTTCCAGAACTGGGACAGAAAACCAGGAGGGATTTCAGGCATGGAATCTGTTTCACAGCATCATCTAACTGCAGTCCTGAAACTGCCAACTTCCTCAGGGAAGATCCTTTTTTCAGTGTTTTTTTATTTTCCCATGTAAAGAGATGCCTTTTGTGAATCTCACTCTGAGTTGTCTACCATTCACCTTTACATATGTGAGCAACTCTGGCACACACCCCAATATTTTGAATACCACTCCTATGTATAACTTTGAAATATCGCAACACTGGGTACTATGCGACTCCTTCCCTTTCTGGATCTGGTCCTGAGTATCCAACAGCAAGAAATCAAGTAAGGACAATGTATTACCAAATGGCATGGCTAACCAGAAGCCCAATAGGGACAACTGACTGACTACTTTCTCATGACCTTCCTTTCCCATGAATAGGAGCTAACTGAACTGATCAGGTAGAAAGTAGGCCCATGTTCCTACACTCATCTAAACCTCCAAAGGGAACTACTCATGAAAGGAAAAGGTGCACATTGCCTTTTCTTCAGGGATGACATATCACTGAAGACAGGGTGCACTGACTGGGAAAGCCGTAAGAGTTCGTGGTTACAGTGTTATCCCTCAACACTTCATTCTTAACGATGTACAAGGCATGATCTAGCCCTCAGTGTGCTGTACTGTGCTGTGTTAAAATAATGAGGAGAGATTGCATGTTTCAAGTCCTATAGGTGATTGATACCTGTGTAATTTTATACTGCTGCCAATAAAGCAAGCAAGTCCTGTGTCTGAAACAGTTTTCAGATGAATGTGTATATGGCTACTTAGTCAGGAAACCATATCCAGAAAGGCTGGATATGTATTAAATTTTGAATGTTTTATGTTGTACATTAAAAAAAAATATTGTAATTCCAGATAAAAAATGGTCTGATCTTCAAGTACTCACCAGGTTCTAAATGGAGGTAACCTGTATCTTTTATAGGAAGAATAACAGTGCGTTGAAACAGAAGACAGACAGGTAAATTGATGCTGCAGTGTTTACTGCAGTATTTGTTACAACAAACCTAAGGTTCTCATTCTCCCCTAGGAGTTACATCTCCCATAAATTTGAAAAGACCCATTAGAACCCCAACTCAGAATAAAAACAATCAAAACAGTCAAAGGAACTGAAACAAGATGCCTTAGGCTGGAATAATTACACTATAGCTTTGGTTGCAGACTTCCTGATAACTCTTTAGTTAATTCCATTTCTCACAGTCTTCCACTATTATTTATATCTGAAGGTGTGAGCTTTGTACAAATAAAGCAATTCAGTGTTTATATAATTAAAATCAGCTGTACTTCACCATCAGTATTTACGAGTCTCTATGCCTTGTGTCAGACATGAAATCTGAATTGCACTCACAGGCAGATTGAAGAAGAACAGGGAGATCCAAGTAGTAGTAATAGATTCCTCAAAAAAACCCCAAAAAACAACAGAGAAACCAAAGACTGAAGAAGAGGAAGCAGGATGGTTGTGATAAAACATAAAATGCTCATACAATGGGTATGACCCTCATCAGTAATCCTTTTCTTTTTTTTTTTAACCATCAGACAAAGAAGAGCAACAATGAGTACACAGCAAAAATTTCAAATTCCTTCAGCTTTTGCATGGCAAGCCCTCTAAGTCTGCTATTGCTAATAATCATTACACGAGTCATCAGACTCTGAAGTGAACAAAATTTCTTCTTTTGGCTGCAATCCAAAATCAAATATGGGTATAGCCTAATGATAGCTTAATGATAGTCCTACTTACAATGAGATTGGTTGATCAAAAAAGGTTATCCAGTGTTTTATACCTTCAGAATGTCTCAAAACTATCTCCATCAACAAGACTCTTTGCCTGAATTACCCAAAATGTCATCGGCAGGATAACAGAATGGTATTTGTGCTTAAACATAACTGTTTTTCTGGATCAGCGTGTGAAAACGTACAAAATGGACTTTAAGCATGCTTAACCCTGCGTATCCTACCCTCTCTTCTTTTATTTTCCCCTTTAAGTAGTGATGCTGTGAGGTGATGTGAGATCTTGCATTTCCATTCACAGCAGAGGACTCCGTGGAGTGCTCTGACTTGTGACCCTTATCCTTGCCACACACCCTTGCTTAGGAGCATGATCACTTTGGACAGCCTGCTGTGCCCCACACTGGGATTTACAGTAGCACAGACCAAATATTATCCATTTAAACTTATACCTAGAGATCCCAAGCAAGCAAGCAAAGCTGGAGACATTTCCTTCTCAGCTCCTAATATCAGAATAAACTAACATGAACTTTTTTTTTATATATATATATATATACACACACACACACACACACACACACACACACTGTATTGTTGATCCCTCCTTTATGGGCTACACTGGTGGCAGTGTTTTCTGTTTCTAATCGCCATGGCCTTTATGATACTGTACTTAATGAATTATGCTCCTTAGGAGGAGGTCAGTGAAAGAATTAAGCTAAAAACCCCTAACAGTGTTGTTGGCCAGGAGCCAGCTCTTTCGAGGCTGTGTTTCTGCATGAGGTCTACCACAGCTGGAGCGAAACGACTTGCAGGTGGCTCAGTGGGCAACAGATCACACAGTACTGCTCTGTCCGCCCCTCGACAGCAAGGAGGGAGTCACCTATGCCTGCCGTTGGTGGCTGAAAATGAGCAGGAAACGTCTGACAATCTTGATTAAGAACTCCCAAGCATTGAACTTTCCATAAGGAAAAGGCACACTCAGATCTCTCGGCTTTGACGTTCCAACTTCCAATTTAAATACTGTTTGGGCTCCAGGAGAAAACGCTAACACTTATCCTTATGATGTTAGGCTGTGGATGCCTTAATACAGATGATGTGCATGGCCCAGTCAGCGCACCAAAGGCTGGGTAATGAAGCTGGTATGCTCCGTTTCCCCCCAACTTTCATTCATAGAGAATTTATAGGTTTTATTTTAAAAGTAGCTGAAACATACTAAGTAATTTTCTGGAGTGTTTTTAAACTATTAATTTCTAAATTACATGAACAGATGCATATGCACAGTGGAAAATAGCATCAAATAGCTTGGGGGAACAGAGGAGCTCAAAGACCCAGCCAAATAAAGTTAGGTTCCACTAACAGCCTGCTTGGACAACTCCTTTCACATCCCTGGGAACCCCACCACTCGTCTGTTCAGCTTAACTTTCTTGCAGATTAATCATTTGTGGTTTTAAAAATATATAAAACTTAAATATCTATAGAAATTGAGGAACAGAAGGCTCTTCCACAGCTCAGTGGACAAAAACTACTGTCCATTTGCTGCAGGACTCATTTGAGGCCCCTTAGCAAAACAGGCACAATCCTGACATTGTAGCAGCCGAGGATGAAGGGCTGGAGTGACCCTCCTATAAGCAGGCTGGGAGCCAGCTGGGCTGTGGGGCGAAGATTAGGGAGCTTGGGGATGATGCTTCTAATGAATACTTTCTCACGAACATCTCTCCATCAGTAGCCACAGGTAGGTAGGCGCCAGGTGTCACCACAGCAGCGGCAACTCTGCTTCTCCTAGGCACCTTGTAAGGCTCCTTATAAGCAAAAGCAGACAGCAAACACAGCATACATCAAAACTGACTGCAATGTTATTATGTGAAGGTACACAGGACCTCACATTTACATGTGCTTATCAAATCTGCTGCTGCTTTCAGTGACTCAGCTGTTTCTCAGCTACCATTCTGAGAATTTTATGCRGTTCTAGAAATACTGTGGCTTAGAAGCAACCCTGCTAGTGACCAGAAAGCTGGTGCTTTTCTCCAGAAAATACTAAGTCAATCCCATTCTAGAAATTTGAATGCAGTGTGAGGGACAAGCATGATGAGTCTTTGGTGCTGGGAGTCCTTGGGTTTGGTGGGACAATAAGGCAGACCTCTAAATTTGGGATCAGCAAAATGTTTTGCTGAGCCTCCACGAGCATATTCAGTTCTGTGCTCCAGTTACAGTGATGCAGGTTGGCACTGATGTCGTGATCCAAAAAAATGAAAGACCTTAATGATTTCTGCCATACTTTTCTAATTCTTAAAATGGCTGCTACTCCTCCTTCGAAAGTAAAAAGTGAATGGCTTGATCTGTGGCCTCCTGTTCTTTACCAGCCCTCCTTACTAATTACTTTTATCAAATCAGGAATAAGAAACAATAGCATGTGACTAAGGTGACCATAAAATGGTCAAGAAAAACCCCAAAACACACACAAGAAATGAACGGAGATTACAAGTATAAGAGTTGATATTTCATCACTGAATATAACTACCAAACGAGTTAACTAAGAGATAACTAAGTCTGCGTGCAAAGAACTGGCTAAACCTATATAGAAAACAACATACTTTTAGCCAAACTTTAATGAGCACCCTGTTCTGGCGCCTGATTTACCCACTAAGTCTCACAAAGTCTACAACACAGTTTCTTCTCCACTTCCTTTGTGCAAAGCCATGCAAATTCACAGGGACCCAACCCAAAGTCCCACAGCTCCAGGAATTTTATTATATTGCAGACATGCCCACACGATCTGGGGAGAGTCACACAGAGCCAGAAGAAGCTAACACTGATAGGTGTATTCTTAACTATCTTCACACTCATCTCGTACTGCAGTACTCGTAGTACTTATGGACAGGACAGGCTCTGGGATTAATGACTAGAAAGAGCTAGTGGCACAGCGTGTACAGTAAAGAGCCCTCAGCTCTTCCCATCTGGTCTCTAATCCTCATTCCTGCACCCTTGATCATTAAGTCTTAATTTATTGCAGTTCAAACAAAAAAATTTATAATGCGTAACATACAAGCTCATGTTCCTGGTAGCTCTCATTCCCTATAAATTCCCACTACACCTAGGAAACTGTGGTTTGATTTTCTGTATTGCTAATTGGTGAGTGCAGCCAAAGAAATTCCTAGCAGGTTTTAATCTCTTGAATTTATTTACCACCATGGAAGGGGAAGGGGGCCATTCCTCTGGGAAGGAGGGAGAAACTGGAAGGATTACATTATTTTGACCTTACATTTGAGCTGACATCTAGCACAGTACTAAATCAATGACTTGGCACAGGAGAAGGGATTAGCACGGGTGGGTTACAAGCAGTTTGCAGGACTGCAGCTGTCCTGTGGCTACCAGTGGATGTCAGTAGAGGCTCCACTTGCAAAGGAGCCAAATGGAAAGAGACAAAGGAAAGAAAACCCTCCAGGTTCTCTTAGTATAGGCAGTGCACAATGTACAAGTACTCCAAAATGGCTAGTCTCTCCCAGCTAATGATTTAGGACTACTAGCGAGCAGTAGTACATTAAAGGACATAGCAAAGCTGATCGGGCTGCTTGTAATTCTTTATGCTTTCACCTTTCAAAAGCAATACTTTTTCAGTTAATTTAAAAACAATGAACAAAGTCAGGAGGCCCACTGTTGGAATAGTAGTGATGCTGGACGACAGATTAAAAAGAAGCAAAACATGTATCATCTGTTCCCCCTCCTCTGGCAGAGCGGCCACTGCTCCAGGAACACTTAAATGCAACAATAAAAAGCAAAGCTCTCTAATTATTGCTTTGCAGCGGTTGGACTGCAACCTTTTAGTAAAGCAAACAATCTGGACAAGCTAAGCACAGGGTTTTAGCTAAACTCTTAACAATTTTATCTAGAACAAACAAACAAACAAACAAGCAAGCAGCACACAAATGGAAAGGATTTCCTTTGCTGAATTATAGTCCATCACCTCGTACAAGCAAAATCTGACCTTGCTTCCCCAGTGAACATTCCTGGCAGTGGAGTCACTGATAAGAGTGACTGAACTCCCTATTCAGGGACAGATTCTGATGCCATCGCTCATGCTGAAAAACACAGTTCTTATGGGCAACGAGGTGCTACCGAAGAAGGGAACAGGCATCTCAGAGTTTAAAGAGATTTCATCCAAGAAAAGTGGTGGAAAAATCCTATCACCATAAGACTTTTCCTCAAAGTAAATGTGGACTTTTCAGGTCTTTCTATCCCAAAGTAATGCAAGATAAGTTTATTTATTAGATAGGAACCTGAAACTATATGGTTCTGTCAGTGGATGAAAGCTTTCCTAGTCCCAGCTGATAGAAAGCAGTATCTCGTGACATAAGGATTGAGAATCCCTCTTAGGTACTCTAGCTTGGGTGGATGCTGTTTGGCTTAACATTTTCTGCTCTTCCAGACTGCCCAGTCTGTAAATACAAAATATTATAGCTCATGTGGTCACTAGAGCTGGTCAAGTGTTTCAAGAAAATATTTTTTCATCGGAAAAATGCCAATCCTAGGAACTGACATGTTTCATGGGAACATACAAGTTTTAACAAACTTTTGTTGGGAAAAGTTTCTTGGGTCCAGAATGGAATTTTTGGTCAAAACCACAGAGAGAGAGGGAGAAAGACCTACCTCATAATAACAAATACCACGGTGATCATCTTTCCTCATAAATCAATCCTTTGAGGCTTCTAACTATTTTTCAGCCTGGTTTCCTGCACAAATGAAAGTTACATGATTGCAGGATTTGTCTGTTTATCTCTCAGTCCTCCCTTAAAAACATTTGAAGCCATTGGCCAAATTCAGTGTTTACAGAGGTTACTCTGCACTGTTTGGGAGTTTTGGAGAAACCAGGGGCTGAGCAGAGGAGAGGGATGCAGCTACTCTGCCCACTGTGGGAAAGTCTTCAGCATGAGAACAGACATGATGTTTTCTTGCTAGCTTGGGAAAGAGTCCGGCAGATGTGAGGTAGGGAATTGGAGATGCTCCAAAGACACTGGGGAGAGAGGCGATCACAGACAAAATGAAGGAAGAATCTGAGATAATTGCAGTGGATGGGTGATGAGAAGAAGAGGCACACACCTCATCCGTAGGAAACTTGAATTCTCTATTAGTTCTTCCCAGAATCACTTGCATTATTTTTCTGTAGGTTGTCAGCATTTTCCTAACGATGCTGTTTTCAGAACTGAGCAGCACAGAGGAGAAAGCACAGAGCTGTACAAAGATCTGCTACTTTTCTCTTTTTTGAGCCCAAAACTAATCTTCTGTATCTTTCAGCACTGCTTCTTCACAGACATCCCTATCTGCCTCAGGCTCTTTCTATTTTGTTTTTCCCCATGTCTTTTTGCTTGATTTTATATCATTGACATTCAAGACTATATCTCAGGTGCCCTGAAAACATTAGTTTCTGCTCTTCTTGTTCCTTTGATTTCTTCTAATATGAGAAGACTCTCACATCTGAACTGTGTTTCTCCTCAATCATTTCCCTTCTCCGTTTCCGTAGCTGTAGGAATACACTCACCACAGATTATGAGGCATGAAGATACTTCAGTCAGGGGTATGGCAGTCTTTTAGACAGGTGAAGTAGGACTTGAGAGACCAGACAAGTCTCACTGGAGGAAAAAAGCAACAAGCTTTTGATTTACCGAGAATGAGGAAGCTTCTGTGGAAAAAATACTGGAGAAAGCTATTAAAAATGAGCAGGTGTATTGCTGTAACTGAAACTCTTCTGACACCAGTTTAGCCACAGAAGAGGGAGATTAGCTTCAATTCACTCTCTGAGTATTTACAGGTTATGAACAGATTTTGCAAAACCAGGCTGAGCTTCACACAGCCACAGCATACACTCTCTTCAGGGTCTCAACTAGCTTATTTAAAAGTGTGATTGACATGTATTGGCATCTTCAGAGAAACCCAAATAAATATAAAATAGCTCTAGAGCCTACTCCCTACTGATTCATCTGAAAATATTTTATGATTGGAACAGGCTTTTTTCTTGTAGTCCTCAGCACTAGAGTGGGTGCACTGTCCCTCTTAACTAAATTTATCAAAGGGATGTGCAAACCCAAAATAACAAGAAGAGAAAACCAGCATTGTTCATAATGAGTTATTTTATAGGGTGTTTCCCATCTTTAGCTTCAGTGTTCTGGTAATTTAACACAAGGAATAATACCAGCTAGTAATTTTGGCTTTGAATGTTGTTATTTTATGTCTTATGAGAAGTTAATTGCATCTTAGACACAGTCAAAAAGGAATAAAAAATCCCTGAGATATGGGGCAGATTTCTTTATATTGCTGCTTTCTATTCATTCAGCACCGTGCTAGACCAAGCAGAACCGAAAATGAGGGGAAAAAAAAGTGGACACAGCAGGTGTAACAGAGAGCTCAGACCACAAAAGGGTGCTATCATTTTATAACATGAGCTAGCCCTCCATAGCGACCTGCAAAGAATGTGGCCTTTGAAATAGCTTCACTAGAATTAGTAGCCTTTCAGGAAATATTACTATTGTTCTGAATTCCACTTCAAAATTTAATTTGCCCCCTGTTATTTTCAGGCAAATTCCAGCAGAGCTTTACTCTATGAAATCTGTGTAGGTGCATAAGAAACATTGTCTTGACTCAGGAAATTCATATGCTTTTGTACGCAGAGTGATCTATTTATCATGTGTGTGTTTATCTGCTCACGAAGAGAGAGCTTGTGCAGATATAATTCACGTGTGTGTGTTGTATATTGAAATCATATGCATTCTATAACTACATTATATTATACTATGAAATGCCTAATTAGCTAGGAATTATTGAATTAACTAGTAAGTATTGAAATGTTAACTAGTAAGTATTGAAATGTGAAACTTCAGAGTTTGGTCTTAAAAACATGCATACCAATACTGCAGTATAGAAGAAACATGATGTGATGCAGCTTTCATACAAACAATATGCCAGAAAAGTAATTGCCTACTGACTAGAAGTCAGACTTCAATTCTGAACACTCTTGCTTTGAGGAGCGTAAATCAGGTACTTCTGAGCTGAATCCACTTGTGGTTGTATCTCAGACAAAGGCAGCCAGATGTGATACAAGGATGGCTCGGTTGTCTTCCATCATTATGCCAGGGAGGAGGTAAGTCTAGCTGTGTCAGTGTGGTGATCAGAAGGTGTGGTTGGCCTCTGGAGACCTGCTCAAGCCTGTTTTAACAGCAGCTAGCAAGGTACCCGTGCTGATGTGGCTGCAGTCCCACCGGTGAAGTGCAGGAAGCCAGGGTAGCCAGAGCCCCTGTGGCTGCCCAGTGTCCCCGCTCTGGCAGGTCAGGCATGTCCCTGCGAGCTGGCATCGCACCTCCAAGCTGCAGTGAAGACGTGGCCGGGATCTCAGAGCCAGATGCTGTAACTGATTTAAGTGAGTGGATTGCATACGCACTGCTAATTCACAGTGGCTCCAGTTGGAGCCTTTTACTTTACTTTTACTTTACTCAGATTTTCCCCAAGCTTATAGGGAAAAAAAAAGCCACCCAGATTTGTAACCCATTAGCAACCATCTCTTAAAAACTATTTATTTAGTTTATGAACCTAACCTCTTTTAATAAGATGAAAAATATAAGGTGTATGATACAATTTGGGAAACACATTAATAAATTGYCATATTTCTGCATTCAAGGATGTCAATGTTTAGTTAAATATGTCAATAAAAATGACAGTAACTGTCTGGACCATCTGTGTAATTCTGAAACTTACTACTTTATAAACATAAAACTGATTTTTTTGATTGGATTCTGATGAGCTCAGCTAAACAGTCAAATTTCTCTATCTAAACAAAAAGGTGAACAGATCTTTCATTTATTCTGCTTTGATATATATTGCACGTTTCTTTAGAGAAATATTGAGCAAATATCACTGTGTTTAAAGTCACTGTGTAATAAGATTACTGGATTTGTATTTTTGTGTCATGCTAACTTTACTTTTTGCTATCTGAAACAACCTTCAAAAGGAAATGTGGAAGCCTCTTCCACCCAGCTGTACAACTTTTCAAGCTATGATTGGCTACCAGCAGTCACGCTGAGTTATTTCATACTGCCATGTCTGACAAGATGTAACAAAATATGGCAGAACACAAGACATGTGAGAAATTCAGGAGCTGAAATACACATTTTGCAAAAAAAATACTACCAGTTCTCTGCAAAATCTAACCAAGTAGCAAATATGTGACCAACTAGTTGACGGCCAATTTGGAAAGGAACGTATACCACTTCCTTCCCTCTCTATACAATTAGTGGGTGAGAGGGGTCTGTCAGCAGGGGAAGAAAAATGTGAAACTAAGGGCAAGAAAGTCCACGAGAGCTGCCTACATGGCCTCCACTTTGTTTTGGGTTTTGGTTTTCTTTATTTTCTTTTTTTCCTCTGGGTAGATAAATTAATAGCTCATGGCATTTTCGTTTTTTCTGTGGAAAATGTGGGCCCAGAGAGACCGGACATTTTATGACTTCTAATCAATTCCAACAAATTGTTCATTAACAGAAAAGAACTGGAAAACACCCTAGAAGTTGAAAGATTTCTGGTTTCCCATTTGAAGTGACTTTTAGCTTTGAAATGTATTTCAAATGTATTTTTTCAAATGTCAAAAAGTAAAATGCCTTAGGAATCAAAATAATTCATTTCAAGTGAAACAAAGCATTTTTTTACTCAAAATATTTTCAATTTTTTCTGTTTGAATAAAAAGCAAAATAATTTAAACTGCCTTGACTGACAATTATTTCCCTTCCATGTTTTCTGAACTGCCAAGCTAAAAGAAAATTTATTATTTTCACTGCAATGTACTAAAATATGCATAAATCTATCTAGCTTTTTGTTGGATGTCAGTCAGGAAAAGCAGGTGGAAATTCAAACTCAGTCTGTACAGGGAAAAAAAAACGAGGTCGCGCTTAACCAATAATATGTGATAGATAATGTACATTAATTTTGGGAAGCATAACTTGGAAAAGAGCTTTTTCTCAAAAGAGCTTGCTAGAATTATTGATAGCAATGCTAAAAAAGAGAGCACTTATGAACTTTCTATGATTTGAGCAGGATTTAAATGAAATCACAGTATGATAAAAAGCATCAGATATACATATATGTATTTTAATTACACTCTAGTTTCAACTTTTGCTATAAAGTTTCGCTGTAGCACAAGCAAAGGGCAAATTTCCAGACACCTGGGGAGCCATGTTTAGCCCTGCTCCCTCTCTCTTGTAATGAGGTCATTACTCACTCGTCACTCCAGTAATACTGCTATAACTGCAATAAAGCTTGTAATAATCAGGGTACATAAAAAACAAAAGGTAATTTTTAATAACTTAAATTATCTTTTCTTTTTCTTCACTGGATACAGAAGATATTTACAAGTTCAGCAATGGTTATATCTCCTGCCTAAAGTGGCTTGCTTTGACTTGGCAAAACTATGAAGAACTTTTAATAGTGGAACTACCTCTTTTGAGTTTCTGACATTTGTGTGTCTGATCAATTTTCATTCTGATGTATGTGGCAGAATATGTATGGTGTGCACATGTACAGCCTAATTGTAACAATTTTGATGATAAATAGTTCATGTAACAGCTGAGTTTTTAGGATCTGCTTGCCACTGACTTTGCAGCATGTCTTCCTTGTGCAGTGGACTGCAAGGCAGAAATCTCCTAGACTCTGATAGATCCAGAATCTGCATCAGCATAGCAGCATCAGGGCAGGGCGATGGACAAGAAGATAAGCCCTGCTTCTCAGCGGCAGAGACACACAGCTCTAATGCGACTGACCTTGCTTGTCATGGGGCTAGGCTGTACAATGCTTATACATCAGACAGTGTCAGTGCCAGCTTAGGTGTCTCTAGACATTGTTCCAATGCCTTCATACATGCCCTGTGTAAGACACAACTTCAGTTCTTGTGTCTGAGCTTCCTCTTCTGTAGGCTTTGCTCCTGATCTTAAAAGAGCACCCTTTTTCTCTGGAGTGTCTACTGCAGAGACACAGCAGTTAATGCCAACCCAAAATGCTTCATGCTGGACATACAAGCCCATTCCCAAAAGGAGTTGGGCTGTATGAGTGCTGCTCCCTGTTCAAACTACTAAGGTCTCCCTCTCCGTAACATACTTTAGCTCAGCTGCAACACCAGAGTGTTGTGACAAGGCTGCTTCCAGTCGGCTCGAGGCAAAACAATGGCAGCGGCCTTTGAACACTTTGCTGGTACACAACCAGGGTCCAGCCCTCAGAAACGTCCTTGGCACTGACTGATTTACTAGCATGGCCATAGCCACGGAATTCAACTTGCTGCAGCCTTGCAGCACTGGTGCAACTGATCTCACACATCTAATCCATTAGACAAATGCRAAGTCAATTTGTACATCTGCAGTGGCCATTTGCTCAGCATATCTGAGCACAGGGCAGCTTCACTGGAGCTATTGAGCTTCTCCAACAAGCCTGCCAATTGCCTGGAATTCCTAGACTAACGGCCAAAAAAGCAGCAGGACAGTAGATGATGTATAAAGATTTGCTGCCAAATATGGTGGAGTTGGCACCTGTGACTTTGGCTCAGTACTGCAGTTCCCACTGTGAAGATCAGTGATTATTGCTTTAATAAGCAGTTCTTAAGTGAGGTACCTGATATCTGTTGTTGCAAGAGATGGAGTGCCAAAGGCACAAAAGATGGGGAAGCTATAAAAAAACTCTAATCCTTGGGGATCACCATTCAACTTACCTTGGGTTTTATTATCCTTGAAAAAAATTCTTTGAATTATTTCACCAAAAAACCAGTACACACAAAGAGATTTCTCAGTGGGTTGCTTATTAGTTGAGATTTTACAAGTTGCCAAGAGTGCCCAGATTTCTGAGTCCCATTTTACAAGAATCAAAACTGCAGAAGGTCTCCAAAACTTGATACTAACCTGTTTGCAATAGCACAACACTGTTCTCCAAAGCAAGACATCGCCATGGGGTTGGTTCATAACTCACTGCTGCCAGCAGGACTCTGAAAAGATTCTTATTCAAAAACCTCCATTAAAGCCTGTGTCTCTTTGAACATCAGAAGTGGACACACATTTATGTAAACATATTATAGGTAGGTCAATTCTGTCAAGCGTGTGTGTAGTTAGTCTCTAAGTTACATTAACATTAAAAGAAGAAGGAAAGGGAAAGCAATGTGATGTTCAGTAACAGGTCAGTTGCTGTTTTATCTGTAGAACAGAAACATTAACTGTACAGTCTGAGACTTGGCAATAATTAATCCAGATGTAAAAAAAGAACCTTTGTCTTTGAATGTGTGCTGTGCTTTTGAATAAATGTACATTAGTGAACTATTTTATATATGACTCATAGTGTCATAATTGCTCGCATATTCTTCAGTTAATATAGATACAATTAGAACATCAAGTTTGGAGAAAAGGGTAAAAGGTCAGTGTTGTAAAAAACCCTGTCCTTAAAACCAGAGGTTGGATCTCTTAAGATTACCCCAAATAATGTCTCCTTCTAAAGCACAGAAGGTCACATTCTGTAATCAACTAAAATCTCAGAACGATGTGACTTGTGGCATATGTAACTATTATTCCCGGGTCCTATGCAAAAGTCTCCAAAGAATGTTTCCATTACTAAATGGGGAACAGAAGTTTACAAAGGTAGGTTTGTCTCAGGCTTACCAGCAGATGGAGTTGGAACCAGGGTCTTGATATGCATCATCATTAACATGAATAAGGTTCCTTTCTGGAATGGCAGCACATAGCTGTTTTACTAGTGACATCTCAATTTATAATGGAACAAGTATGCAAGATAGAAGTGGAGAGAGATTTTTATTCAAATGCAAGTGAGAAAACACACTTGAGAAGCCTGGAATCTGTGCTGAAATGTCTAATGCAATTTGGAAAAGGTAAGAAAAAGGACAAATACGGCTTTTTCCATTCACAAGCAACTGACTGGGTTATGAAAGTGATGTGTAAGGCTTTAAACTACTTCCAGAGAAAGTAAGCTATGACAAAAAAAGCACTGTGCCAAAGAATACATTGTTACAGATCCTCTTTACATACAGTTAATTATTATAGCAAGTTTCTCTCTGACTTATCTACATTAATAAATTCAATGACAAAGATGTTACTTGGACAGTTTGGGACTGAAAACTTTAAGAAGTCATTGAATGAAATCAAGAAGTTAAGAAGATATGAAAAAAACCTTACATTTCCCCTTCTTCCCTCTCAGTTGACGATGCTTCAGCTGTAGGTATAGATTTTTCTCACCTAAAATAATAATGGAACAAAGAGGCTAATTGCTTCCACTTTCATGAAACATACGAAACAAGACTCATGCTCTGACTATTGCATTTTGGTATGAGGACATTCCATGAGTCTTTACATTGGAAGAAGCTGTTCTGATTGCAGACCACAAACCTCTCGTTAAAATTCTTGGAGTAGAAAATGATTATCTGGCTGATACATTACAGAAGTGGACATAAAGGCAAACTTGTTATCATTATGATATCATGGCTGAGTTATCTGAAAAACAAAGTAAAGCTGTTCTTTTCCTGTTGACTATTAGAGATGAAAACGTTGCTGCAAAGAATCCTTCCACTTATGCCTCCCGCCTCTCTCCCCTTTTGGGGAAGTGGGACCATGTACCTTAGAATGAGTCACAGCAGAAATGGAAGAAGTCCCTCAGCATGATTTCCTGCTGCCCTGCAGCTTGTGTAGGCTTTAAAACCTGGGCAAAGTAGGTGAGAAGTGTTGCCATCTGGACTGGCAGTTTTTTACACTCACTCTGTACAGGTGCAAATGGTTGCAAGGTGTTGGGCAGTGAAGAAGCAAGAACATCCAGTTCAGAAAGATTCAGGAATTTGTGTACAAGTCAGTCAAGCCACCCTGCTCACCAGCAGCCCCCAAATGAACTCAGTCAGAATCACTGCAGCACTATCTCCCTCCAGATGTTCTGGTAAATAGGTAGGAGCAGAGTCAGGGACAAACACAGAAGTCAGTTAATTCTCAGTGGCCCACCTGGGTACCAATTTTGACGTCAAGGTGACTGGAACTGCGGCTATGAAGGTGAGAAAGGCTTTCTTTTGAGCACTAAGAGGCTTAACCACACCTGAAAGGAAACTTGTGTGATCACCTAAAACTTTTGCTTAGTGTCCTTTTCCCAGATGCTTTACCACAGGGAATGCACCTAGGAGCATGCTGTCACTAGGCGGAACAGTGAACTCTAAGTGGGATGTGACAAAATCCCATGGAAAGACAAGTCAGCTTGTTATTTACAGGGAAGTTAAACAGATGTATTCATGATTATGATGGAGTCAAGCCTTTAACAAGCCTGTGAAATAATTTGAAAACTACATGCCTCTTTGTTTTCACTTCCATTTGACCTCTAATCTGGTATTCCTCCTTAAAGATAAAGCCTGGAGTAAAAGATTAGTTTGTCCTTTGTGATCAAACATCACCAATGCACATACATGCCTACAAGACTTGCTCTGAGCACTGGAGCCTTCTTAGCTGCTCTTTAACCCTGGCAGTGCTCAGTGGTGCTCCTTTCCGGTTTGCCAAGCATCCAGCTTCTTGCCCTGAGGGGTAAGCATATACCTGACTCCCTCACATCTCTGCTCAGATGGGTTTCATAAACTAGATAACTCCCAGTCAGTTTTATCTGCAGTGTTTAATCTAGAAGGAACCATGTGGCTGCATCTATACTAGTATCTTAAGCAGCACCAGCACACCGGCATATGTAATGGTATTCAATAAGCTACTCTGTGAATTTATTAGAGTACTCCCCAGCATACTTATAGCCCAGGCCAGCTAGCACTCTCCTAAACTTCTGGGCACAGTCAGGAAGTTAGCAAGAGCCAAGAAATATTCCCAACAGACCGTTTGCATCTGACCATCCTGTTCAATACAAGGACATGGCCAGACTGTGCCAGGCCCTGCACTGTTACATTTACAAGCTGAGATGTAAGCTCAGAGCTCACCTACAAGATAGGAACCCAGAGCAAATGCTGCAGACCAAAACCTTTCTTGAAAGAGACAAAGAGGAAGAACTCATTTGGTTTTACTCAATTGCTCAGTGGCAGAAGCTCTAAATCAGGGCAGGGGAAATGATCCTTGGAGGATACTCCATGGAGGAGTATCCTCACTCACCCATACACGACTGTAGGGAATCATGTCACTCGTGGTCCCTCTTAGCACAAGAAAGCGTGAAGTCCTGTATGCAAAGTGGCATAAATTCAATCATCCCCATTGTAAAATTGCCCAGCACGTGACTTTTTAAAGTCACTTCTTAGGGGAGGAGAATGGATTTGAATCCTTGTACATCTCCCACACCGCAGTGACCTGATCTGCTGCAAGAAGGAGGGCACCATACACATAACATGCTTCAAGAGCAAAAAAACCCTTCTAACTTATCAGCAAAAGAAGACAGAGCGCTATTTCAACAAAGACAACCAAACTACAGATCCTGAAGGAAGGGATTTATGTTACTAATTTCAGAAACATGCAGGTGTTCAGCATTTGGCAAGCAAAGGCAGCTCAGAGTGCTGCATATAGGGGTCCTCACCCCTGAGCATCTCGCCGCAGGGTGCTTGGGCACCTTCCGAAGTCTATGGAGCCCATTCAAGAGGCCAGGCTCCTTCAGGTGCATTAAGGGTAGCAGGACAGTGATGATGTTCTGTGGATCTTAGGCCAAGGCTTATCTGAAATTCAGTCTTTTCTGCAAACACTTCCTATAAGCTCACTTGGATACTTTGCAGCTCCACATATTTTCATAATACACGCTTTAAAAAATGATGGTCCTACTTCTTTTCTCGTTTATCTGCATATAAACCTGGTGCAACTCCACTGAAGCCAGTGAAGCAAAAGCATATATAAACAATAGGAAAAATCAGGCTCTGCATTTCTTGGTTACAATTCTCGTACGTGACAAATGATTCTGGGGCCCTATTTTGGACGTATCTAACTTGAAACAGCTTTTCAAACTGGAGTACTTAATACTGTCTAAAGATCAGTCTTCTGTAGGGCACCCAAAAGTGAAGTTCCCAGTATTGCAAGTCACTCCTAAAAATCTTGGCCATTTTTTCAAAGGATGTGTCAGTGTCTCAAACAGATGCAAAAGCGATGACCACTCAAATAGTTTGGTGTTTACAGGTTCATCAATCAAAAAGAAACACTTTGATCACCTGACATGATTCAAACAACATACCTGATATCTGATACCAGACCGAGATCATACAGATCTAATAAACTTTTGGCTCCTGCAAATTTCTTTTAAAAAATATAAAAGAGGATCAGTTATAGAGAAGTTGATTAATATGCACTCTGCTCAAACAGTCTTGAACATCTGTGTATTAAATTCATTTATTAAATTATACCAATCTGTATTTTAATGAGTAAAAGATACTTATTCTGCCATTCATCAAAATAAACTCAGGAAATACTTAACATTATAATCATTTTTCTTGTTTGAACATGAGTTATGAAATATGAATCCCACACTAAGAATGCTGTACTTGCCATTATGATCAAATATGTTTTTACAGGTGCACCAAATATTCTGTTTTCATTTCATTCTCAAACTGTTGAAAATATAAACCATGTTTTATATTTCTTAGGTAGGTAATATTGCCTTTTTCCCCCCACATGGCACCCATTATTAGTGAGTTATTACCATGCCTTTTTTCAAACACACACTACATATCCTAAAGTTGCTTAGTAATGAAAATACAGATTTATGTAACATCTAGTATCAAATAACATTTAGGGCACACTTTGGTATTGAAAGGTTTGGGGCACTAATAACTTTCAAGTGCATGTTAATATTGCCAGGTAAGGTGTATACAATCTGTTGGGTCAAGTTCAGTCTTTTACCACTCTGCTTTTTTTGCCTGAGGAAAGTTAACTTTTAGGTACAACAGGATTTAATACACGCATGCATTGAATTTTTGTTTCTTATTGTTCTGATAACTGTGATTTTTATTTCCATTTTCTTGGTCTCCTTTTATTAAAAAAAAGAAAAGGAAAAAAACCTGGCAGACAGCAAGCCCAGCTGGGACAGCAGGTGAGCTAAACTGTAGACTTCTTCCCGTATCAATTTGACACCATATCAAACACTAAGTACAGTCATTAAAAAAATTCCTTCCTTCTATTTGTACAGAGTGAATAGCCGGTTAAAGACAGAGCTTAGTGCTGGAAACCATATTCTCAAAGAAAACAATATTTGGGAGAGCGCAGTGAAGAAAAGCAAGATATGACTGCAAGGCACAGAGCTTCTCAGCTGGTATTGAATCCACATGCCTCTGGTGACTTCAGTGGAGCTACAAGTCCAATACAGAGGTTTGGCACTGGGACTGTAATAAACAGGTAAAACTCACCATATTAGTAAGTGAGACTACAATACTACTTTCAATAAAGAAGTGGGAACTTCTCCATTGATTTTAATGGGAGTAGGCTCAAACCATGAAAGAACATATCAGCAGTAGAGCCAGCACACTATAAAAAAGCAGTCACATTCTGGAAAGCAAATGTAACCACACATTAATCCTTTTTTTTGTAAAAAAAAAATCAAGAGAGTAGGAAATAATTTGGCATTTTATTGGCAAAGGGGGGAAACCCTTCAACGAAGACATCACTTCATACAGGTGCAACCACAAYGTAAGTTACCACCATGCCAAAATTACAGCTGAGGCAATGTCAACCCTTTTCATGGGTACACGGAAAAGAGCTGATATGAGGGAAGAGGAAAATGGTATAGAGGAAAATCCATAAACAGAAGTTCTGTGGTGAGTGAAAGAGAGCAGTAACTTTGCCATATCCCATTAAGTCCAAACATGGCACTAGGAATGGGAAAATTTACTACTTCTAACTTAAAGACAGTATTTGGAAAACTAATTTTCTTAAAAGAGATCTCATTATTGCCACTGCATTTATGATTTTTACTCCCTATCTAATTAGTCCATATCATACATAACATTCTAAGTCATTTCTTGTTGAAAAACCCACCACTTTTGTCCTGTACCAACAGTTTGTGTAGATCTAGAAAGTGAAGAAAAGCCACTGGTCTGAACTCTCAAAACATACAGGCCAAAGGGCTTGACCAATAGCTAGTACCTCATATTCTTAACTACTGTTTACCTTGAACTTATCAACCTTAGAAAGACATTCAGTCTTGACTGAAATACAATGATGCAAAGAAGCTATCACATCCTAACCTGAGTTATTACAAATATTACTTATGGGCATTGAAGAATTTTCCACCTTATTTTTAAGCACAATTAATGTAGAATTGTATTCCGAATACTAGATTCCATTGAGAACACTTATGCACTAGTCTTCAAAGATAAGAAAAAAAATACATCTGACACAAGAACATAGCCATCACCTGATCTACCAGAAGCATCTGGAAATCTAGTAAGTTCCTATCTATTGCACATCTACTTAAAAAAAAAGTAGACAAATCCCTCCAGTTGGCAAAGCCTACATCCTTTATTGACTTTTCTGTACTATACAGAATAAAATATGGGCATATGTACGTGTGTAAAAAACCACAAAGAGCAGTTTATTTAACCAGAGAAGGCATTTTTCCTGACATTCGTGTACTTCTTGACTTTATTATTTGCAAAGCACCTTTCTGAATTGCATTCTATGGATAGGCTGGAAATATTTGAAATGTCACATTTATTGTTTAGTTGGGATGATCAACACAGATTCATGATTAAATGCAAATAAATTATTCATGGAATTTTCTTTCCATTTTACCATTTCTAATCAATACAGCAAAAGGAAAAACTTCAACTTGAGTTGGTGGAATGATTCCTGCATCCCATTGATCCCAATCAATATAGAAATCCACCCTTGTCAGCCACAAACAGGGCTTTAGCAGTCACAATTCTTATAAACTCAACAATAAACATATAGAAAAAGAAATCTGCATTAAGTAGCAACCCCAAAACTGGGTATAGATTGGGCATGTATCAGAGATAATACTTAGTTAATTGCTGAACAAAGTTGTGTCAGAAATATTGAGGATGCTTTAGGTTAATTACTCAAGTCATTTAATTCTTTTGGGGAATGTCCTTCACTGCAGTTCTCTCAGTGTTCAGCTTCAGTTTTGATCATCTTTTTCAGGCCTGCAACATATATGAAAATTTAGCAATTATTATATGACAAAGCAGGAACCTCACACTCTTCTGTAAACTTGTGAAAG
This sequence comes from Phoebastria nigripes, assembly GCA_035582835.1. Lineage (NCBI taxonomy): Eukaryota > Metazoa > Chordata > Aves > Procellariiformes > Diomedeidae > Phoebastria > Phoebastria nigripes. The sequence continues at coordinate 464,095 of JAYKAV010003026.1, read as the reverse complement.
TTGGAATAGTTTGGTAATTTCTCCTCCTCGGTCTCCACCCTGATTTGTAAACCAACCGGCATAAACCAACATAACATTTCAGGCTAAACCAGTAAAAGAGTCAGTGAGCTACTCTTGGACTATTTCTTACCTGACCCAAATCTGGAATTTAAATTCTCTGCCCTTACTAAAGAGATTGCTCAACCTTCTGCCATCATAAGGAAACTCAAATAGAGGAAAGCTACACTTCTGAGTATGGGTGGCTATCCTGTTCATATGAAAAATTGGCAGCAAGAGTTTTCTTTTTTTTACTCGTTAGGATGCCAGATGGCCGCAAAAGATTTTTCATGGGAAGAATTAGTTAATTTAATTGCTTTTTAAGACAATAAAATAAGAGAAGGAAATAGCAGCATGTTTATCAGTGTTCCACAGAAGTAGTAACTGCAACATCTACAGGCAGAGGAATACCATCAGGGTGTAAGTCCTAGTCCCAAGCATTCAGACACATTATCCCCACCCAAGAATGCAACTAACAGTCTTCAGAATCAAAAATGTGTTTTTCTATTTGTAAGCCTTTTCCTTTGCCCCTTATGGGCTATCATGAGTATCTATGAGACATTCTCTATTTTGGTGCCTAGTGGTTATGAGGCCTTTGGCAAGCAATATATTACTGAAACTTTCTAATCATTATATTAAATAATAATTTTTTCAAGACCCTCTGAATGCACATAATTAACACAAAGGTGTGGAAAATAAAAATCATGCTAACAGATAAAAAAGTATTATTTAACATGAAAAAAACTCTTAGAACAAATAACTCAGAGCAAAGAAACTCTGAATTATGTCGCATTGAAGAAGATACCTATGAGGCAACTGCAAATTCAATGCAAGTTTACAAAGTTATATGGCTGTAGCAGAGGCAAATATAGCTCTGAACTACATATATAGGAAAAGGAATGTTCTTTTTCTTTTTAGCTCCTGGAGTTTTCCATGGTTCTACCCACCTTGGTCCTTGGAAGTTATTGACAAATTGGAGGGAATTCACAGGCAAGTACGTAAATTGTCCAAGGTTTTATAGCAGTTGATTTAAAATGAATGTGTGAACGACAGAAGGTTAAGTGCTAAGCAAAGAGAGAACATAATAACAACATACATATATTTTAAAGTCCTAAACACTGAAGTTGTAACAGAAGTATTTAGGATGGTACTTGTAGTTTAAGTGGAGGAGTAAAATGGCAGCAGGAAAGTGAGAATTCAGGCAAAATTAACTGAGACATCTATTCAACCACAGAATAGTTTACAAAAGAAAGTAAAAGAAGCTTCAGGACTCCGAATATTTAAATGGGGCAGCCTAATCTATTCAAAGTTATTTTTCAGAGAATAATTTAATTTTTGCAAGGGAATAAATTAGATCACTGGTGTTTAACCATTCTGGCTGGGTAAGTCACATCTTCTTTCATCAACATTTGGAGACACATATGCCTTACCGTAAAAGACTTCGTTCACATGTTCAATTTTATATAAGTATAGGTGCAGAGCTCCCAGAAAGCAGCAAAGGTACTGCACATCTGTGAATCATATGAACTGCACATGTATTACTTCCACATACCTGAATCCTGGATTCATGCTGGTCTTGGAACCAGCACACTTACTGCACGTACTTTACCCAACACAAGTCCACCCAGAAGTCTCTGGGAGTCCTTAGCTGGCTGTCAAAGATGATGTCTGAGATGGGCTACTTCTACTATTAACAGCTGGACAGATTACTCCTGGTTGCCTGTTTCTTCCCAAGGCAACTTGGGGGTATACATGCTTTGAGGGCAACCTCAACTACTTCCTAGCCACCATCTTTCTTCAAGAAAGACCTTATCCTCCCAGCTCTAATGAGAGGAACATTGCTATTGCTGCAGTAGAGATCAGTTGAAATATTTATTTTTGTTTGTAATATCTATCAGATTTACATGTATCTCTCAGAAGCCATATCTTGTCAAATCTGTCTGCTAATGAGACCATTGTTGTTTATTTCCTGTATGCTATCTTTTTTATTTACTACACTGAGAAAAGCAATTGGTGAAGAGCAGACACAACAAAGATAATGCAACAGTAGAGAAGATAATCATAATTGATAGGTATTATTTACCAATTTACCATAAAAATCTTTTAAGTGAAATATCAACTGAAATTTTGTCTTGGCGATAGTTGAAAATAGTCCCTTAAGACAAAGGAGTACGAGATTGTTTATAAGAGCTGGTTCTCAGCAGAGGTTTTGGGAAGGAAATAAACATTCTTCACCAGTTGCACAGTATATTGCCTTAGGCAGAGTACATTGATACTAAAACAGTTTGTCTTATTATTCATGTCTGTTCATTTCTGCAGTTGGTTTTGGTGTTGACATGAAAATAAATGAATAACAGAGTATCTAAACAAATGTTTTGTCTAATGGAGATCTTATAAATGACATGCCAGTTACATAAAATGTCAGATTCTCTTCTGTCGCTGTGTTTTGCATCAAAACAAAGTATGTGATTTATGAGGAAAACAATTAAATACAACCAAAAGAGCATGGAAGGACTCTCCCTAAATTCCAGAGAGCTTCAAAATGGATTTTTTTTTAAGAAGAAATAAAAGTTACTGACAAAAAAAAAATTAACCTTGGAAGGCCCATGGGGATATTTAGAAACTTACACTACTCTGAAAAGAAAGACCTAGTGGAAGCTCCACAAAGCACTTACAGGGGGGGATGGCAAAGCAAGAAAATCCAAAAAAAGACACACAGAGTAGATGTAGATTAGATTACAATAATGTAATCCATTAACATTTTGTACACAAGACTACAATTCCCCCAACGATACAATTATAGATACGAAAAGTTTCAAAGTGACCGGTATTTCTATCACCTAACTTACAGATTTCTTATGGTGTCAACAGAAGGAAAGAGTGACTACCACAAAGAATAATTAAAAGCATCTAAGTGAGGTTTCTGCCCTGAATTTTTCAGTGGAGTCTAGAGAAGGACTTCCAGGAGCATGAATTTGCAATGCCTAGTCCTATGTATCTCTCTCCTTGCTACAGCTAGGCGAGTAAGCAGCCATGTCTTTTCATATAGGGTCCTAAGCATCTTGTGGAATGCTTTTGACTTAAAATATTCATTAGACTTGAAGTGGAGTGGTACAAATTCCTGCACTATGTCTTGTTGACTGCTCTTCCCAGGTCTTAATTTCTGACTGGTCACCAGCTGGTCTTTCCCACCATTGAGTATGAATATTACCGATACTCCCAGAATCCTACTCCATCGTGACAGCCCATGGTGCAGGTTATCCACTGATTAACCACTGCTTCAGAATGCACTTCTAATTCCTCCTCTCTTCCAGGGACTCACGTTTGCCCAGACACAACTACACTGCACACTGTGTGTGTTACAAAAAATGTCACAAAGCTTGGTGCCTATAGTTAGAAGGCCTGAATTCCTGCTGTGAGAACATAAAGGAAATATTTTTGTTTGACAAAACTATGACACCTACAGATCCATTTGGCTTGTGCCACTCAATGCAAAGCATACATTTTATTCTGATCAGTTCCTTTCAGATTCTTTAAAGGAAGGGGACAAGTAGACCACTGGACCAAGTCAGGAAAACATTCTGAACCAAGTCAGGAAATGAGGTCAAGTGGCGGGATGCTGAAAACTCTTCTTGGGATGAGGCAAAGATTGTTGATCGATACTTCTATTGGGGCACATATCCTAGGTTCAAATGTGACTCGATTTCAAACATCTGGTGTCAGGGCCCTGATTAGCCTGACTTGGGGCCGTCACCCTTACCTCCTGCCCCTGGGCCCAAGAGCCCCAGCTCAGACCTGTGCCTTCAGTTCCTCCATGGGCTGTGTCATAGGTATACCTGTCTCCATGTCTGAGCATGGACCCTGTTGATTCGGACTCAGACCTGTGGACCCAGTTCCTAGATTAATCTTGGACCAGCCTGGGGATCACTGGAATGTGTCTGATCCTAGTCACCATTACCAAACCTGATCCTGACCCTGACTCACACTCCTGGCTTCACCCTGGCCTGCCTTGTCACCATAGACTTACATGATGATCTGGACTCTTGGATGATCCCAGCTGCCATCCCTAGGCCTGCCTTGCTCCCTTGCTTGGAGGCAGTGGGACAGGGCTGGCAAGGCCCCTGCCCTGCTGGCCATGGCTCCCAGCTACCCAGCCCTCAGGGAGCAGTTGACCCTCGCTTGCATCCTGATACCTGGCCTTGGAAGAGTGATCCAGTCTTCCCAGCATAAATGCCTAAGTTCCACTCGGTTCAGGCTCCGCTCGAGGTGTTAAAAGCAAGGCACTCTTTGCACAATTGGTCAATACTAGCTGTATTGTTCTCCATGCTCTACACCCTACTTGGCATACACAGAATTGCCTTCTGTATAGAAAATTTACCCCCGTGTTAAAATTGAGGGGTCCTGATGCCTCATCTTCTGTGTTTCAAGAGAACTCTCTTCAACCAGACTGTTCAAAATTTTCCATGCCTACCTTGGAGCTGAGTCAATGTACAAGCAGGAATGCAAAAGTCACAAGACCAGAAGGGCAGAGGARGGCATGACCAGCAATACCCTTGGAAGGGGCACATGTGGAGTCCCAGACCCAATTCCCCAGAACAAGCACTGCATTAGGCCATCTCTGGATAAAAGAAATGGAAGCAGTCCAGGGATCAGACATCATCCATGTTCCCTGTTCCACTCATATTCTAATAGCTAGATGAAGATGAAGGTTGCTTTTGCCTTTTTTCTTCCTTTTCCAAGACATTTGCATTCATAACCACACAGCCAACCAGTTTCAAATGTCTTCAACCTCAAGAAGAGGTGAGTTCCCTAAGCAATACAATATTATGAAGGAGACTCTCCAGTGACTTGAGTAGAGTTTGAGTACCCCTGTTCTATGAGGGGTTAACATGCTTATTCTAAGACAGATGCTATTTAGAAAGTGCAGAGATGAATTTATAATTAATTTATAGGTAACATGTTAATTTAATAAGCTGAACAACTGGAGAAAAATGAGTGCAGGAAATGTCTTACACATTCTAAATAACACTTTTTTTACTCTAAACTGTATCTGCATTCAAAGACACATGACAAAAATTGTATCACACAAATATAAGGTAGAACCCCTCCACACACTTGTAGAGTCATCTGAAACTAACTACTTCTCAAAGAAAAAAGAATCTTGAATTAAGAAAGGCATGAATTATAAACTAATGCATTCCCAGTTGTTTTAAAATTTTGTCAAATAAAAGAAGAATTATACCAAACTGAGATGTGGGTAAATTGCTGGGAGTTATACCTACCAGTGAGTTAAACCAAAGCAAACAAAATTTTAAAAGCTGAATTCAGAAGAATTTTTAATCACAAAGTCAAAATATGGATTTGTTTACCTGGGGAAATTGAGGCATATTCTACTATAACCACTTAATAATAATTCTACCTATGCAGTTTTTAGAAACATGGTGATTTTATTCTTAAGTGATTTCTAAGAAGATTCATTTATTCTAGAATCATATTAACCAGAGGGCTTTAACTAGCTTTTTACTGAGCAGCTGCAAAAGAATACTTAATATCAAATAACTATGCTGTATATACCAATAACTAGACCTTAGAATAACTGTGGGATTTTGTGCCTACCGGAAAAAAAAATCATGGTTGTGTATTCTTACTATGTAAGAATGTGTATTTGAACTGATTTAAGTAGTTTAAATTTCTAATGTTCAGTCATGAGACTTCCCTTTGATTGAACTATTTATGGGATCATTGATAGCCCTATAAATTGTAAGCACATTAAAACCCTGCTCACGTTTGTTTGAATAAAAATCTGGATGGAAGAGGCCAGATTTCAAGTTTCATTTTAATATAAAATTGTTACTTTAGAATTCTATAGAATCAGAATAAATACAATGTTGAGCCCTATTGTTTTAAGTAATTTGATTTGCTAAGAGATCTGATATAAACTAAAAAAAAAAAATCATCTTTATTTTACTTCATATTGCTTTTATTTAACTTTAAATTCTGCTTTGAATTCATAGAGTTCCAAATTTCTTAAGTTGCAAAGCAAGTAAAAATTCAATAAATTCATAAGAAACACGTTATGGATAATTGCCTAATTAAAATTCCTGAAGCAGTATGGGTGTTTTGTACTGCACTTACCTAATATTCGCCCATTAATGAACATGTGTTCATTAATCTTCTTTCATTTGATTCTGTAGTTTCTCTCTTTTTGTGGGTTATATATTACAAAAATAATATTGCCAGTGCTCATTTACATAATCAGAATATACTGTATTCCCATGATTTGTGCATTTTTCTTCTCTAGCTTGATAAGGTTATTAAAATTATAGGCCAGAACATGGCATGATGATTGGCAAAGAGTGTTTTCTGAAAGACTGTGTGCTGGTTAGAACTGAAATTACCATTTGTTTCAAAATGTTCCAGGGAATGATTGCCCACTGAGATAATGTAAGTTAAGTAAAGAAAACTTCAAACAGAGTTTAACGATGAAGTTGTATCGTGTACTTAAGGGAAATTCGATGTATTTAATACAGTGCCCTGTGCTGCAGAGCGCAATACTAGTCTCTTTAAACAGCTTTTTCTTCCTATTTTTCTAACAGTACCATAAAAAATCATTGTTACAATTCATCATTCCAAACAGTCAAGGCTAGCATTTTATAGAAGCACAAGTAATTATAAGGAAAGGATATGTTATAGAAATAATAAAACCCCAGTATAAAGGTCAAGCTATGTGAAGTAAAAAGCTTTTATTAAAGAACCTCTAGTTCTGACCTAGAGACCGTCAAAATCATTATGATCATCCCTACCTCTGTTAAAATTAAATGGTTAGGTCAAGAAACATATTTTAATATCTTCAGCATAACTTTTACTTAGAACGCACTCTTGAAAGATCAAATCATAGCAATATCATGGGGATATGTGTACAGAATATCAGTATTTATGAATGGCAAGTGCACCCAGTCTATCTCTGACTGTTTTACTCTTCCTTGTGCTTCTGGTTCTTTACTTTTAAGAACAATTTGGGGCAATATTTAGTTTAGTCTTAGTCTAAAAATTATTGAAACAAATTCACTCTGGATTAACCTTTTTATATACTGTTGCTAGAGCAGTTAGAGGTTCCAACTTTGTCAAACTGAATATTATAAAATCTTGTAAAAACTACAATAACTGTACCAAAGAGTACCCATCTTAGACAGGAGGTGGTAAGTCAATGAACCCAAAAGGCAGAGAACATAAAATAACAGCGAGAGGATTATGGACAGCAATTGCTCAGTGACCATTCATAACTGATCTGCAAAATGGCATGTGACCAAAAAAAAAAAAGGGATAAAAATGTGTATTTGAAGAGAACACAAATGAACACAGTACAAAGGACAACTCCTTGAGAGCTCACTGTAATATATTCTACATGGTTTTACTGCCTTCCAATGTCAACTCTTGTGCAAAGTATTTTCAGACTTTTTTCTTAGCTATTATTTTAGCTTCACTTGTTTCACAGTAAAAGGCAAGGGAAAAATATTTGCAATTTAAGCGATAAAATCTAAGACACTTGTAACAGGAAAGTGTTGTTCAAACATGATGGAAGATGCTGAACGAGATGGAAGCACATGGACAAGTGAATAACTGTGAACTTGTAGTCACTTTTTTGCTAAGCTCCTGGAAAAGCAATATTGTTTAGGAAGTCAGCTGGATGTCAATGAAGCCCACGCTGATCTGTAATGGATGTGGAAAACTCTAAGGCTGGGATTTTTTGAACATTGCCTAAAAGGTTCAACAGTTGATGAAATCAGTGGGAATTCCACGTCTCATTCTCAGAAGTGGATTTGAAAACCATTACTTTAAGTGCACTTTTCAACTGGAAATATGAACCATTTATATGATGGAGAATGAAAGTCTTTCCATGTTCTCCTACAGACCTCCCAGGCACTGATGAGAACATCCTTCCATACTCTCCCCTTCTCTGCATCCACTTCATTCTTCTTCTCCATTCATAGACACTCTTTTTCAGCATAACCTCCATGTTTTTTCTATTTTCCCCATCTTTTTATCACTATTGCTTATTGTATTCATTAACAAGTGAGCATATATTTTTATTGAACATGTATGTATAAAAAATAACATTAAAAAAACATTTTAAAGTCATATGCAAAAGTGAGAGCGTGCTAGAAATAAACTTGCCCATGCAGCCTCAACTGTTTTATCTTGGGCATATGCATTTTGATACAGGCTTTAATTACATGATCACAAACTTTTTTCCATAGCACCCTAGTCATTTCAGTGCTCAGATTGGATGGTGCTTAATGAACAGCTGTTCAATATTTACTTCATTGTTCAATACATGGTCCCATTGTTCAATGGATGGCCTCATGCCATCTTTGTTGCACACTATTCAAACCCTTCTCTAAAGACATTTATTAACTTTCCCATGAGTTTTCTTTTATGATGCTCATCAGTATAGTTTTGAAAGCTTTACAAATATTAATTATATCCACAATATCCATGTGAGATGATAGGTTTTATGCACATCCTACAAATGCAGAACTGAAGCAGGGAGATTACAGTTAATAATATCCATAAATTTTGAGTTTCCAGTTTGAAATACCTTGGGTTTGATTTACAGCTCCCACTGACCTAAGTTGCAGCTGGGAGTCTTCAGCACTTCTTCAAATTTGTTTCCACAATCTGAGGCTGGGTACCAAGAAAATGAAGCACATTCTGTTAGCAGCAATCTATGCAGTTTGTTTTGAGTTACTTTCCCAATATCACATATCTAGAGCTGAGATGGGAAGAGAATTCAATTGTCTAGACTAGCATCCACATCGTCATTACGAGGCTCTCCCTTTCTCTTACTGAAATCTCTTGCTTCAGCTTTACGTTCCTTCCCACTTCTGCAATAAATGGGTGATGAAGACAACCTTATCTGTGATGCAAACTCCAGAGAGATAATCTCCATCCTCTCATCGGGACAGAGATCCTAGAAGTAAAAACATATGGATCTCTAACTAAAAGTTGTGCCATGATACATAGGCAAGCCTCTAAAGTAGAATTTCCTACTTTTTAATGCCCTAAATTTTCAATCATAATAACGTCTCATTTCCCCCTTCCAGTTTTCCCTATTATTGACTCTTTGCCCAGGTAATCTCAACTTCCTCTCTCTAGTTTCCTCTTTGTTTTCCTTTAGCTCTCCCCTATATCCCTGAGTCCTTGTTTCTCTAGATATATTGTTTCAGTCCAGCCCGTTTCTTTCTCAAATTCAGCTTTTGCTTCTATTGCATCTGAACATGCGGCTCCTTCTTTATCTTTTTGTGAYAGAAGAAGGGTTATAGTTGAAAACAGATAATTGTCATAAAGAATATAATGCAAGACCAGTTCCCTGCTCTCGTTTTAGTGTCCATATAAGCCAGAAAGTCCATCTTTGTCACTGTGAGCTAGGGCACTCTCAGTCTCTTGGTGAGGGATGGTGCCTACCAAGTAGAGAAGGATCTAGGGACGTTGAGATACCTGAGGATGCTTTGGAGTTTTTAATCCATAACACTTAAGGGTTTTTATCTGCATCTTCACTGGAGTAGCAAAAAAACCACCAAAGGCATACCTTTTCTTGCCAAACCAACTCCCTGAAAATTTTCATTTTTCTTTCCCTAGGTTTAGAAGCACTGGCACATTTCAAAGTAAGGATTTCAAGAACTTCAGTGACATGGGCAAAAATACATATTTTTTCCTTGCATCATTCCTAGAAATGGCAGAACTATTTTGGCTAGAGCTTTCCAGAAAAGTACAGCCTGGGACAGCTACTTGGCATGGAAAACTTCAGTCAAAACAGTTACAGTTTGGCACTATTATAAGTAGACGAAATCAAGGTTTCATAATAGGAAGCATTAGGTAATTTTAATAATAGGCAGTTCTATCACCTATAAAACCTTTAAACATTACAAAATATTATGTGTGCAAACAAATACCAAGAAAAGTCCTATTAAAAAGTGTCCTCGTGAAATGAAAAGGAGAAAAAACAAACATGCAAAAATATGAAATATCACATCCTGACTCTGAAAAATAAAGACACATATACTTCTCCACCTTAACACAGCAAGTGTCTTGAGCTTTCTTCACCTCAGTCCAAAAACAGAAGAACACAAAACATAACTTTAATCTGCCAGGAAAAAAAGAAAATTAAATATTAAGTTAGAGTCCTTGGTCTTCCTTGCTTCCCTGTATTAAAGCATGGCTAGTCTAGGGCCTAACCTCTGACATTCTTCTGGCTGCTTCAATGTAGCATAATGAATCTCCAGATAATGTATTTTCATTTTCTCTGTGTATTACAAGCTGGTGAAGCCTCTTTTTTCATGTGTCTCTCTCATTTTCCCATTCTATCAATACCCAAAATATTGAAGAACATCTGATTGCCCTGGATTCCAGTCTCGTGGGCCAGGACTTACTTCAAAACTTTAAAATGTCTTTTACAGACTTTTTAATAATTTTATTACAAAACACTGTCCTGGAATGAAATACAGTAGTGATACTCAAGGAATATCAGTTTGGAGTGCTTAAGATAGTTAAAAATCACATTTATTCAATAGTTCCTAGTTTTTAAAGACAAAGAGGATTTTATGACTGCCTAATCTGTCTTGCATAACATACTATAAATCTCCCACAATAATTTTTGCATTACTCACACAATTTTTTTATTTGCTACAGAACATGATCCAGAATCATATTCACTCTGGATTTAAAATCTTCATGTAATGGCAAATATACCACGTCTTTGGAATGGTGGATTTGGTAATGAAAAATAGACGATCCAGCACTAGCCCTACATTGGAAGAAAACCCACAAAGTCTCCTCTGTTGTACTGAGTGCAGCAAAGGACTGACTTGAATAAAACTGATCACAGGCTATGCGGATAGTTCAGAATTCATATCAACTAGCAGAAAATCCCCAGGATGAAAAGAGTTATCTAAATTAAAGGGTTATATAGCTATATACAATACAGTATAACTTGTAAATATTGCTTCTATTGTTTACCATAATCCCAGACAGTAAACTCACAGGACCTTGCTGGTTTAAATAAAATGCAAGAAGGAACTGACTGAAGGATACATTTTAATAGCCCTCTGTCAGAGAGAGTTAACACACTTGCACCTCTAACAACAGCATTTTTATTAAATCTTTATTATGTTGTATTAAAAAAAGTCCCCTTAGCCCTCAGGTAGTTGGTTGATGCTGAGTTTTCAAATGAAATATTTATGAAGTTCTTTGTTTAGAAGTTTAATTGTATCTTTAAATGACTTTCATATGTTTATATGCTTTACCCTCCAATATAAATGCCATTTGATGCTCTATCATACTGTCCGGAATAGTCATTATGCATTTCACCATCACAACTGTTACATAACAATAAGCAGAAAAAAAGGACAAAAGGATAACTAAGTTAAACCAGATCCTATACATACTTATTTTGTTGGTAACACAGATCRTATCTCCAGCAAAATGTGCTTCTAATCATGTAACATAGCATAGTACTGTAATACTTTCCATATTTAAACTTTCGGTCAATGTATAGTACTATAAAAGATACTAAAATGTACTCTGCACTGACCTTTCAATTTCTCTGCCGTGGGCAGGGGGAAGGAGAAGACTCTTACGGATAAAGAACAGGGGTGGAATGAGGAGTCCTAAGGTCTATTCCTTAAATGAAATTCAGTTTTGCTTTTATAAGGGCTGTAGAGATCCATCACTCTTGTGGTACAACATTTAAAGGAAAACATGGTTTAGAAGATTTATTATCTTTCCAAGTAATAGATGACAATTTTGAAATCACCTTCCTGATTTAGGAAAACACATTAGAGATCCATGTCACTTCATGTGAAAGCGGTGCTGCATTAACTCTGCTCCCACTGTCCTGTACAAGGCTCTTCGGGTGTTTCCTGTAGACCAGATTTTGGACATCTGCTCCAGGCAGTCTCTATGGTTAGTCTTCAAGGGGTTTAGGTCAGCTAGATGACATGATAGGTGATCCCAAGTAAAGTTGTCCACAGTTTTACAGATGCAAGACACTCACCCATCCACCTGTGCAGCCCTTTTCTGACCTACAGCTAGGGAGTGGTATCATGAAACCGTCTCAATTTGTTGTGAAAAGTGACACCCTTCTCCATGCCCTGGGCAGGCTGGAGAATCATCACAGGCAGAAAGCAGAGGAAAGAAAAAGATATGAGGCAAACTTGAAGGAATAAAGAAAATTGTGGATTCATTAGGTGGGATACTTGCTTTGGTAGTTGTCAGAGGGGATGGTGAAGGGTATGATATCTACGGTTTATATTAACCATACATCACTATTATACAATTATAGGTATTAATACAGTATGTTAGCTCACAGTGCTACTTGAATACACTCTGCAGACTTCTTATCTGTTGTTCAAGTACTACCATTTGAGGTAGTAAAACCCTTTGAGGGGAGTATCAGTTCACAGCTCATGAAAGCCATTAGTTTTGCAAAGCCAGCATAAAAACCCCTGTTGATCCAGAGGACTGTCAGTGTATAACTGAATAACATTCCCTGTTCTAAAATAGCAAATACTGCCTTGCTAAATTTGTTCTCTTGATGACAATTTTCATTGTAAATGGTCCCTAAAATCTGTCTTTCCCATATAAGGATCCTACTCCAGTTATTATAATAACAGCAAACAACATCTGAGAAATAATCTCACTTATCATTTAAGGTAGAAAACAGTATTTTCCTATGTAATACATTAGAATAAAGTCTATGTGAAACAGGAAAAGCTCTGGAAAGCACCTATGGGGACCATTGGTTTCAGAAATGGAGTTAAGGAGGGTTAATTCTTTTTTTAAAGCTGCTGCTAGTCTATCGCAAAGTCCACCTGCAAGAACTGACAATTTTGCAAGTTTTTATAAAATTGCTCCAGCAACATGTATGTAACTTTGAAGTCCTGCATGTTAATTGCATTAGCTGAAAATCAATGGAACTGTTCTCATCAAAATGCCTATTTTGGAAAGACAAACTTTTAGCCAGACATGATCAAACTTGGTAACCTTTTATGTCACACCAAAAAACTAACTTCAAGTTTTTTCAATATTTTATAGTGTAAACAACATTTTCTGCTATAATTTTACACCCTACTGAGAAAAGTATTTCACCAATTTCAGTAACTAGTTAGTTAAATGTATCACACATAAAAGAGATATTTTTTCCCTATTTTGTTCTCATACAAAGGCTGGATTTTATTCTAGTCTCATTGATATAATTCTATTTATTTCACAGTCATTACTTATTAACACCAATGGGAAAAGACACAGAGCCATTAAATCAGTTTCCTCTTTTTTCCTTGTTGCAACCTGATGCTTTTTGGTTTACCATGGAATGGTTGCATGGTGAGAGCGACAGATTTGCTTGTGTTTTTAATAATGTGTTCTCTTCAGAGACAGTCAATATTTGCCCTGCCCAGTTTGGCTGGCTTAACTTTAAAAATCCTTATTTCTTTTTTAAAAAGATTGGAGATGGTAGAGAACACATTCATTAGGACATTGCTACCATTGGGGACATGTGACTGAGAGGAACATCCATTTCGTCAGAGGGAATTATATTATGCAACTTCTTTTCGAAATGAGCAAGTTCTACCCTAAAACTAAATAAAGCCCTTTACAGCCGCTGGAATGTCATCCAAGAACATGATGCTTAAAACCCTTTCAATTCTCCTTGTCAGACTTCATGACCATTTCATCTTAATTTGTTCCTGGGCCAACACTGTCCAATAGCCATTCCTTGTGGGTAATCATCCCTTTCTGATACACTACTAGACAGCAAGTGTGTACCCCTTGCCTCTATTTCCTGCACTGAATTAAGCTTGGTACTTCCATCTCATCTGATAAGAATTTAATTCCCCTTTATTGTGCTGGACTTTTCTGCTTTCTTGAAAATGCTTACCAGAACAGTACACGCTATTCCAGATAAGGTCTTATCAGAGAGCTGTATCAGGACAAATAGCCTATCTTTATGGAAGAACTGTTTTGGAAGTATTTCAGTTGAAATTTAATGGAAATACCATTAAGCTTTGTTTGGCTTTGTAAAAGGTGATACAAAATACTCTGAATCAGTGCAGCTGAAAAAATAYAGTCCTCGGTGATGCTCACTGAGAAAAAAAAAATTCCCTTTTGAGATGACTTGGTTAATTATTTTGCTTATTTGTGATCCAAAATGAAAAGAAAAAGCAAAAAGCACTGTCATTACTCATTATGTACACAATTTATCACAGAATACAGTTCTGTCCCTCTGCTTATTAAGCCTCTCCCAGACATTCTTGTGTTCTGGGCTTCTGAAAAAGCCTTAAGTAAAACTGATGCTACCTAACTGAATCACTGCAGTCTTCTGCAAACCACTGAGCTCACTGCTGTTTTTTCACCAGTTTATCAAAGCTGATTTGGGATTTTAAATATTTCATGCGCTGCATGAAACAAAAGAACTTGATTATTCATGCATCACATGGGTTACTCTCTTTTTTATTATGAAAAAAAAAAATCAACAATTTGTACTTCTTGTTATATTTCATTGTTCTCAGGCAGGAGTCTACCCTGCTGACCTCTCCAGCGCAGCCTTCTGTCAGTGAAATATTATACATGGCATGAATGGGTGAGCAAATGTACCACATGAGAATGCGAAGGATCGCTTTGCCTTTTATTTCTTTCTCCTTCTCTGACTGATCTCTCCTTTGAGAAACTCTTGCGGGCATTTGCCCGGGCAGTTGCAGTCCTCTGCTGCCCCAATAGCATGTAGGTCTGTCAAAAAGATCCAGGTGGGTTGTGTTGATATTAGCTCAAGAGACAAAGGCTAATTGCCCAGTGATCCTTGGAAGCCATCTGGAGGGAGTCAGCTCCAGCAGTTAGCCAGGAGTGGTGGACAGGAACAGCCCACAGGAGTTTCTCAAAGGAGAGATCAGTCAGAGAAGGAGTCTGCAGCTGTAGAGCAGGGAGGTGCTCTGTTATTGCTCTTGTTCTTTCTTTTTTTTTTCTTTTGAAATAAAGTAGATTATTATTCCTTTAAGTAAATCAGGCTCACCCATGTTAGCCTTTCGGTTCAGCTCTGAGTGTTATTTTGGAGCTCTATGCTGAAAATAAGGCTGTGATTTTCAAAAAGCCTAAGGACCTCGGACAGACAGAACTCAATTAAAAGCTGGGATATTTTATGCTGGCATGTTTTGAGTGATTTTCACAGTYGTGCAGATGAAACAGAGTCTGAGTTTGCAGTAAGACCTATGCAATAGCTGAACCACATTCCCATTCCTCCGGGCTGCTGYTTCTCCCTTGTACTGCAGAGAACAAGCAAAAGGGAAGGATCAGGCTGTGCTGTATCAGGCAATGTTCTTCTTCCCTCTCTTCCTTCTCCCTCCCTTTCTCCTGTGCCATTGCAAGAATGAGAGGAAAGGTAATCCTAACACCACATCCAGGGTGGAACACTCACAACACAGTTTTTGCCCATGGTAGATAGGAAAGGTTCAGTGACAAATCATGAAGTCACAAGCCAAGATCATGCCTGTGGGCATGTTCAAGCAGGATTACGGGCTTTCCTCACCACAAAGTCCCTGGCCATGCCCTACCGCCTGCCCCAGGGAAGCCTTGCTCAGCAGCTCAGCCCCGCCACGCCATACCGCTCCGACGCATCATGCTCGGCGGAGTGTATTTCTTCAGGAACAACTTTGCATGAATGGATGCTGGAATCTGAACCTGAACTAACACCAGACAGTAGAGGTGGTATCGGGAATTGGTGAATTGCTATTAATAGTAGTAAATAAAATGTAAACATAGGTAGCTTGACTTCACAGTGCCTCTGTCTACTGTAAGAACTTTTCCGGGGTGTAGGCGTATGGATGGCACAACGGGCTCCCCCAYGGGAGGTGATACTAACAGCCAGCAATGGCTATTCAATTTCTAGCTTCTTAGCAAAAAGGCAATGAACTTTCCTAGTTAAACTTTTCCCCTCATTTTTGCAAGCCCCAAACCCCTCCCCTGCCCCCAAAGCCCTTATCTTTCTATCTGGGGGGAAAAAAAAGAAATAGAGAGGAAGAATATTTTTCTGATGGGTTTGTACGGTTAAAAATCATAAACAGTAAAGAAATCTACGTGCTAAGGTTCCAACAGAAACAGAGACTTGGCTGACTTCTGTAATCTGAACTTTGCATTAATTAAGTGTTTTGAATTTGATTAGAATAAATTAGCCATCTCATTTGGCCCAGCATTTGCCCCTTTCCAGCCATCTTAAAAACCATACCCAAGATGATCCAGGATCCTAACTAGAGGAGCAAGAAGAGAGAGAGGAGGATGAGAGGTTGAGGGCAGAAAGATAAGCAGGGACCAAACAGAAAAAACAGTTGCCATTTGCCTAGGATTTGCGTTTGGATTGTGTATCCATCTTACCTTGTGAGAGCTGCACTGACGACACTCCCATCTTAATTCTGAATTCACATATTTTATGCATGTATTTTTTCATTGAACATATTTATTTTATGAAACTAAGAAACATCAAATAAACATGGTAACAATTATCGGTGCTTTGTTCCTGCTTTTGTTGGATCTTGGAGAAGCACTTGACAATCCAGACCAGGGCTACTTTGACAATATTTGAAGAACCAGTTCAGCCATAGGTTGATGTCAACTGCACTAATCAGAACTCTATCAGTCGATAACTGTATTCATATGTTGCACTACAGTACTCAGATAATGCGTGGCAAGCTCCATGGAAGACACAGGCTATTCGACATTAGCTTTCTTTTCTAGACAATTTATTTTGAAACTATTAATTCATCTGTGGTGTCACTCTAATTTTTCCTTCAAATACAGATTCACCAGTTCCTGATAA
Organism: Phoebastria nigripes; assembly: GCA_035582835.1. Lineage (NCBI taxonomy): Eukaryota > Metazoa > Chordata > Aves > Procellariiformes > Diomedeidae > Phoebastria > Phoebastria nigripes. Next base: position 447,201 of record JAYKAV010003026.1, on the reverse strand, counting down.
CACGCATGGAAGCGTGACYGCCTCACTCATTTTGAAACTTTGGAGAAGAGTTCATTTTTACAACACCATAGCCTTGTAAGGAGAACGCAGAAGCAGGACGAACATACCTGGAGTTCAGCTCCCATTTCAGCTACAGAGAGCCTGAATCCTCCGCTCCCATTTCCCAGTGGTCTGAACAGCAGGCTATGCACCACGCTTTGTTTGTGCAAGCATGCAAACATGTACGCATAGAGAGGAAAGGGGGAAGGTGTTGAAATCTGTTCTGTGCCGCAGCCAAGAATTCAAGATTCATGGGGCCAGACAGACACTTAACCAAGTCCGATTGTGTAATCTGCCAACCCACAGTCCTGGGAAGCAGAAGCAGAAGCTGCTGATCTGAATTCCCCATCTTCTCCCTCGACTTTGTATTTTAAGTGTAGCTGTGGCTGTTATGCTCCATATTGGATTTAACATTGCCTATGCATCAGGCAGCTCGGGCGCCACACGTTGTTTTCTTGTGTAAAAGCTATACGGCCTTCTGAGGACATGGTTTCAAAACATTCAGCTGCAGCAAAAGGTACCTTAAAGCACATGCTGCAGCAGAACTGTAGACACTTAAAGCTTTTACCAGAATACTTGGGACCCCATAACAATCCCGGTTATTATTCTTGGATTTAGATGTTTCACATCAGCTGTGTTCCGGGCAACTTCGTGTTATTCTGGATCTCATCTTAGACATCCACAACTAAACAGACCTTTAGCTCCGGCTGTTAACTCCTGCAGTACCCAGTGCTTTAGGTTTTCTATTGAGTTGAGCAGAGAGATGTCTGAACTGAGTCCAGTAGTTTCATTACTGTGCCACTTACCATGTTCAGGAATTTAAACACTGATAGAAAAATTTGGTATGTTGAAATATTTCACTTGTCTTTTGATCATCTAGAATATTTTTCCAAGTGCTATACATAGCTTGAAAAGCAATTTTATGCTAAAACCTGCTGCTTTTTTAATGCAGAAGCGAAACAGAGAACCTGCAAAGTTTCCTTTCCAAAAAAAATGGTGTTGTCAGAAAATTGCTATTCAGTTGCATTAGGATCTTAGTCCTGATGGAGTTTTATCACTTGAAGATTCATCTCATGGGAAGCAGAAGACCTGTGTAAGCAGGGGGAATAGAGTATGCTGAGCAGAAACTGGTAATAACATGTCTGTTGATCTGGCAGTGTGAGTTGCCACCTTGGCCCCTCCAATACTGTTGTGATAGTGGCAGAAGAAACAAGGTTTCTTCCAGGTTTCTGACTCAGCCACGTCCCTTTCCCCTCTGCGTGGACCTGAAGCCTGCAGCCAAAGTCCATGGTCCCAGGCATTTCAAAGAACACATGCCATTTCGTTTCTATAAAATTATCTAGAGTTACTATTTCATATTATAAAATACATTTCTTTTTATACCACCATGCCTATGACATGGCATGGTCGTAACTACAGTCTTTGTCCTGGCCCAAGGCTTATATATCAGCAAAGCTACGTTTTGYTCAGTATGCCTTATTCTGGTGTATCTCACTTGGAATTTTGTTTGCAAGACAATGCTCGCAACCCCAGTGCTCTACTTATCTGTATTAAGTTACTTGTCCCGTTGCTACACAATGAGGAAACTTGGTATCAGTCAATTTAAAATGGATTGCTCTACAATTGTAACAGACCACAGAAAGATTTCTGAACACTCTGTTTATAATAACAAACAGGAGTTTTGCTTCCACCCAATATTTTCCATGATGTCTACAAAACACTTAACACTAGTGAGAATGCTAGAGTGCTGAGATCACTGTTTGTCATTATGACCAACATTATTTTACAGTTTCCCTGTGCTTCCCATTCCCCTGTTGTCTCTTGTCTTATAACCAGACTGTAAATTCCTCCAGGTATCTTTTTCTTTGTTTTTACAGCACTTAGCACAGCAGGATCCCAAGGATCTCAAACATTTCAGTAATATTGCAACCAATAATGAAATCTTTGGTGTTCAGTCCAGTGTGTTTTAGTTGCAAATCTGTAAAGATAGGGAAAGAAAAGAATTATCTCTACCGTTCATCTTTCCCACCTCCTTTCAATATTGTTCACACAGTTCATATTATTAGGGTTGGGTTGACTGTGTGATCAGTCCAGCAGTACAGTTTTCTCCAGCTGAGCTGTTTGCCTGCYGTACAAAGCTCAATGGGCATTATTATCAGGAATGACACAGGCTATAGCATCCGCTGCCTCTCTAGTTATGTTTGTACATAATTTTTAATTTACTTAATTGAGAATACCCACTCATAATAAATCAACTCAAAGTCATTCCTAAAGATCCTCTTCAGTACCAGAAGTGTGAGATTACACCACCTGACCGACAAGAAAGCATCCACTAACTAGAAGCAGTTTTCCACATGGAGTAGCCACAAGAGAAGTTAAACGACCCCCTTTCTTCTGCTACAGAGGAAACTTCTCACTTCAAGACATCAAATGGACAATGCTTGAGAACAGAGAATCTAGAAAAGTCCTAGGTTACACCCAAGGAGGAACAAAAGGCATAGATAGCATTTGTGCAATATAATCGTGCCATTCCCACTCTCTCACTGCTCATATTAGCGGACAAAAAGATTATTGGAAAATGCATTTGGAGTGGCTGCTGTGAAGGAAAAGGAGAAGAAAGCAGGGCTGATGTAATATTTTGGCAACTGGACGAAGAGGTAGGAATGGGTTTTGAAATGGAGAAAGTCATGACAATAATCAGGAGAGAATTAAAAAAATAAGAAAAATAACATCCATTGTGTGAATACAGCCATCGGTGAGCAGGTGCTATTGCGGGCGCTGACAGGTGGGAAGAAAAGTGAGTGGTTATGCTTTGGTTGATTCTGCTGTAAGGATGAAATGTTTCGCTGCGTGTGTAAAAAAACGCGAAGTGGGTCAAAGAGAGGGAGATGGCCAAGGAAGAAGGCTCTGCGCAGAGCTCTCTCTACCCAGAGAACTAAGAGGCAGAACAAGGGAAAGAAGAGGGGGAAGGGGAAGGGGAAAAGGAGAAGAGGAGAAGGAAGGGGGAAAGGAAGGGGAAAAGGGAAATGCAGAAAGCAGAGAGAGAGAGACGATCAATCTGCACACTGATCAGTAACATCACTGGCCTCAGGAACTCGCTATTAAAAATCACTCCCGTAGATGGAAAGAACTGAAGAAAAAGCTCAAAAAGATTCTCATTTTAGGTTTGCTTCCCTATTTTTAAGTCAGATTTTTTTCTCTATTTTTTCCATATGCCCAAAGTGAGTTTCTTAAATTACTCTGTTTAGAAATAAACACATGGAAACAATAAACATCTAGAACATTAGCTTGCATATTTCCTTAATGTATGCATATTTCTCTCCAATTTTCCACACGAAATGAGACTAATTCACTTAAATTTCTTGGGATCCTCCCTCTGTCAAAGTTTCAATGAGTTCAGGGTTAGCTCTGTAGTTGATTAATACCTTTGAGAGGTAATACATAGAGTTGTGGACTTACAAATTCTAAGTCAGCTGCTCAGCTTGTGCATAGCAGAATACTTACACTGAATTCAAGTGACCTCTGTCAATTTACACAGATGAGAAATGGCCTATTATTTCTTTTTCTTATCGTGAAAAAATAAGGAGAATATTATGCATATAGAAGTTACTCCTGAAGGAATACAATCAAGGTTTCTTCCAAGGTTTTTCTACTTCGGGATATTTTGTGCCACATTTTTTATATATTCTTTGAAATTTCAATGTGCTGGTTTATATTCCGCAGTTATTAGCAAATGTAAAATTCACTCACCTCTGCTCATGTTCACAGTCTTCCTCTGGATTAATACTGAAAGCAGAATTTTGTTCAATACGAGCGTTCCCTCACTATTTTTTTCTTGCATTCTTGGATCAAAGAACTTGTCCTCAGACCATCTAACCCTGCTGTCCCCAGCAGTGGCAAAAGGAGACGCACATGACAGCACATGATCGTGGCTACTTTTTGTAGCCCCACATGCCCTTCAAAAACTCCAATACCCCATAGCCATCATATGAGGGATGCCACAGAGTACATACCTGTCTGGTCCTTCTAATATCTGTTAATGGACTGTTGTCCATTAATTTGACTAATCCTGTTTTGAACCTGCTGACATCACCTCCACAACATCCTAGGGCAGCACAGGTCAGAATTTCATTACCTCTTTTATAAAGAATAATTTTTCTGGTCTGTTTTCCCTTTTTTTCACTATTATGCCCTGTGACAGTTCAGATTCTGTATAGGTGACTCATGCCACATTCTCACTGACTACTATTATGAATTATCTGACCCAATTCAACCAAGAGAGACTCTGGCCTGTTTTGTTTTTAATTTTGCAGTGACAGCAAATTCCCTGGCTGGAAGGAGAGCCTGGCCCAATTTGCAGGAAGAGGTAAAAGGGAGAGGATGTAAGCACAGCAGCATGCACTCCAGGTACCATGAACTAAGAGAGCAGGTCATAGGCAGCTGAGGAGATCTCTTGATATATCAAATTATTCTCAAGGACTAGTTTAACGTATGGTTGGGGTCAAATAAAGACAAAAAAAACTCCTGAATTTGAGAGTCCTTCCCTTGTCCCTTATATTTTCATAGCGTTCTTGATGTTACCACTAAAGATTTTATGCTGTTCTAACCCAGGGGTCCCCAACCATTACCAGCTCATATGCCATAACACTGGTTAGAAACAACCTGTGTGTACATCCTCTTTTGGACTTTCTGTCTGCTTGATTTCAGATGTCTTAATGTCCTGCAAGCATGAACAACACCAAAAGACAAAGAATCCATCATCTTCCAAAGCATGGTATTAAGATTTCGTCTCTTGAATAGCACAGGCCAAATACCTTATACCAAGCATTATGGAGCACCAGAGCTTGTTTACCAAGCCCCATAGTTTATCAACTGACAGCTACAGTTTATCTGTTAGAAAGACTTCCATTATTTATTTATTTTACATGATGTCAAACCCATTATAGTCCTCACTGCATAACACTCACTGTGAATTGCATCACTGTGAAAAACAAGCTGCACACTTTGTTTTTTTCCTGGTCTTCAATTCTGTGCTATTGTATTCTTTCATCCCTTTTCTTTGTTACACTGAAGAATGCTGGAATATTAAATATTCTGTTCTCTGTACACACAGATGTGTTTTAATAAATCTGTTAATTTGGTTTATATATCACTGAACTCCTTTATGCTTTATTTTCCAAATTGTGAACTATTCTTCTGCTTCTTTTTAAATCTTTTAGTTTTATAAAATATGGACATGGGGAATGGACAGAGCATGCCAGAAGTGGCTATATTAAGTGCGGAAGTTACGTGGATGATAGAAAGACAGAATACTGTCCTCACTTCTGCCCACTATTTGCCAATCTCCATGTCACCTAAGGGTGTGCAACTCTGCACTTCAGTCGTCCCTGGGATAGCTTACTGCTTGTTGCTACAGATTCATCATTATGTATACAACTACTTTAGCAGAGATTTTTTATGTAGGAGATTCCCATTGATGTTTATTTTTAGGCATCCAGTTTATTTTCTTATGCTTCGTTTAAACCAGCATTTTCTTCATATGATACCTTCTTTTTCTGTGATCAACTGCCAGTGGTCCTCCCGTAGAATCTTATCTCTCTACTCCACCATACCCTTAAAGGTTGTTTCATGTAAAGGCTATAAAAATGTCAACATGGATTAGCTACATTCATATTTTTAATTATCCAATCATTTGTGAAGGACCCGCTTTCAACTGAATGGCTCTGCAGTTGCTTCATTCCCTTCACTCATTGTTTTTATTAAAACCGACACGCTATACAGCCTTTTTGACAGCCACACAGGAATCACACAAACAGATGACAAGGAGCTGACAGAATTTCACCCAGGTGTTTTGACATCACCCCATCATAGGCACCTCTCTGGAATATAGTTAGGACTTTCAGGCCTACTGCAGGATAATCAAGTCTGTCAGATGACGGTCTTTTTCCTGCTGCTGCCTGTACTCTCATAAATGGAAAAGGGATTTGCACTATTTGAGATTTACTAAGTGAATTAATTTGGGCAGAAAATAATTTTCTATAACTGAGCTACAGCTGAACTTATGAGAATGATCCCACTCTATTTTAATGAGTTTTATAACTTTTATAACTTTTATTTTATTAGATATCATTGTTAATGTCTCAAAATTTAATATTTCAAAAGTTGCCAAGTCCCAAAATCAAAAAGGAACACTTGAAACTTTTAATAGGCAAGCTCTTGTTTGACAACATACCTACCTACACATAAGTATAAGCTTAAGGCAGAAAATTCAAAGTAGGAAAAAGTACTCATTTTCAAAAGTATTCACCGGAACAAATTACACAGCAGTATGATATCTTTTTTTCCTCTTAGTATCTTCAGATCAAGACTCTTCCTGCAACTACAGGTTAACCAACCACAAGGTATTATCACACACAAGAAGGAGTAATTGTTTGAAATTTACCATATATATACTGCATAATAAAGTTATATTGAATAATATAACATTATTCTGGCCATGAACTCCATGAACTTTCTAGAATATACTTATTGCAGTCTATGATAATAACAATTTATTTATTTTGAAATTCACATGTCATTCTGATGCAGTAAAATATATTTTAGAACGGTAAGCCCAGTAAATCTTGATCTTCAAATTTTTTGGGAAAAAAATTTCTACACAAAAAAGTTGAACGTCTTGACACAGTCCAACGATGTTCTGCCAAGTTGTTAAGGTAAAAAAAWATATTGCAGCTGGGTGGGGGTGCATGAAGCATTCTCAGGGGAAAACTTGCTTCCATAACAGTAGAATTCATCAGTTCCACGTTTTGACCACATCTAAAAATAAAACTTTCCCTTTTTTTTCCTAAACTTTCTAAAATCCATTGAATATAGATTTTTTTTGCCCAGTCAGATTTATCTATCTGCCCATTTTCCATCCAGCATGTTTCTCTGCTCAGATTGCTTAACTGCTTGACTGTTCCTCAGAGAAGCAGGAACAGGAGACCTCAGCTTTCCCTATGGCCTCCAGTGAGGTAGTGGGTTGATGGATAGGATGTAGATGGACGGTAAAGGTATGTCTACTTTACTGGATGGTCAGACAGAAAACAGGACTTCTTTTACTCTTGCAGCATTCATGTTTCTCCTGTTTGCAGGAATAGGTCCTGTTTGCACTCAACAGGTGTGGTGATATGGAAATAGCAATCCCCTCCTGACCTATTAGTGAAGAAGCGTGTTCCCAGCTCTCATCACATTTTAAGCTCTGCAGTGAGGTAAAAGACTCATTGCAATTGCTCCTCCTAGGAGCTTTGGTTTCTTTTGTGAGATGCAGCATTTATTTTGTGGATGTCAAGAAGCTGGAGGGATGGTTTGTTAACAGAGACTTACTCTAAGATATGCAAGTTGAATCTCAGCTGAGGAGGAGTGAAGGCTGGAGGCAATAAGGGCTGCATTCTTATGTACGTCTCAAGGGAACTGCAAACAATACTCACTAAGGTCTGATAAATTTCAATAAGCAGAGGATCCAGTGCACAGACAATGAATGATTTTTTACCACCTTCCTCCAAATGTAAGTATGTCCTATTCCACAATTACAGACTTGAAACCAAGCCAGATCAGTGGCTGTGAAGGTACACGCAATAAGACTTGGTCAACTCATGCTGCATGAAAGGTGTATGTGATGTGCCATTATCTTCCCCTCTCAATTCTAGCTGGATGTTTCCTTAATTGTTAGCCCATCACTTCTTGTTTTGTTTCTCTTTTGACTACTTTTATTGGGAAAATATTCAGATATTTCCCCTGAAATGGAAGCTGGAAATCAACTTGAGATATGGTGAGGTGAGTCTCTGTTAGCAGATGATCCCTCCCAGCCCTTTCACATACTCAAAGTAAACACTGGAGTTGGAGTGGAATACTTCAGTCCCACAGGTTCAACGCAAAACAGATTTTAATCTACAGTTTGTATTTTTGCTGGTAACACACATTAAGATACTTGATATCTTAATGAGTTGCCATATTCAAAGTACAGAATCGGGAAAAACAGATTTCAGATGTAAGCTAAGCCCCCTGTAAACATCCCAAAGCACAATAGCTATTCAGACTGTATGTTTTCCCTTTCAGAGGCACACATGCAAACGGATCATTTAGGGCCTCCTCCCAGGCAGTACATACCTCAGGAACTTCAGTCGTGCCTCTCTGCGGAAAGCATCTTAATGGCCCCATTTACAGCAGTAATGAAAATGAACCACGACTCTGCCCAACTGACATGGTAGAGCTTTCATCCATACAACTGTCTTACTCCCCAAACCAGGTGGTACCTCCGAACTGTTTTCTGGGAACCACCTCTGGTATATGCCACCCTTTGGTATCTGTTCAAGCATCACCTGGAAGACAGCTTCTTGGCACAAGTGAAAAGCACACCCGAGACTGTGTGCTGACAAACAATACAGACAATCATGTGGCAACGCCTGGGCCCATGCCAGCCCTGATTATTTTATTAGTAGAGATGGAGCCAATGTATCTAGCTCTAATTATTTAATGTCAAAGTGTTCAGTCGCCATGAGAGCCTGGCATACCTTCAGTGCTGCTTTTGGGTGCCTTATCCTCTAAGCCTCCAAACAGAAATACTGCAATGAACACGTAAGCAATGTCTAGGACGATGCTCGTTTATCAGGATGAATGGCCAGGGCAGCTGTGCTTCCAGTAGTTTTTGTTGTTGTAAGTAAACCCAGTGGAGCTGTATTGGTCAAATTGACAGACCATCCATCCAGTCCGCTGTAGAGAAACGAGACTGAGATATCTTTTGTCCCTGGCAGTAATTCTTCCATAGTAATACAATGCAGTTGAATAGGTGCTTTGCAAACACAGGCTACACTATTCTCACAAGCCTGGAGAGCTTTTATTTATCTGTGCACAGTTTGTTTTTTAATTGGACATTATGGAAACTCTGACAGTAATGTAAAAGATGATTAGCAATAAAACAAAATATAAACCAATGGCTTCTAAATTTAATAATAGGCTAAATGTCTACATTCAGACATGGTTAATCAAAACCAGTTTGTAAACTTCATTTTATTCAGGTCAGCCAGTCAACAGTACATGTAATGCATACTATAAAACTGATTTAGGGCTTTTGGACACCCAAGCATCTACATAAACCAAGCAAGGATTAACTAGGTCTGTCTACTCATAAATTACAGCACATTGTTTTTAAGTGAACAGGATAAAAAGCAACATGCCGTGAACCATCTACATCATACTTTTTTCTCCTTTGACCAATTTCCCAGTTACTCTCTCAAATTATCACTCCAGTTCCTTCTTTGTTCATCCCTGTATTGTTTCCATATAACTGTCCAAATCCGCCTGCAAGGCAACTAATCAAAAAAGGCTGAAGCACAAGAACATTGACCACTTGATAGTTTGCCCAGCTTATTAAAAATATGAGTTTGACATCCTGCAGCATGTTTTAACAATTGGTTCGCAAATTACAGCATGGCTAAATACAATTAAATTCATTCCATTGTACACAATAACTATTTAACATATGCTGTGAATCTTGTACACAGATCAGGACTCTGCAGTGTTTTTCTACAGCTGTTAGTCAAGACTTGTTGCCTTGTGCTACAGTCCCATCAGATCTCATAACATAAACAGGCTTGGGCTGGGTCATAGCTTGGTTGGGGTTTTAACAAAACAAAACAAACCAAAAAAAACCTCAAAAACCCATTCAGATGGTTTTTGGAAGCAGTGATGGCCTTCCATAAGCAAAGTTCTTCACTTCTCTGTACGCACTGAAAACCAGTACTGGTTCAGTCACCGCTGTGCTTGTAGAGGTGAACCATCCCTAACCACTAGACCAGTGCCTTGAGTCCTTATCTCGAATACCTGAACACATGCAGAGCTGTAAGCACTTACCGCTTATTCCAATTGCAGATTTTGCATAACTTTATAGTACTTTTCCTCCCCTTTCCGAGGTTGAACCTGCAGAGTATGTATTTTATCCAGTACAATATATGTGATAATATATTGGCTCACATGAACTAACATGATATAGTACCTGTCCCACAGATATTACATGCCACTCCATATGCATCAGATCTGAGAAGCACGTGATATACAACTCTCAGGGGATATGAAACACATGTGGGTCTGATTCGCCACTTTGTTATTCCAACTGTACACCGTTGCAACTCTAACGAAGTTACACCAGTGTAAAACTGTTGTACTGAAGTGGAGGATTAAACCCATATGTCTTTCTATATGAGCCAAATTTATGGGACAAAGTTATTCAAATAAATTCAGTAAACATTCAGACTTCTTCAGCATCCTATACCTGTTTAGTCCTCAGACAGTACTTTTCCTGCTTCAGGAAAAGCTTTACCTTAAAGACAGCAACTGTTATTTGTTAAAAGGATGTCAGTAACAATCTGAGTTATTAAAAAAAAAAAGCAAAAAGATTGAGATGATTTGTGACCTACAAAACATTTAAAACAAGAAGGCATTTCCTCAAGCTCACTCAGCCATGATTAAAACCCCTTTTGCCTGCTTATATGCATACCTCTTTGTATAATTAAAAGCATGACCCATCACCATTTGCAAATTCTTATGATTTCACTGTGCAACTTTTCAAGTGTTTTTTCTGGCCTCTTTCCAGACAGTACACCTGCGTATTAGTTTAGCAACATTCTACTGCAACTGAAAATTAACTAATTCTCTTTGATTTGGATTTGTATAAAATTCTGAAAACTTATAAGCTATATGTTTATATACTAAGTCAGATACATTTATCCACCGACAGATAAAAAGACATTTATAAAACAAATATGAGACTGATTCGTATAAAGTGTCATTTAGAAACAGGGATCTGTGCTGGTGCTCTGAGGGTACATGATTAATTTAGTTCAATGGACAAACCAAAAAATTCCGATTAAGTCCATATATATTTCTTCAGAACATTTCACTGTATTCAAAAASTTGAAATTTCCTTCTGGTTGAAGAAAAATTATTCAGCCTAAAGAATCAGGTTTCATTTCCTTTCACAATTTTGATTGCTGCTTTTAATGCTACACAAAAATACAGAGGTAATGTAATAATGATAATAATAATAATCATTAATAATAATAGTAATAGTAGTGGTAGTAATACTACTACTACTAGTAGTAATAATAATGATACTTTCTTTGGAAGACATGATAAAAAGAGTGGTAACTTTTTCTGCTTTAAAGTTATTTCTACAATTCACCAAAAATATACTTTCAAGACGTTTCAGTCACTTAAATTCTACATTTGCAGAAAGAGAAAGCTTTTCCTGGGAAAAAAAAGAAAAAGAAAAAAAAAATCCAGCCCCAGTCCCACTATGTTCAATTCCAGTGCTACTGAACTCAATTTGATTACTTAATGAGTAATTTTTATGTCATATGTGTGGTGACTGCAAGATCAGTTTTTTATATCATCTTCTGGGAAGTTTTACTATTAAAAACATTCAGCGATATTCATAGAATCATAGAATCATAGAATCATTAAGGTTGGAAAAGACCTCTAAGATCATCAAGTCCAACCGTCAACCCAACACCACCATGCCCACTAAACCGTGTCCCTAAGCGCCTCATCTACACGTCTTCTAAATACTTCCAGGGATGGTGACTCCACCACTTCGCTGGGCAGCCTGTTCCAATGCTTAACCACTCTTTCAGTAAAGAAATTTTTCCTAAGGTCCAATCTAAACCTCCCCTGGCGCAACTTGAGGCCATTTCCTCTCGTCCTATCGCTAGTTGCTTGGGAGAAGAGACCAACACCCACCTCGCTGCAACCTCCTTTCAGGGAGTTGTAGAGCGCGATAAGGTCTCCCCTCAGCCTCCTCTTCTCCAGGCTAAACAGTCCCAG
>JAYKAV010003026.1:394230-433688 GCA_035582835.1 Phoebastria nigripes | reverse complement strand
CCTCAAGTTGCGCCAGGGGAGGTTTAGATTGGACCTTAGGAAAAATTTCTTTACTGAAAGAGTGGTTAAGCATTGGAACAGGCTGCCCAGCGAAGTGGTGGAGTCACCATCCCTGGAAGTATTTAGAAGACGTGTAGATGAGGCGCTTAGGGACACGGTTTAGTGGGCATGGCGGTGTTGGGTTGACGGTTGGACTTGATCTTAGAGGTCTTTTCCAACCTTAATGATTCTATGATTCTACAATGTTAGGGAGTTGATTCAGTCACTTAAATTTAGGTGTCGTATACTTAGGTGAAGGTGCTGAACACCTAGGGTACAGTAGGGGACCCAAGGCACCCACAGAGCTGGCAGGTCTGATGTACCATTTACACTCTTCTGGAGCAGCAGCTGGAGGTCAGTCAGGGAACAATTATATTCCCATTATAATCTGAATTTCCAGTTTAAGCAGTACAGTCAGTGACACTGAAACTGCAATTCAACTCACCCAGAACACTTAAGGTAGGATTCAGTTCCTTAAACATAGGCATCTGCTGCCATTGGGAAGTGTGAGGGTCCTCTGAGAGTAACGTCCATTCATCCCACCCTAATAGAGATGTGTAAAATAGGACAGAGGAAGTAACCATTCCTCTTCATTGAAAATAAAGAGACTTTCATAAAGCTAAATTAGATGGTGACCCCTGGGATTCCATTCATTTGCCTACATATAGGTGTCTAGTGTCATTTTAGATTCCCTGTTGTGTCTGAGATGACCACATGGTGATGGACATTCTGCAGCCTTCTTCAGGCCTTCTGTAGCAGCAGCTAGGATGCAACTGAATCAAGGTCTTATGGTGGGATTCAGGCATTAGAAGCCATCTTAGATGCCATTTTAGGTATCTGAAACTTCTGCATGGGGCTGACAGGTATTAAACAGAACCTATAGAAAAGCCATATCTTTCACCACCTGAAAGCCAGGTGGGATCTCATATATGATGTCTCATGAATCCCATCCATACAGTCTAACACCATTGTTCCATCCCTACTCGGGATTTGATCCGACATCCATTAGCTGGTAGAAACACTTGGACTGTTGATAGGAGCTCTGCTGTATGGAATTTACTTAACATAATTGATCAGCAAATCCATTTCACCTCCTCCCTAGTCTCCTCTATGCTCTCTCTGGGATCATTCCTGTTTCTAGCACAGTTTTCCCACAGCTCTCTGGAGGATGACTGGTCACTTCAAATGTGCTGCTGTTTCCCAGAACATCAGTCTCACTAGATGATATTTTGCAGTATTGTGTTCTCATGGACAAGATCTTACAACTAATGCTGCTAGAAATACATGAATTTTGTGTAGTTTCACCTCTAAATCCTATAAACACTGAGTCCAGGATTTGGGGTTTTTTTCCCTACATTTTTGAGGCTTCAGCATTTTTATATAAGATGATTAAGCACCATTCCAAGCCTAAAATGTTACAGAAATGGGTAAAGATGCCAAACCTTTGGGCTAAGCCCCGCTAGGAAAACAGGTGGAAATATTATGACACATTTCTCGTATATCTGAATATGTATCTAACATATGAATTGAAATAATTTCTACTTAAAGGAGAATTACATTACAGGTACTTTTAATAATACTGCATACAGCATGAGACATCACAAAATACAAAAGCCCTCGTGATGCTTTGGAAAAGCAACGAGAATTTAAATGAGATAAAAACCAGACATCTTTTAATCCTTCTTCAAGTTTTGTTCCTTCTTTTCTTCTTGTTCACAACATGACTCAGAGGGGCAGATCCTCACCTGATATAAAACAGTCAGTCCAGCTTTATCAAAGTCAAAGAAGCTACAGTCACACCAAAGGAAAATCTGGCATGGTGCATCTAAACTGCAGATATAACATTAACTGTGACTAATTGTGAATGTTGTAGATGTTTCCTTCCTACGCACGGTTATGTCTTTACCTGAGTATCTTTCTGCTTTTTATTATTAGGCCTAAATAGGACATCAAAGGTTATTTTTTTTAAAATCTGCATGGAAAAATGTCTCTCATTTCCATATGACTCTCTAAACTTCTCCTTCTTACTTTAATTTGCTTCTGAGGACTTCAAAACATCTTATTGTCCGCAGTAGAAGAAACATCTGTTGAAGTCATACATAGTTTACTGGCTGGAATCAGTGATAAAAGACAGCATAGGGACTCACCAAAACATTTCATTGCTATCAACGTAAAACAAAATATTACAAAAAGCAAGCTTTTTTTTTTTTTTAATAAGAGAAACATGGGGAATATTTTGCAAGCCAAAGAGACAAGAAAAACTGTGACTTTAATTCATCAAGCCTCACATGACTGGATTTTGCATCCCAGCCAGCTAAGGCCTAACCGCGCTACAAAAAATGTTTTTTAATTAGCTAAGAAAGAGAAACAATTTATGAACAATGGTACTTCTCTCCACAGGATTTCCTGTTTAGAGGAATTGCTTTCCACACTAGAATTGATTTTTGCTCTTTCTACCTACTGATCTGTTTTACCACTTGCCTAGTGCAGCCTGATATTAATTACTACTCTTCTTTTTTTTTTTTTTTTGGCATAAAACACCAATAAGGCCCCAACATCGCATTTCAGATCTAAGCCAGCCTCCTAGGAGGTGAGGTGGGAAGTATATGCAGTGAATATAGCACTGGCATATTTTTTCCCCTGTTTATTAGTCTTCTCCAATTCAGCACCTCTCTGCATTAGGCACAGAGAATTCGAGAAAGAAGACCACCTGGCAAGCTTACTGAAACCTGACTATCTTACTGGTGAAACCTGACTGTCTTACTGGCATGACAATACACAGGCAAATAATTTGGATAAAGCCTCTGGTAATGAGGAGGAAGAATTGCAAGGTGATACGTCTGAAACTTCATTTCACAAGTTACACTTCTTGTGTAGGAGCAAGGATGACTGCATCATCAGCAAGGACTGATACTTAGCAAGTGTGGTCCCCTTCAGATATTCTGGCAATTTGATATACTTGTCTATTCAATTTCCATCTAATTGCAGGTCTTCCAGCAGGTTCTAGTTCTAGTGCTTTTGCTCAATTATTCTTTACTCTTTTGTATTTTGATATTCCATTTCCTTTTTAATGGTACCCTACCTACTTTTTGCTTTACATATTGTTTTTTTTCCTCCCTTACACCCTAGAAAATTAAAATCTGACCATTTTCTCATTATCTAGTTTCATCTTTTCCTTTTGCAGATTCTCTCTACTTTCTACCATCTTCCTTACCCTTATGCACAATTCTATGTGATTCGCCTTTTCTCCCTCCTGATTCCTACTTTTCTTCCTTTCCTATTAGCACTATCCCATTTTCTTTTCCTTCATGTTCATTTTTGTCTAGTTTCTTTTATTTTCCATTTCCTTTTCTGTCTTTTTTTCTTGAGGCTCTCTGTTGTACCTCACTCTCCTTTGTACACACACATTAGCATTAGAGAGCGTGCAGTAAGGCAACAAATGAAATGAAGCCTACTGGTCAAAGCACTGGGGATCTGGTTGTCTCTTACACATTTCTTTTCTGCATTTCCCTCCAGCTTGACGATCGTTTTATTCCTCAGTGTCCTTCATACTTTTCCAATAGCATCAGTTGTTTTTGCTTGAGGTAAGCACTGTTTATTCAACAAAAAGTGCTTTGCTTCTGCATATACAATTGTGAAAAAGGCGCAACTATTAACTATGGATGAACAGACAGGTTTTGCCTTTTTGTGCCAGACTTCTTAATTCCAAGGTTCAGAGGTTTATGACTTGTTTCTTGTAGTTCCAGATCTGCGGTCAGGATGCCCTAGCATTCAGTTGGAAGGATCTATGGCTTCTTTAAATATTTTTTGTATTTTGCTATTTCAGATAACTCTGTAACATTTATGTCAAGCATAGATATTTTAATAAATCCATTGTAGCCACAAGGATCTTCTTTATAACCTTTTTTCTAAAGCAGGTAAGCACTCTGCCTCCTTCAAGGAAGCTGCAGAATATCGGAAGGATATTAAATATATTAGGATAAGTCAATGTTAATGATTCAGAACAGAATCTTTACAAAACATCGTTTAACAAGATAAGAAGTAATATGTTATAGATATCTACAAAGTAAAAAGCAGAATCTGTAGTAGAGAGTCATTGCTACTTGCTCCTAATCAGAAAAGTTTGTTTCTGCACTTGGCTGCTTCTAGGGATGCTAGAAACAGCACAGAACTTCCCTGTTTCTATACCTGAGTTTCCAATCTCTTCCCATACTTGTGGAAGAGAAAAAAAAGTCTTAGGATACTACTGATCTAAACATAACAAAATTATGTTCCTCTGCAAAGATGCACACTTTAATGAATCTTGGATTTTAAGATGCTTATGGATAATTCCAGATTATGTGATGAGCAGAAGCTAAGAGATACTATCAAGATTCATGGAGTCAGAGAATGTAGCTGTATTGTAACTTCACAATGAGATTTTTAAAGTCATACTATTGTGTTTACTTTTCTAAAAAAAGTAGTAAAGCTTGGCATAATAAGCAGTATGCCATATTTTCCAGTGTAACATGTTATTGAATTTCTGTAGATGAACGACCTAGAGCTGTACTAACTGAACTGAGCAGACACACAGTCTTGTTTCTATAACCTTAGTCTTGTATATTGTAARTTCCTGAGAATACAGACCTACTATATTTATGTCTATTATGGTGATTATCAAGCACATAATGAGTAACAGCAAATAGATTGGGTGAGCATTCAAAAGGTAATCTAAGGCAACACACCCACTTGCTGCTGCAACAGAAAGATATATTTTTGCTGAAGAAACCAAATCCTGAAGGGACTGTACAAACGTAACAGAAATAGGAGAAGTTGTTATAAAATGCCGATATATAATTAAGTGTCTCATTCTTTTAAAAAAAAGAAAACAGGATCATTTCACCAGAGCTAAGACCTGAGAATATAAACAAAGTAATTTTTGGCTGCTGGATATCACCATTTGACAGTTTTGCTATAGCCTGTGTAAAATGGAAAGGTAGTCTTAGTCACCTCCTTAGGACTGCAGGCCATAATAATCCCTTTTGTGCTAAATACTCTTTCCATAGGAACTAAAGGTGTAATTTGTTTCACCTAGCTCTATGGCTTGATGGCAGTTGCCAATACAAAGAAGTCCCATGCCATTTCATATACCTTATGGTATATTGTCTGGCCTCCAGATGGGTCTATTGTAGATTGCATGCTGCTCCAGGTGGACATCTCAGGTACCGTAGGCCACAGGCATCAGGCACCTTTTCTTAGGCAACTGAATAGTTACCTACATCTTCACTAAGTACCAGGGAATCTTAGATACCCAGCTCACATGCAGATGCATAAATATTCACATATATTTAAGTTTAGGCTCTGAATTTGAAATACGGTTCTGAATTTAAAGTTGAATTCTAACCCCCAAATTATGGAGGATTAATCCTACCCTTCATGTTATTCCCCAGCGYTTACATCACACAGAAAAGATGCTGTTTTGTAAAGCTAGAACTTTAGCTGTTGCTGTGTCAGGTACTAGTTTGCAAGCTYTTAGGGTTCAAGTCTGTTGCCTAAACTTACACACCTGAGATGGCCTGGAGTATCTGAAACACCCACATGGCACTGGCAGATACGACTTAGGAGCGAGAGGAGATCCATGCTTTTCTGAAGTGTCTGTTCGAGGCCACGTGGGCATCTCAAGTAGCRTGTTGGGGCAACTGAACTGCACCACAAGTATGATTAGCTTACTGCTGGGAGTGGCTCTTCAAGATCAGAGATGAGGCAGTAATAAGGTGATGCCTATTGAAGTTTATGATGCATTTACTGAATAAAAGGATGACTGGAACATTTCTGTTCCTCCTTCAGTGCATTGGCCTCTGTTAGATTTACACTCCCTGAGAAAACAGAGGGGAAAAAGCCAAGCATGGTTGCAAGGCATCTCAAAATTGAGAAAAAAGTAGGCTACAATAGGAAGGAATATTTATATCCTCTGGGTTTGAGATGTGTTAAAATAGTAAAAATAGTGGACAGAATTGTATCAAAGGTTGCGTTCTTACATTTGTTGCCTAAATTATTGTCAGTAGTTTTGGTCAAATAGTGCAGGTATTTTTCAAGTAAGTGCAGCTGATCTTCAGGGTCTGCAGCCCCTTTATAGCTGGTAGCCTCCACTAACTCTCTGGTTATATAGACCTAAAGTGTCAACTATCATTAAAAGGTACATTATTTTTATTACAGAATGATGGAAGTGAACTCTCATGGAAGTTTCAGTGGGATATACTGCAAATAAAAGAGTTTAGAAAAAGTAAGATAAAACTTCCAGAATTTTTAGACCATTCCTCTAACAAGCTCCATACGTATGTCAAAATATGATGAGAAGGTTGGCAGATCATAATATGGCAAGGCACTCTGTTATGTTTAGTTGTATCACACAATGCTCATTCAAAGAATTAATAGTAACAGTTGCTGTGTTTGATCCAGAGTTGGTAGCCAAAAGGAAGATTTGCTTATGTTATGCTCTTAAGCTAAAGTCTCACCATATTTAAATTGTTTAAATTATTTAAATTATATAAATTCATAAATCATTGACTCTGCTGGGGTCAGAATTATATCTTTGTTCATGAGGATTTATATCTGTGTTTCCTTGATTACTGATGGTTGCCTGCAGCAACCGAACCATCACAGGTAGGGTAGTTATTTCTGCATTTAAACAAGTTAACAATTCCAGTGCCTTATACAATACTGTGCAACAAATTACTAATATTTGGCTTTTCTGGTAACCACTGAATTCAATGAAGTCAAGGAGTTATAGATATTTTTATTATTTTTGGCTTCTCAGTGGACATTTACTTCAAGTTCATATAAGGTACACTAATTAAATGATACAGGCTTATCTATCTAAGTGCCTCGATATTCATTAACCTCACAAGTAATCACTGCAATATTCAGAGCTGAGTCAATGCAGGGCGATACAGGATACCTATAATTCACTGAGTTTACTTCTCTGCTTTGGTCAGTCTGGATAAGCTTTAAAGACTACCCTGAACTGATCAGTCATGTTATCAGGATTATTTGCTTTCTGGTAATGTCAAAGASATCAATGTGGACTGAAACCCCGCTATGGCAGGCACTGTGCCTCCTTTCCTTTAATAGCCGATCTCTGCAGCAGTGCTTCCAGACTTCAAATGCAAGATCATCTAACTCTTCTTGTAAAATAGGCCAAAGTCTACTCAGAGAGTGCAAAAACATGTGTAAAATTGGATACAAACTGACAAGGCCTTCAGATGTACTGTAGGTAGTGAAAGAACTCTGAAAACATGAAATACGTGACTGAGGCTGGAGCCTGTAAAATTGCTGCAGTTTTGCCAGCATAACATTCTCCTACAGAGTTGGAAGCACGCAAGAAATTTTAACATTATAGAACAAAGCTAGGATAAAATGAACCAACAAATTTAGGATTTTATGCACTTTATGGTGAATTATATTTTTAGGATCAATCCAACTGATAAATTTCCAAGATTATACAATGAAAGGGTTCCTACCTAATTCGAGTACTTAATTAGCCAATGTGGTGGGTTGACCCTGGCCTGCAGCCAAACACCCACCCACTCACTCGCTCGCTCCCCTCTCCCATGGAACAGGGAGAAAGTAGAAGGAAGGTGAGAAGACTCATGGACTGAGATAATGACAGTTTAACAGGGAAAACAAAAGCTGCGTGCGCAAGCAAAGCAAAATAAGGAATTAATTCACTACTTCCCATGGGCCAGCAGATGTCCAGCCTTTTCCTGGGAAGCAGGGCCTCTGCACACACAATAGTTACTTGGGAAGACAAACGCCGTAACTCTGAACATCCCCCCTTCCTCATTCATTCCCCCAGCTTTTATTGCTGAGCACGAGGTCATATGGTATGGGATATCCCTTTGGTCAGTGGGGGTCAGCTGTCCCAGCTGTGTCCCCTTGCAACCTCTTGCCTCCCACAGCCTGCTCGCTGAGGATAGGGAAGGAGGGAGAAAGCCTTGACACTGTGCAAGCACTGTTCAGCAAGAGCTAAAACATCGATGTGTTATCAACACTATTTCAGCCACAAATCCAAAGCACAGCACCACATGGGCTGCTGTGATGAAAATTAACTCCATCTCAAGCAGAGCCAGTACAGCCAAACCAAAGAGAAGTTAGAATTTGTCTGAGCGGCTGAATAGTAAAGACATAATAAAGACTAATTCAAGTATAACTGGTAGTTGATGAATTGTGGAAGGAAGAAGAGTCTAGAAGAGTCACCAACTACCAGTAAATAGGGACTTAATTGAGGATCTCATTGTCCAACAAACCGCATGCTGCAAGAGCTTCTGTGACCCCACAAGAAGGGAGGGGAAGAAAAAGTAAAGTATTTCATGAAGGTGAAGGATCTCATCATCATGCAATAATACAGAACTGGCAATTACACCCATTCTGTGGGGAGAAAACAAGGGGGCTGTAATGCAAGAAGAGTAATTAGAAGTTGTCTAATAAATATATTCTTGAAAACATTGCAATATAAATAGTACGTGCAAATTCTTCCTTCTGATGAAGAGGAATTATCAAGCCAGCAAGTCAGGCAAGTTATTTCAAAGTTCTTCCAGTTTTGAGCAGTTTCCATAGATCTAGGCACACTCCCTGCTTTTCGCACTGTTTTACAAGAGAAAGTGGTCATTTTCTTTACATTAGCATTTCCCACAGACCCAACCACAAGTGAGCTCACTCGCCCACTTGTGCAAATGGAAGTGGGTTTTCAAGCCTGGTGTTTTACGCAAAAGAGTTTTGGAACCCTCCTTTGGCCTGGAATCCATTCGAGTGTCACAGAGGACAAAAATTTTGCCATTTAAAAAAAACCCACAAAAATCATCTTTTCTTTGACGCTCTGTACCTCAGATCATTCTCTTCAAGAACTTGGCTTATCCTGTTGTCAATGCAGATTAAGTTTGGTCACTGTTTTGGATTTCTTGCTATGCACAAGAAGTTTTCTCACTATTTTTTGTAAACTCTTCCAAGAATGAGTCTGGCAGGGTGCTGACCATTCTGGCCTGATCCAGAAAAACACTTAAGCCCGTCTTTAAGCACCAGAGTAGTTCTAACCAGATTGAGCTCATAATACTATTGTTTTACAAGATGGTGAAATATCTGTTTACTCATTAAAGTCTGAATATTAAGATTCAAGATTGCTCATTATATCCATTACAGATGTTTTCTCCTCATAAATGACAATCAAAATTTCATTTGTTTGATGTTTATATCTTTGTTCAGTTCTCTACTCTATTGGATAACTCGCAGTGAAAAATTCCAGGCTCTTCTTGAACAATTTATTGTTCTTTTCTCTTTCTTCATTATTATTAATGGGAAATTCCAAACTTTGCAGATAAGATTTATATAGTCTTTCAAATGGGTCAGAACAAGGGAATATCAGAAATGTTTAAAAAGCCTGTTTTGCAATTTATGGCTTTATTAAAAAAAACCCCAAAGCTTCAATTGCTTTAAAAAGTATAAAATTGCCAAAACCTCTGAGACTGATGCACCACAAAGGAATCCGTCTTGCAAACATTTATGTGCCCAATTAATTTTAAGCACATGAGTAGCACACCACATTGTATACTTTCATTAATGACCTAGATAATAGGAGACAGAACATGACTATTACGCTTTCAGATGACACCATGAGAGGAGAATTAACAATGTCATGTCGTAAAAAAAAGTTAGGCTTTGTATTTGCTGCATAATAATAGATTTATTTCAGTTTTTAAAGCTATTTTTCTGCTTTTACTTTTAAATTAAATGTAATTAAATTGGAGACCCTAATGATCTTTCAACATGAAAAAACTCAGACTGAATATTTTCAAAGAGCTCAGCACTGCATTTAGCACAAATCTATTAATCTGAAAAATCTTGCCCAGCTCTACTCTTAATGACTATCATTTCTTGCAGCAAAACACAGTTACCTCTACATCCTTATTCTCTCTCAGGATCAAAGCCTGTAGGGTCTTGACTGATACAAGAGATGACAGCAATAAAGTCCTTCTGCCTTTTGCAAGACTTTCCTGACTATTTCTCTGAATTCAGGATCATTCATGTTGATTCATAATTTCTCATCGAGAAATTAAATTGCTGTTTCTTACCAGAAGACCACTTCCAAGTTCAAGTTCTGTGTCATGAAGTCATCTCACACCTTTTTAGACTTCAGGGCTACATGAACATCCTGAGTAACCCCATCCAGTCACTTGCTGATACAGRTTGCATATCACAAATTCCTTCTGCAAACTTTTTAAAATCCGTAACAGAAGGGGTAAATTTATTTGCCCCAACTACCTGAAACCTTGCAGACTGCTCTCTATTCTTGACCCTTGCCATAGGTCTCTTCCTAATGCCCAAGCTAAGTTAGTCATGGCTTGTTTATATCCAGTTGTCCTTATGCTATTCTTTAGTTTAATTAGCTCTTTTCCCTCTTTGGTGGTCACTTCCTTGATACAGCTAGAGATAGCAATTATGCCCTTTCCCAAACAATCTATTTAGATGCTCCTGTAATTGATCATCTTCTCATCTTATTACCATGACTGTGTTCCAGATTGTGCTTGTTTTTCTTAAACACATATGACTCAAACTGCATAGTGTTTCAAGCAAGTCAAGCATTTTCTTTCTTGTATGACATTCTGATTCTCCCTGTCCTGGGGATACTCCTCAGCTTTGTGTCAGTGGATTTTCCTGGAAATGTCCATATATTTCTTCTGTACTCATGAATATTTTTTGCCTTGGAAAGTCCATTTAGTCAAGGGAAAATTCATTCAATCATTTTTTTTTTCTGGATCCTCGGGTTTATTTTTGTCTCTGGAAGGAACTGAAGGTAGTGGCTTCTGGATACAAAAATCACTGTAACTTTGGTCATATAAAACTGATAGATATTACCTCTCTTTATAAACCATTACAACAGTCCAGCTTACTTGCATGGGTTGACGTTAGAGCATACAGATTAAAACACTAAAGTCTATCAATAGTATGGTATCCTCAGTGATATTTTCCATTCTGGGATTCTTCATCTTTTTTTACTCACTTTTGGGACAAGGTATGACTTTTCATAAGACTTTGCTCAAGATTTTTCTCAAGCTTTTGGCTGTGCCTTTTTGAAAAGATGAGTGTTTGTATTTGAGCAGCACTACAATAATTTTTAACAAGCTTAGTATCTAAAAGTGTGCTGTACAGTTTATAGTACCAAAAGCTTACTACATTTATTAGCTCAAAGAGTTCAAATGGGAAGGAGTGAAAAAGATGGAGCCAGACTCTTCTCAGTGTCACCCAGTGACAGGATGAGAAGCATTGAAACACAAGAAATTCCATTTCAAAAAAAGAAAAAACTTTTTTTTTACTGTGAAGGTGATCAAACACTGGAACAGGTCATCCAGAAAACTTGCGGAGTCTCCATCCTTGGAGATGTTCAAAACCCAACTGGACAGAAAGCCCTGTGCAAGTGGATCTAATTGACGCTACTTTAAGCAGGTGGGTTGGACTAAGCAATCTCCAGAGATCTCTGACAATCTCAGCTGTACTGTGAGTYGGTGACTCCATGAAACCTGACTCTTCATTGCCGATGTTGAAATACCCAACTAGGATGTGGACAACTGTCTCCCAAAAACTACAGCAGTGGAACATTTGGTTATCTCACAAATTGAAGCTGCTCTAACAAGAAAGATTGATGCGAAATCCAACAGCAAAGAGAAAAGAGCACTCTGCTGGGATATTAGATGCTGACCCTAGGATAGTTTATATGTTAGACAGTCACTGGACAACATAAAACCAGTTTCCGTATTCCTTAGCAGTGAATACTGAGTAAACTGTAAAGTCAGGCTTCCTTGTGCTTCCCCTCCTTCCAGCCACCGTAACTTTTTCATTTGTAGGTGCACAATGTTTTAGCTTCATCAACAGAGGGAAGGTATGACCCATCTTATGTCTTCCTTCTTTCTTCACCAGACAGCTTGGTGGCTAGCATACTTCCTTAGACTACGGGATAACTTTCCAGTCCTTTCAATCCTATTTGTTAGGTAAACACCTTAACTGGGAAACTGTGAAACTTCTATACAAAAGACATTGCTCCATTGTTTGATGCATAGGGGCTTAAGATATTAAAATCTAAGTGAGTGCTGACTAAGGAAGTCTTAATTCGACCGTGACTAGATGTTTAATACCATAGCCAAGTGCTCTTGAGCTTTGTTCTGAGTGATAAGATAAAAGCTTATAAATCAGTTAAGGTTTTTTTTTTTAAATTATTCTTTACTAAGTGTACATAATACAGCAAAGAAACTAAGAGTTCAAGCACCAGTCATAAGTAAGTTATATAGGAAATATGTGTATATATAATTGTAATTTGTGTCCTGTAAAGATAATCTTTGTTATGGAACAGTGAAAACAAACATAGAATCAAAACCACAAAAAACGGGAAAGAATGGGCAGAGAGGAAAAGATAACAAGTAAGATTAATGTAATCTGCAGTATATTAGTTTGCTATCTGATACTCAACCTGAGAGTGTGTTCTGTAACACTGAGCTACGACTTGACTGATCTGATTGGAATAAATGGGTCAGTCAGTCAATTTGTGACAACCAAAAAGTGCAGTCATAACTGGTCTTATATATTCAACTTATTTACACTGAGCAGGTCTTCTTCTGTACAAAGCTTCTAATTCTGATAGAAAATGTTAACATTGCATCATAAGATAGTTCTTAATAATAATAAAGGATATTATTTTGATCATATCTGCATCGTACGCTTAATATTCTTTACAAACAGGAAAGTAAAATAAAAAGAATAATCAATTTCCCAATTTCTATTTTGTAGGTATCACTAATCTTCTTGTAGCATAACAGAAAATATTTACCTTTTTCAGTTGTTAACTTTTCCTTACTCAAGAATATTTGTCAAAATGTGTCTGGCTGAAGTCACAAGACCAAGGGTATCAGTTTTCAGAAGTGCTGTGCTGTACAGGCCTGCCAGCTTATTTGGAAACAACTCAAGAATCTCTAATAGGGCCCTGTATAACAACAGCAAAAACCTTAACCTAAAAGTGCTATGTCACCTTTGAAAATAGGACTAAACTCACTTGGCTGGTACCACTAGAGCCTCTAGTGGATTTTTTTTTACATTGCAAAACTATAGTGCAGATACCGAATTCTGTTGTTGATAGACCTGTTATTCTACTGGAGAAACAGTGAAATTTCACAGCTTCCAATATATATGCCTCAGTCTAAATAGTATCATCATGACATGCTCTCCTGAGGACCTCAAATATTTTTCTCTGTATGCAAGACTCTTCACCACTTACTTATAAGTAACCTTTCACGCTATGCTCAGGTTTTGAGGGAAGACTCTATGCCTTTGACTGGAAACTGGAAGTGCTTTGATGACAAAAATACACATCTTTATTACAAATATAAGGAGCTGGATTCAGCTATGCACATATAAACTGCTCATGTCATTTTAGATGAAGCAGGATTTACTGTCTAGCATGTAGATGCTGCTTGAGTAAGGCACTTTTTTTCCCTACACTCTATGTCTCACCTGCCAGCCTAATCTAGATGCCTTGGATATTGTAAAGCATCTCAAAGAGCTATGTATACATCTGTAGGCAACTGAATGGAGCCCAAGCAATGGGATTCAGATTCAGACATCTGAACTTAGGTGTCTACCATATAAAGTATCTACAAGTGAGCTAGATGTCTAAGCTCCTATTATAGCCAGTCCAGATCTACTCAATACAGTCACTGCAGCCTAGAGTAGTCTCACCTTATAGTAGACACTTAAGTCAGTTGCTTATGTACAGGCTCCATTTACGATGCCCAGGGTATTCCACCTGGCTCCAGCCATCTCCCCAGAAGTCCAAGGAGCTCCCACAGAGCCTTTGTCACATCTGCCAGTCAGATGCCGTTGTCTCAAATGCCCAAGGGCATCTCAAGTGGCAGCAGACACTTAAGTGTGGACAATTGAATCAACCCCATATATTTTGTTTACTTACCGAGGTCATACATAGATACCTATACTGTAGACTCTCAATTTAGATGCCTGCAGCTGAATCTGAATCTGAATCTGAATCCCAACAGAAGTTTTGACTTGGCATCTAATATTAGGCATACATTTCCATAACTGGAAAGAAAGTGTTTTCCAAGCCAGCATATTAACCAGAACTATGTTACAAAAAGCTTCAAGGAAGTCAGTGGTAAAATCCCTACATTTTTACTATATACCTAGAATTAGATACTTAGAAACTTTGCAAAATCTAGTGCTGCATATCTATGCACTTTGGTCCTTCAGTATATTAAGTGATGACATCAAATGACCTAATATGTGAGAGTCTGCAAGCATAGGACTCCAAAAAATCTTCTGCATTCTTCTGAATAAAATGAATTTTACAATAAAGTAAATGCATTGGCAGGAGTAGATGATTTTGGTGAAATACTTCAGAATTTATAAGCAAGAATATTGACAAGATGATTGCACAGTACCATTATGATATGGTGCAATTACATGCAAAAGGGGTTTTGTGCATCTTGGCCATTATATTGAAGTGACACATTTTCTCTTATACTGATTTAACATCTTTTTAATGCTTTCTTATAGTACATCAAATTATCCCTGAAAATGCGTGGTCACATTTGGAAGCATACAAATTTATTTTGTAAAATTGCTTTCACATTTTAAGAAAATATTTCCTTTACTTATTGTGTTTTAGAGTAATTAATCGAAATAAGAAGAAAATTGGGATTCTTCTTCACATGTCAGCAGCTGGCCACACTTTTAGTTTTCAAAGCAGAAAAGCTCTAATTAAGAAACAACTGTGTACTTACAAATGATAGATAAAAGCTAGCAGAAGAACTGAAAAGGCTGGGGGTTTTTTGATTTTTCTTAGCAGATTTCTTTGAGGATTTTTCGTTTTAGAAGTTCATCACTTAATCTTTTTTTCATCATACATACTTTAAACAAAATCACCATAATTTTCAACAGTCTATTTCTTGTGCTACATATCACAATTAGTAATTTAGAAAAATTAACAGTTTCTCTAGAACACATTATCAAAGAACATGTATGACTCCTATTCACCAGAAGGATTTTTTCTTCCATAAAATCCACTGATGCACATCCAAGAAACCCCTGGATAGAGCCTGCTGAAGATCTTTTGCACTTCATGTATAAGACTACTCAATTCAAATAATGTGTGCAATGCTGAACCTAAAAGGCATTAATGCCAGAAACAACAACTGCACTATATCAAGCCCAGGAAAAAGTAATGGGACTAGAAAGGGAGATTTTCCAAAAATCAGAGTTTTTATTTCATCTGTAATATTGTTGATAAATGGAAACGCTACCATGCAAAATCTCAGCACTTTTTTGGCCGGAAAGGCACTCATGCTAATATAATGAGTCTGGATTACAGAGGTTTGCCAAGCTTAGATCATGTATAGATTAATAATGATGTCTTTTAATGTCTTAATGATCTCTTAATGAAATACATTTATAAAGCTACAATTTGGTGAGGACTCACTAAACATTTTTCATATCAGAACATGATGTTCAAAGCTAGGTTCTTAATAATAATTAACACATGTACTGCGCTTTTTCTCTTCAAAGTGCTCTAGGAACATTAGTAATTAGTTAAAAACCCGTGTGCTGAGTGTACGCTATCTGTTTAGGCTCTAAGAGGCCCACAACAATCAAACTGGAGCTAGCCAGGAAAGTCCAAGCAGAAAATAGTAATTTCTTCTGTGTTCTGAAGAATTTTAGATCACGGCAGGAAAGACATGTCACAAGATAAATTAAATGCAGGTGGCAGCCACTTCATACAAATACTACTATACAAATAATATAAACATAGACTAAACATTAAAAAATGTATCCAAAATATTAAAGCTTAATTCATTTTTTCTAAAAAGAAGTGAAAGAAAAGGCAACCTCAGAAACAGAAGACCCCTCCAAACCACCTGAAACCTCTTATTTTGCTAATTTCTGTTCTCAGCATCCAAAGTGAGGATTTTAGCATAAGCAATCAGAGGCTTGTGGTGCTGATTCAAAACTTGSTAATACTCAGTTATCTGCAAGCTATAACAAAACCGTATATAAATCATACCCATTTGCTCCTGCGGCTGATACCTGGCAGCACAGGAGTTAACTGAACAAGTAAGAGATTAAAGCTGGCTCATTTGCTAGGGCTGATCATCTGCCAGACAAGTACAGATAGGAAAAGATATTAGAGATCAGTTGTAGCCAAGCAAGACTCGGTTTGAGTACCCAGAGAACATGGTAGCTTGGGAAGAGAGGCTTTCCTTCTCAGATTCACAATAATACGTCCCCCAAACCAGGGAAAACTTTATTCTGAGAAATTCCCTTCAGTGCTAGAATAAAAGAATTGTTTCACAGCATTGTACTGCTTTGGATGGAAGAATTAACTAACTCATGATAATGTGAATTCAGAGACTTTGTTCTGTATCTGGGAATATTACAGAATTTTGGTTTTCACAAATAATTCAAATACATCTTTGAAAACTCATGCAAGAATCTAGCTGTATATAAAAATCTGGGCTTTCTAGTCAGGCTAGATTTTAAGGTTGTTTCAATACCTAATGCAACCAATGTGCCTGTTTTCTCAGTAGAGACAACAGCCATTCCTACATTCACAGGGATATTGTGAAGATAAACCTATTAAAGATTCATCAGTAACAGGGTTATGTGCTTAAAATAAATCTGTAGCTAGATTTAGTCAGCTGAAGTTGTGAAAGATTTGGTTGTCTGCTCAAGATCTCAGCTTCAAGGAGAAAAAAAATCCTAAATGTTTATATTTAGTTGAATTTGAATTTCAGCAGTCCAAAAAAGTGTTAATTTTTATCACTTCTACTTTTCTTTGCCATTTTTCAGCAATGTAAGATTTAAAATAAATGAAAGAGATACTGCAAGCTTAATTAATATGAAGCCCTATGAAAAAAAATTATTTACACATTGCATTCACTTGGACTTCTTCCAGCCATACACTGAAATTTCACTTTATCTTACGTTAATTATTTGACAAATGGCAGCGTGATGCTTGTGAGGTCTTCAGAAATATGACTTAGAAAAAGCTGATAGCAAATTCTTGAACACCCTTGTTCTATTTAAATTATACAGATGGCACAATAGAAATACAAGGGAAGGGGAGAAGGCTGAAAAAAGCAGAGCAAGGCTACAGGATCTCAAGCTGCTGACTTCTGAGTCTGAAGAAAGAAGTGACCAATTTCCATTCTTTTTCTTGGAAGCCGCCATGAGGCCAAGTTTCATGGAGCAAGCCTTGCCCTACTGTAGCCACCTCCCTCCTGCCTGCTGAAGAGTCAGTCTACCCAGTAAGGCAAGCAATTCCAATAGACCTCTGAAATCTAAGGCAGGAAATTCCTTTCAGCACAGCTTTCAGCAATGAAACGGACTGTGAAAACATCTTCCCAGAGGATTACAGGGCTCCTGCCCAGGAATTAGYGGAGAAAGTTCAGCACTTACGTTAGTACAATGCCCCCAGCTCCACTTCAGGCTTAACAAGGGCAGCTTTAACGTACATTTATGCTGAGGCCAGTTAACACTTTCAAACTCAATGCAAGAATGTCACTTTTGTAATATAGGCTATTAAGAACTTCYAAAAATGTCAAATGTTAGAAAATACTTCCTCTTGTCTAAAGCACAATCTAGTGCGTGTCCTTCCCAGCTTGCAAATGGAATTGTTTTCTTAATTAAACACGCAGTCTTTTTTATTTCTGTCCCATGTCTTACATAATTTTATTAAAGACCTTTTATAGTCTTCCCAAAAATCCCAATCCAATGCATATGCGATCACATTCTGCATGTACAGGTGTCAGTGGGCAGGAGGAGGTATGCATATATGTGTCTTCTGCCCTCTTTCAGCCGTAGTAACTTGGTGAACTTATTGGCAAATTTGGAAACGTTATTATTTCTAGAGGCTTTTTTAATGCGATTGATAATGTGGTGTGGCTCACTGGAATTCACTCAATGATGGTTGACTGCCAGGATAGGATTCAGTTGCATAAACATATGTTTATGCAACTAGCCGAGATGCAGTGCTAGCTGAGACGTCCCAGGGTATGTCGCTAGTGTCCTGAGATGTTTGGACACCAGTTGCCAGACCAGAAAGTGCCCAATAGGTCCTGTCTCATCTCTGCCAGACCCCTGCAGATGTCTTAGATGCACAAGAACGTCTCAAATAGCACTAGATGCCTAGGTTTAGGCAGTTGAATCCAGTTTCCAATGACTTTGCAAATAGAATGAACAGCATAACTGCCACAACAGCAAAAAAGCTAACGGCTGAATAGCTGCGGTAACAGCCTAACCCCGCCTCTGTGCTACTTCAAAAAATCATCATCTTGAAAATAGCAAATATTTGCAAAGCACACACTCCCCCCCCAAAAAAAATCCCAACAGGTTCCCCAAGACTCTAGTGGAAAACAACCATAGAACTTTAAAGAGTACCGCTGAAATGGAATTGCCTGTTTTTATTATCTCAATATACTTTGTAACTTAACAGGAGTTTGTTTGCAGTCAGGTGCCAGCAATCCACAAACTAACACTTGTATATTTGTCATATTTTTTGTCTTTTTAAATAGGTAAGTATCCCAGAGCAACACAGAAAGACCATAACCCCTGGTGTCCTCCCCTTCCTCTCCCCAAATTATGTAGTAAATGCACCTGCCTTGGACCTGAATGATAAAACCAGTAGAAACTGGAGACGTGTCTGTCTATGAGCCAGAAGGAAAGTCTGCCATCTTTTAGAAGCTTGTCAAGGAAAAAGTGGAGTAATGTTACAGAAAGAAAGATGCAGACTCTTGAAAAGTCTGTGCCCAGGCAGCATTCTGGAAGGAGGCATCCAGGAAAAGCTTCTCCACTATTGCTAAATGATGGAAAATATAAACCAGAATGAACTTCCCTTCTTCTGTACAGGGGAAAAAGATGTCCTGTGAAGTCAGAAACACTAGGTACAAGGAAAAGGTGGAAGAATTTATCCGAGAATAACGGATGAGTCATTCTAGGCACTTTCACGCAAACTGTAAGGAAATCTGATGCACTGCATATTGGGAAACAGTGCCAGAAACCATGGCAAAATATCAACAACCAAGAGCCAGAACTAGCCAGTGGACAAGATTCTTTCTGAAGAACAGACTGGGAAGTTAAGGACAACAACTTCATGATCTCTGCAAAAGAGAGGCTCGAATGCAAGAAGCTTTGCTTTAGAAAGAATAGAGTCAGATAGGAGATCGGAAACAGGGATCAGAGGGGASATCAACACAGGAGACTTCATAGCAAGCATCTGCCACAGGCTCTCTTATCAAGAGAACTTTAGTCAGCCTTTTGACACTGTCTCCCATAACATCCTCAAGGACAAATTGAAGAAGTAGAGGCTAGATAAATACGCAGTGAAGTGGACTGAAAGCTGGCTGAACTGCTGGGTTCAAAGGGCTGTGATCAGTGGCACAAAGTTCAGTTGAAGGCCAGACGCTAATAGTGCACCCAGAGGTCGATACTGGGACCAATACAGTTTAACCTCTGCATTCACGACCTGGACAACAGGGCAGACTGCACCCTCAGCAAAATTGGGAGGAGTAGAGGTAGAAGTGCTGCCATTCAGAGGAACTTCGATGGGTTGCAGAGATGGGCATAGAGGAACCTCATGCAGTTCCACAAAGGCAAGCATGAAGTCCTGCACCAGGAAAATGAATAACCCCACACACCCGTGCAGGCTGGGGACCAACTAGCTGGAAAGCAGCTTTGCAGAGAAGGACCTGGGGGTCCTGGTGGACAACAAGTTGACTGTAAGCCAGCAATGCGCCCTTGCAGCAAGGAAGGCCAACAGTATCCTGGGCTGTGTTAGGAAGAGCATCACCAGCAGGTTGAGGGAGGTGATCCTTCTCTTCTACTCAGCAGCGGTGAGGCCACACCTGGAGTGCTGTGTCCAGTGATGGGCTCCCCAGTGCAAGAGAAACATGGACTTACTTGGGCAAGTCTAGCAAAGGGCCACAAAGATGACTGAGGGCTAGAAGCATCTGACCTACAAGGAAAGGCTGAGAGAGCTGGGACTGTTCAGCCTGGAGAAGAGAAATCTTAAGGGGATCTTATCAACGGGTGTAACTATCTGACGTGGGGGAGTAAAGAAGGTGGAGCCAGATTCTTCCCAGTGGTACCCAGTGACATGACAAGAGGAAATGGGCACAAACAGAAATACAGGAAATTCAATTAAAAAAACCCAAACCAACTTTTTTACTGTGAGACTGGTCAAACACTGGAAGAAGTTGCCCAGAAAACTTGTGAAGTCTCCATTCTTGGAGAGATTCAAAACCCAACCAGTCACAAAGCCCTGAGCAACCTGCTGCAGTTGACTCTGCTTTGAGCAGGGGGGTTGGTCTAGACGATCTTCAGAGGTCCCTTCAAACGTCATCCATCCTGTGAGTGTGTGAATCTGTAAGTGTAGTTTAAAAGTGCAGATGAAACAGGTGARAAATAAACATTTTGTTTTGTCTGTCCCATGCCTTACTTAAAGAGTAAAATTACATCTACCTACCTACACTTGTCGGTGTACTCTATTCACCATTTGTGCATGACTCAGGAGCAGACAGGTTTACCTCTCTTTCTTTTGATGTCTAAACTTCATGTTTGTTTTGGAACTACATCTCTTTCCAAAATTACACAAAGAAACAGAAAATCAAAGTCACCTACTCCGCCCTATACAATATAATGGTGGCAGGGAAGGGAGAAAGAGGATTTGAACATATGTTAAAACTTTCTTTCATGTAACACTGATGTACATTAAGTGAAAATTATAAGACATCACTAAATTAAATGACAGTGGTCACAGTATTCGATTGTATTTCACCAACAGAATACAGTTTTAGAATATGAAGAATATTGCATTATTATCAAAGATGATACAGACACAACATACATAGCTTTTTAGGGGATTTAATGTAGCTAAACTTGTGCAAAAGCTGTTGTAAAAAAGAACAATTTCATATATTTATAATGGCTCAAGCAGAAAGAATTTTAATTTACTATCTGCTGAGGGACTAAAACCAAAACATTACCACAGCAGGTCTTTGCTCCATATTGACCTCAAGGGAAAAGTAGTTGGTCGCATCAATAACAAGAATGAAAAAGCGTAGAAAGGTGTTTGGAAAGTTCACCACTTTCTAGTGGTTTAGATTTCACTGTCTCCCTCTA
Organism: Phoebastria nigripes; assembly: GCA_035582835.1. Taxonomy (NCBI): domain Eukaryota; kingdom Metazoa; phylum Chordata; class Aves; order Procellariiformes; family Diomedeidae; genus Phoebastria; species Phoebastria nigripes. The sequence continues at coordinate 412,445 of JAYKAV010003026.1, read as the reverse complement.
ACTCTGCATATGGGTCTATGATTGCTTAGTGGGAGATCATGTATAGGTAATCATAAATAACAGTTCAGAGTAAAATTCACTATTCTGCAAAGGCTAAGCAGAAAAGTGATTCATGGGGCTTAGGCAACAGTTAGGGCTACAGCTGACTTTTTGCAAGAGACTAAATTCTATACCTGAGCTGAAACCTGCACCCTCTGAAACACCAGAAAATCTCTGATGAAGACTCTTGGCCAAACCCTGGTGTGATTTATGACTTACAGTTCTCATGGCCAGTTTTAGATAGCAACAGGGGAAGGCAAGGGGAAAAAAAAACCCAACAAATTATTTGACTAGTTCTCAAATGTACTTATAAATGGAATTTACTTTCATGAAATTCAATGTTTTATTTCATATTACAGTTTGCAGCTATTAAATATGAGGCAGTTGCTGTGTGAGTTGTTCCAGTACACACAGCTGCATTAACAGCTAACTACAAATACATTTTACACTAGTGGGTACTTTCAAGAACCAAATGTCTCTTCAGGAAGTTTTACCAGCAACTTTTTTTCATGTATTTATGCAGTTCCAGCTAATTCTGTATGTTACTTTCTACATATATGCACTTTTTTTCTGTCTCTGCTGCCTGAAAACTAATTTCCACTCATCTGTGGGGCAAGATTAACAAAGACACTACCATCTGTTCCTCGACAGGATTTGCTATCATATAACTGTTGACATGTAAAGGGTATTTTATATTTTGATTGGACATTAATTGTGCTTTCTTTGGATTAAGTATTTTAAACTGAACTATGAAAATAGCCTTAAATATATAGGTCATAGCAATTATTGTATTATTTACATTACTAAACAAGTACGCAGCAGATGGCCTCCAGGGCCCTGGCCAGAAGAACCTATCTCCTGCAGATTTATTTGGTGCTTGGAGATACTACCAACTAACTTCTCAAACCCGTTTGAATGCCATTGTGCCTTTCATTGTTGCCAGCAAAAATATTCCAGGCTTGTTTGTTTCAACACCAATATTTCTCAAGGCCTTCCTGGTACCTGGCTACATAAAACATTCATACTTGGGTCTTGTCAGAGGCCATGCCCCTGCAGTTAAATGAAATAGCACCAGGGACCCTTAACTAGACAAGGGGTCACAGTCTGGACACATCTACACTTTTAGTACTTGGCCCAAGTCTCCTTTTGGACCCGGGTGGTACCACTGTGGCCATCAGGCATAATTGTTATATTGTGTAGGGTTTTTTTCATTTATAAGTGCCTGAAAAATACAAAGACTGTATTGCAGCCCTCCACTGTGATTTCTCCATTTCACGAAACCTAGGTTGTATGCAGCGTGAGAGTATGTGATGGCTGAGAGCACGAAGCCTGCTAGGACAGCTTTGGAAGACCCTGCGAGGTGGAGAACACCACGTTTGGCACAGTCTTGTCCATCCTGCCTACTGAGCATGGCTTCTGGTGCAAGCCTGTACCCTGAACTGCGCCCAGGATTGTTCACAAGAGTGTTCACAGGCCCAAAACAGGTTAACACTTAACCAGTCTGGACTGGTCCAGCACTGAAGGACACTCACTGGTCCTGTTACATGTAGCAGTAAAAACATAACCAGGGAAGTCGTGCAAAATACTCAGGAAGATCTGACCTTATAAAGCACTACCCCAAGCTTTCATGACATAAATTCTTTTTTTTTCCTATCCTTAAGTTAAACTGGCCCTTAAATGTACTTATTCTATTCCACCCTGATCTAGCAAAATTTTTATGCATGTGAGCCACTTTAAGCTCACTGTTTTCAAGGGGGCTGTTTGTATAACCAAAGTCTATGCATGCTCAGAAGCTCTGGGATCACTGCTTTATGTGAGACCATTCACATGCTAAAAGTTTTGTGTTTGCTGTACTCCGACTTTATATACTTAAAAAAAAGAATCACATGAGAGCAATACTATATATACGATATATAAAAATATACAACCTCCAATTAACTTCCATTTCCAAATGCTTGCAGTTAGCTTTTTTAGTCTTATAATACAGGAATACATACTAAAATATTATTGCTGCCATTTATGACATGAACATACTCAAATGCATACCACAAGGTCCGCATGTGCCCAAACGTAAGGGCACAATAAGCCAATCAACACTATGTCAAGTCCGTTTTTTTTCCATGGAGATGTGGAATAATAACCTTTTCGTACTTAAAGTTTTGCTTTCTTACATTAACTACCTGTAAAGCCAGCTTAGTCCTTGGAAGAACTTTATTCATTTACATTCTCTGTTTCAGTTGTTTTGGGAACTGATGATGCAACCACTTTTTGAAACATTTCACTGTCTCTAGGACATCACTTCTAACTCATAATTTTAAAATAAATGCATTTCCAACTGCTCTGTAGTAAAAAACCCCATAATTGGAAAACCACAAAATTTATTTTACATACTTCTGAAAAATTCTCTTCAGACAAAATGAGTATGCACACAATAGCTTAACTGTTCAGTGTGAAACCTACTTCCATGAACAATCTAAGTATTTACATGATCCATGTGCATTTTTAAAATCTTAAGATATTGGTTACATAGAGGTTTGAGATATTTCATTCTGAGGGAGGGAATAGTTCTACTGAAAATCTATTCAGGATCCAAATGTTGCAATCTATTGTTTGCCTTCCCTGTGCAGCCAATTTCTCCATTTAGCTAGTGCAATGTGTTCTCACAGAATAGGAAATATAATTAACAAACAAACAAACAACAAAAAAAACAGGATTTTATATAAATAAAAATTGTCGTGGAAGCCGGACATAAAGATGCGGAGAAATCCTTTTTTCTCCCATTGATTAAACAGGTAATTTAAAATATTAGTGACACTGTAGACATATGGACTTCTTCAAATAGAATTATATCAGTGTCCTGTGACAGATCCTGTTTATATTTATTGTAACTTTACCTTTGGTAAACCGTCTCCAAAAATACTATGCTTTAGCAACAGTATTAACTGTTTTAACTGTAAAAGAATCACTGAATTCTTGCATCTTGACTGTACACTACTCTTATGGCATCACCTTTCCCTCTATCACCTTTAATTTATTACATTCATTTCCGTGAGTCCATCAAAGAAGAGCCGCACAGACCAGAAACGCCTTTCCATTGCATTCAAAGCACCAGACAACAGAAGAAACAAAGAGCTGGAGGGTAAAGGCATTTATATAATTTGGTGAATATTAAAGATGACTGGTTTTCATATTTACAGATAATCTACTGAAAATAATAAATCATTAGGTGATACGTATGTATGTATTCATATATACTGTCCCACTTTACTACTAAACTTATAAATTATACAAACAGAAATTGGGAACAATTTGTGATCTCCTGAAAATATATTCTCCAGATTGAATGATAATGAATCTTTGAAGAAATCTTTGAACACTGCAAAGATTCAAAATCTTTGATTCCTACATCATAGATCATAGAAATTTAGCTTAAGAAATAAGTTCAGAAATTGGAGAACTGACGATTTTAAGGGGTTAAGAAGATTTTCCCCCTTATGTGAGGATATAAGTGGTGAAAACACATATCTAAAAATCAGTTATGGAGATGAAAGGAATGACTGCCTCATGTCACAGTTGAGTGCACAGTGGCTACACAAGTGATGAGCTGAGATGATGGGCTATTAAACAAAACAGGTTGCTCTTAAAACACCCCCTTCACCTGCTTTATTGACTTACATTCCTCCATTATATTACTGATTCTTTAGTGTTGACACTGGTTTGATTAACCTCTATTTTCATTATTTGTTTACTACATTAAAACAACCAGATCAACTACAGGCCTGTAATCCACAAAGTTAGTTGTTAATTCACAAATACCTACCAAAAAAAGCACATTACAAATATCAAGACAGAAAACAAATCAACAAATAGCTAGCTTATACTGAACTATTATTATTATTATTACTATTACTACTAAAATATTGGTGCATATGAGCAATGCCTTGAGCAATGCAAACACATTGCAGAACCCTGTTTGAACAAAACACACGTGGGATGCTTTAAGCCATCCCTCTGCGGTTCATGCCAAGTGAAAGAGTTGTTCATGCAGTCCCTTCCCCAAGGGAAACCACTACGAAAATTCATGCTAATCAGCAATTTTACGGTCTCACTCAAGAAATTAAAAGTCACTGAGAACCTGCCCTCTAAAAAACATATACCAACCACCCATAAAACTATGGCTTATACTTCTCCTGTGAGGACAAAAACTACCAATTTTCTCAACTATTAAAATAAATTTAAGAAAATAAGCCCAGCCAATTTACAACACAGCCACTGATAAACAGAATATTGGCATGATCGTACTGGGGTGACCATTCAAATCCCCTCCTCCCACTTTCTGTCATCTGCCCTCATGACAACTAGCAATCAGATCACAAATTGCTGAGCAAAAGTCTAATGTTGATCCTCTTGCAGGAAAGGAGGCAATGCCAGCAACCTTGGAATTTGCATCTAACCATTATGATTTAGGCTGCTTTTATTAACATTTTTAAGTGGGGAACCTGAATGTCAAAACATTGAAATGATTTCTTCAAGAACAGAAATTCACGTGTAAAATCCAGGTCAGAGCTGAGGAATTCTGATTCCTTTGAACATCCATTCAGAACAGACCAGGGCAAACTGCCTCACTCTTCTATAAACTGAAAGAAAGTATTTTTTGTGACTTCACTGCATGAACTTACCAACTCCAGTTCATATCAAACGTAATACACACAGTCATTATTTTAATATTCACCCATGAGCTCACCTGCTGCTGACAATCAAGTTTTATAAACAGTTTAATAAAATGGTGTACTCTGATCAACAGTACCTCAAGCACCTAGATGGCCCTTTGATATTTTAAATGCATGTTAGATAAACTGAGTTCTGGAATAAGAAATGCCCTGCAGGACTTGACGTGAATTTCAGAAAAATGCAATGTTAGTTGCAAATAGGAACATGAAAACTGTATCAGATCTGGCCAACAGTCCATTCTGTCTTTGATAGCATCCAACAGTAGGTGCCAAGGAAAGGGCAAGCACATTGGGCTACTTCCCTGGTACAACCTCCAGAAGACTGATGGCTCTTGGGGCTTCCTGAGCCTTTAAGCAGCATCTTCATGTTTAATAGCCCCTGATGGATTTCCCTTCCGTAAATCCACCTTACCTTTTTGCAAACCCCTGTAAACTTTTAGGAATCTGTGACATTTCCAATGAAGTTTAAGACTACATTAAAATACTTTTTGTTTTGAAGCTGCTGCCTATTAGCTTAATTTGCTTTCCACAGGTTTTGCATTAGAAGAGACAATGAGGAATCACTGTCCATTCAACTCAGTTTCGCAGACCATTGTACAGGCTTTTGTCATTATTTCCCCAACCTCCTTCTCCCATCAGCTTGTCTTCCCACTTCCATTTTATTTAGTGCTCTCTATATGGAAGAATTTCAGACTTGTGAAAAACTTTGTCACATTTTTCTATACCTATTACAGCTTTACTGTACCCTTTCTGAGAGGTGGGAACTAGTAGAGCTACAGACCCCATCCAAGTAGTGACAGTCACACACAGAGAGAATTATGGTGTCCATTTCCAAATGGTTACCAAATCTTACTTGAATTTGACCACTGGAAGCACAAAGCACTGAAATTTCATAGAGCATCTGTTGTGACTCCAAGGTCTGCTCATGAACAGCAATCATTTGTTAAGAGCCTTTTATTCCATCTAGACACTCAGTTTTATCTCACACGGCAACATGTGTCTATCATTTTACTGCTCTCAGTAGGAATTCAAAGGTTCTTCTGCAACCTGACAATTATTTTTACTAACCTGAATAACTCAGTATGAACAACAGATTTTACTACTCCGCTATCCGCCCCCTTTTCCAGACTATTTACGACTATGTTGAACAGTACTGATCTTCACAGAAATTCCTGTACAACCCTACCTGTTACACCAAGCCATTGAAAAAGACGGTAATTGATTCCTACCTTTTATTTCCTATCTTTTCACTGGGTATCCATCCATCTGAAGGTTGTAACCTTTATCCCACGACAGCTGAGTCTTCTAAGAACCTTTGACAAAAGCTCTTGGCCAAATGCCTTTTGGAAATGCAAGTTCATTGACCCAGCTTGCCTTGGCCAGGCATGGTCACTTGGCTCCTCCAAAGACTCCCACAGATTTCCAAGGCACAATGTCCCTCCATAAAAAACAATGCTGACGTTTCTCTGTTGCACTGTTTTTATTCCTGTTCCACTTGCTCTTGTCCTTGTTATTCCTCCTACCGATTTGATCAACATGTGCATCAACCCTAGGGGATCCTCTTGGAGCCATTGCGGTTTCAGCTATAGGCGGCACTCCCCAGTCCTCCAACGCTGTCTTTAGCACGTGGCTACACGGCACGGTCAGCAGTCCAACTGTTTGATACCCAAATCCCTCTGTAACTCCTGGATAAACACCATGTGATCTTGCCAATGTCCTATTATTAATTTTTTTTTTTTTACCTCCTACAAATAACTTGAACTGGAAAACAGCCCCTCCAACACATTTCTCAAAAAAGCAGCATTTCAGCATGAAAACCTCCCTAAGGTCCTCTTTGGCAAACACAGGGTTTAGGTTTTTCGGTACAGCCTTATCTTCCTTCCCTGAGCTCCGTTCACACCTTATCGAGCGGACAGGCAGACTCCATGGCAGGATCCTGGTGGGTTGAAAAAGGATTTACTGCTACTTTTCATGTCCTTTGCAAGTTGATCCTCAAGATCTTTTATTTTTTGGGCCTGCTTTACCATGGTGTTACACTCCAGGTGTCCGGGTGCAGTTTCCTCATTTAGATGCAACTTTCAAACGCTTTGAAGGATGAGTCTGTGCTTCTGCTACCTCTTTCTCTGCCTTTTTTTAAGCACCCCAGCTTATTTTGCTTTCTCAAAACTACCTCTTTTTTTTCTTTTCCAGAATTCCCAAAGGAACTGTGAGGTTTGGGCACGCGTGAATGACAGAAACTGAAGGAAACCCCCAAGAGGTGCGTCTCGGGGGAGCTTAGCTCTTGCTCCCGCCTTTCCCTAGCGGGCGACGGACGCCGGCCCTCGCTCGGCGCCTCGCCTGGGGCGGGGCGGCCCCGCCAGCCACCGGCCACCGCTCCGGCGGGAAGGGCCGCCCTGTCGCCCCAGGGGCCACGCCGCTACGCAGGTCAGGCGCTGCCCAGGGTAGCTGCCTCGGAAGGGCGGCCGCCTTTCCTCGGGGGGGGCCGCACGGCCGCCGCCCTCACAGACCGGGGCGGCGGAGGCGGGGCTGCCCTCGGCCCACCCCGCGCGGCCCAGGCGGAAGGAGCGGCCCAGCCGCACCCGCCCCCTCCCGCCGCCGCCCTGCGCGGCCTCGCCGGCTGCTTCCGCCCGGTTTCGACAGACGTCGCTGGCGCCGGCCGCTACCTCGCCGCCGCCGCTATGCTGGGTGTCGGGGAGCCTGCGAAGGGGGAAGGTACGTGCCTCAGCGGCGCGGCGGTCTCGCCGCTCCCCGCCGCCTCGGGGCGCCGTGCGGGGCGGGGGCAGCGCGGAGGGGCTGCGCCCCCGCCGAGGGCGGGCGGTGGGCCGGGGTGGCGGGGCTGGCCGGGCCCCTCGCGGGCTGCCGGGCGGGCCCTCCCCTCCCTTCCCCTGCCCGGCGAGCGGTGTCGGGTCCGAGGGTCGTGCAGCGAGCGGCCGTGTGCCTAGGGCCTCGCTGAGCCAGACGCCTACCGCTGCTGTGTGCTGCGGCAGCCGGTAGCCCGGCGGCGGGGCTGACTCGGTGCCTCGCCGGGCAGTGAAGCGTCCCCTGGCCCTTCCGTAACGGCCGTGCTGTGCAATCGTGTTCCGCTAAATAGTGTTGGTGATTCCTAGGCGTAAGGTTAAGGATGGAGTGACACATCCCATGCAGTAAGCAATGCCTCGTACGTGCTCCCTTGACTTGTTTTTCCTTGGACTGGGAGGAGACTTCAAGAAACAAGTCCGAAGCAGCGTCTCCTTTTCCAGAAAATAATTGTGGTGATGCTACTTGTAGTGTTTTTTCTGTAAGTCAGTACTTGTTCCTGTGAAACRTCTCTTGAGCTGACTGATCCTCGTTATCTAAGCAGCAAGTTATAAAACAGGTAGGAAGAAGAAGTCCGTGGCCTGAAGGGCCTGTAAATGAGGAAAATAAGATTATGAATGCTTAGAAGTTAAAAGCGAGGTGAGATTTGTAAACGGAAAGAAGTGTTTTTTAATAGAGGAACTAATCTGGTTTGGAAAAGCAGAGAGTCTAGCAGGCGTACACACCCTCCTTCAGGAACCCTCTGTCTGTCTGGTTTGTTCTTGGTACTGGTTGCTGAGCATCATCGTTGTTAGTAAATGCAGGCTTGATGGTAGCAGCTACAAAAGAGAAGAAATGCCTGTGCCAGACAGGAGGTGAGCAGCAGGTTCAGGAAGCAGTGTAAACAGTGATATGGTAAAAGAAATGATGGTAATGATGAAACACTGTTGAGGCATGACAGTTGTTGAAGGCTTTCTTACTGGTAACTTTTTTGTTGTGTTTGCAAAAATGATGAAACAGCTTCTTTTCTTGCAATTTAAGTTTAATATTAAAGCCTTATCATCAGAAGACTTGAACGGCTTGAGTGATGGAGACCCTTATTTTTTTTAAGGTGCAGCATACTCCTGGCCCTCTGGGACTTTATGATATCCAATTAAGGTCTGAGAGTCCATCTGCATGGACCTGTTGCAGAATCTGGATATGAATTTGTATTGTGTGTGTCTCAGAGACTAGAAGCCTTCAACTATTAATTAGGATTATTGCAGTTCCCTGTTTTCTTGTGGTGCTTGCTTATGATGTCAGTGAGGGAAGTGGTCACACGTTTACAGAACTGGGTAAGTGACAGCACTAACATTTAGTATTTTCCATCATGGTATTACTACAAGGATTGTATAAAAGCAATTGAAGTCAGTGATCTTTCAAGAATCTTTGACAGTACTCTAAGCAGATGCTTGTGAAAGAGGCAAGCATATATGATTCTTCTGTACCTGGTCCCACTCTGTAAGTATCCACTCAGCCTGCAACAAAGTGCAGCCCAGGAACTTTCTGGAACAGATGTACTGAAGACTTAAAGTTTCACAATGGATTTCTTCTCCATCAACTCATCCTTGCCTTGCACCTGTGTGGAGCTCTAGTGTTCACAACATCCAGCCTCAAGTAGTTCTGCGGGTCAAATACACACTAACTCAGGAGGCACCTCCGTTGGTTTTGAACACGCTTTCTGCTACTTCTATTTGGTATTTCCAACTTTTTAAATTAGAAGAGACACTGGTGGGTTATTACCTATTTATCTGCTTCATGTGATTCACAAAGGCAATTACAATAAATTGTGTATGGGTAATGGTAAAACAAAATTTCCAATCTGACTTCCAAGCCAAAGAATTTACCAGTAAATTTGACAAGATTTACTCTAAAGCTCCCTAATAGTGCTGTTCTTACAGGTTTTTTTTAATTGATAGCTTTGATTTCTTTTAAATTACATTTTTGCCATTATTGTGATTTACTATAATGAGGGCACCTTGTCTGGAAAAAGGGGTAGTCCCTGTTTTGAATGATGTCTAGGTTATATTTACTAAGTATTAGGAGCAGAATTTCARTGTTTAAGCTTTAGTGGTGTTATGCATGCATTTGTACAGACAACATGCATGCAGGATATGAAGGACAGGTAGGTTTTGCTTATTTAAATGGGGCATGCTCTTAATAGCGGTATAACTATGTTTTTTCTGCTCTTGACAAGCCACTACGTAATACTGTGAATTTTCAGCAAAGCGCTTGACTAAATTTGATTCCAGCTTACACTTTGAATGATAATATTTAGATGTCCAGTAAGGTTTGTGAACAGGTTACACTGGGGGAAGTAAGTCATTCTGATAAAAGAATATTCATAATAGGAAACAAATGTGTAATATGAAAGGTCTGAACTTAACAGAGTCTTAAGCTTGAAACAAATCTGGAATTTCACACTAGCCTGAGTACATAGTTGACTAGTAAAATGAATGAGAGAACTGTTTATTTATCTAGCTAGGATTGCACAACCACCTAATGCAGCTGTGCATTGTGTGGTAAGTGCCTTGTTATCATATGTTAGGTAATCCTGATGTGCCAGAACAACATCTAGCCAGACATGCTACAACTCCAATGGCAGGATTTTTTTCCCCTCAGTATCCTCGCTTCCTCCTGCTGCTGCCAGTAACCATGCTGTTCTTTTGGTTCTCTCCTTTTTCTGTCTCATCTCCTGCTTCCGTTTAGATCCTGTTCCCGTTGTCCCGTTGTTTAGACAGGTCCTTTACTCAAATTTCTTGTTTAAAAAAAAAATGTAACCGATAGAAACTTTTTGTGGAAATCTGACCYCCCAAATTTTACCTCTCAAAAGAAATTGTAGTGCTAACTGGAAATAAAATGAGTATCAGATGATAACTGGATTATTACTTGCACCTGGGATGAACCCAGGCTTTGTTTATGTATGTATTTGTACGTAGTTATGTGTTGTCAGGGTTTGGCAGGATTATTTTGATAGGAGGAGCTGGGTCCCTGTGCAAAATAGYGATACTTCAAGGGTTACTCTCGTTTTGAGGAACAAGCTAGCAGTGTTTCCAGCATGGTGAGTTGACTTGGATCCTCTTGTTACGGGAACTGTAGGTCTGCATGTTGGAGCACTGGCACGTGCAGGCCTTCCTGCAGCACTGGTTCTGGGAGAAACTTTTTGGCTACTGCACCACTTTCTCCAGCCTGACTGTTCAACTCCCCGTCCCATCCACTTGATCAGCAGAACGATGAACATCACCATTGCTTCTTACTGGGAAGGACTTGGACTCCAGGCCTCATATTAATAGTAAAGACAATTATATTACTGTGGTGACTCAGAAAGGGATCTAATGCTATCTGGTATTATTCTTTGTAGCCTCTTGTTTATGTCTTCTGTTCATTGATTCTCCTGTTTGATTTCTCTTGTCCTTTGCACAGAGCTGCATACAGCCTATTTGTTTTCATGTCTGCTCGCAGTGCCTTCCTAGCCTGTTTAGGTTAGTAAATGAATATCAGAATGTACAGCTGCTGCAGTAAATATAAGAAGGAGGTAGTAAGCAGCAAACACAGACTGAGAGATTACTGGAGAATGCTGTTGTGACTAGTAAGTTGGTCCACTGTAAGTAGGCAGTATTTTGACTAATTCTTTTATGTCCCTGTTAGAAAGCAGGAAAAGCATCAGTAGCTCGAGACCTAAGTTGAAGGTGAGATAAACAGTTGATGTAAGAACACATGCAAGTTGAAATAAAATGGGAAGAAAAGAAAAAGTGTTTTGAATTCAGAGCATATGTTAGGCTGAGGGAGAACAACTAATGTGGAAATATGGAAGAAACATATAGAAATAAGGGATAGTTCCATAGGGAGATTCATGCTGAACAGCATAGCGAAGGATGGGGGAAGCCAAATCAAGGACAGCATGATGGTAATTGGGTTGGTGTATGGCTTTTTTGCCTTGATATCTGCTTCTTGCTAGTATTCATTATGCTCTTTGAGCTTTGCCTTACTTAACCAGAACAAAGAAAGAATAGTGCTCTCCATTGAGTAGTGAATCTTATTCTGATGGGAGGTGGAAAAGGAGTTATTGAACATAAGATGAAATAGCAATTGCTTTTTACTGCTTTTGCCTGTCATTACTGCTGCTGAAAGATGGAAGTTTCTTCAAATGCTTAACTTTTGGGTGCTGTGGTTTAAATGCATATATAGGTTACTGTTACTTTTAAATTCTTGCATTTTTGTGTTTCATTGAATGTTGTCCAGATTACCTGTATGACTTAAACAGCTGTCCAACAGAAATGTGGGGCTTGTAGTTTTTTGATGTAGGAGAAAAAATAAGAGTATAGAACATACAGTTGCAGAGCCAAATAGTTCTTTGACTTCTTTTCTTTTGAAAAGGTGCGAAGCTTTCGTTTTCCCTAGAGATAGTAGGAATCAAATGGCGAAGAAGCATCATCTTTGCTCAGTGAGCAAGCATTTTTTCCAAACCCTTAGACCACAAGCAAACCTATTTGCATGTGCATGTTTTCTCTCTCTCAATACCATTTTCAGTTTCTTCTTGTGTATGTGTCCTTTATTATCTGTTCTTTCACTTTTTTTTCAGTATATTCTGCTATTTCTCTCTCTCCTATTGAAGCAATACCCTGTGAAAGGCCATGTCAACTCTTCTCCCACATAATTCACGTACCTGTTCAATTTTGAACATGCTCTGTTTTGGGTGGTGGTATGTGCTGAAGTTTGGAGGCCACTAATGTTTCTTTTCTCTGTATCCAAACATAAGCATGATGGCTTCTTGTTCATGAAGTATAACATTCCCACCTCTAACTTCAGCAAGATTTTAACCCAGTCTGTAATCATGGCGTTACATTTCAGTTTTGCCCAGTGGCTCCCAAAATACTGATGTTCAACATAATCCACATTCAAATAAACCATTAAACAAATTGCATACTTTGCAGACTTTACTGTATTTGTGACAATTTTCTTACGCTATCCATTCCAAACTGTGATTTATTTCCCTTTGATTTTCTAATGTAGAATTTTTGCTTTTYGCTTGGTTTTCCTGCAGGCAGCTGGGAAAGTTCATTTACAAGATTCTCTTGACATGAGTCTGCTGTTTCTGTGACATTTGCTGGTCAGAAGAGACCTGGCATAGTTTTCTCTCTGGAAACCTTCTTTATCATGAAGACATGGTACTTCAGCAGCAGCTTTTTATATTCTCTCACATATAAATTCTATCTTTACTTGAGTGAGGTTTTGCTAATATTGCAGTCTGATCTCAGAACATATATTTAAAGTATATTTATTATACCCACCTGTTATTCATGCCCACTACCTTCTGTTTATTCCTCTGTGAGATTTCAGTTTTAAACTCCCCAAGGTTTTCCTCTGGGTCCAATRCTTCAATGCAGTATTTGGAGGGAAAGTCTTTGAAAGTTACTTCATTTGTCCAGTAGATCTCAATATTATGTGCAAATGAACAACTTTTTCTTCCATTGGGACTAAAAACAAAATTCCATTTTCTGTTCTGGAAAATACCCCATATTACACCGAATTAAACCATCCTATTTGTTTTCATGCAAATGAAACTATCATTACTTCCTTGAGTGTGCTTGTTTCTTTAAGCAACAAATTTCTTGCTCATTTCTTTTTAGGTCATCAACATTATTAGCTTTATCATCAGGCTTGCATATTAACTGGGAAATGGGGGAGTTGCTAGGAGTATAGCTACCACTTTCTTGTAATCTGTGGGATTTCCCACCTTAATTATGCTTATGAAGTTACTTTAAGGAAAAACCAAACCAAAACAAACTGGCACTCTTTTGGGGTCAGTTTCATGTTGGTAGCTCTGAACAGTTCACAAACAGTTTGTGATGCTTTAGGTCTTTTGAAAAAGTGAAAGTTGCCATCTGGGTATGATTAAATAGATTGACAGGACATGATATGTAGGACCTCTTCCACTGTATGCTGAAATGCGTTCAATAAAACATATTCCACTTTTAGAATGTCATGTCTTTTTTCTTTTGGGTACATTTATGGTTGCTGGTATTTTGTGAAGCCTCAGGGGACTGCCAGCCACACCAGGGTAACTTCTCAGGATTTGCTTATGCTTGCTATGACTCCAATGCTACATGTTTCTAACTGAGCGTTAAAGTTGCGATGGCAAACGGAGGACCTTTGATCTACCTAGTAACAAGGCACATGGAGTCTGCTGTTTGAGCACTGGGCAAGCGTAACTGGGTTATTGAGACCTTTGTGAAAGGAGCGTCAGCACAAACAAAAACTGAGGTCTGTGATTGCCAAAGGAGAGACAGAGACCAGACATAAAACTTAGTGTCTTGTTGCCAGAACTGCAATGAAACGTCAGATCCCCTTGCCGACTATGTTGAGTGCTGTAGACCAACAGTTGATGCTTTCAAGCTTGTGACTGCTTTCATAAAGGTTGCCATTGTGCTTGATTCCCTTGGAAGTCTTTTATTTGCTGTTTAATCCTCTTGAGAGTAGTGTGGAAATCAAGACCAAGAGTGCTGTAATAGTTCTATTACGATAATTAAGAAGAGCTCCATTTTTTTTTTTTTTTAAGTCATTAGTACATGCTGAACTTTTTAAAGCCAAAACTCTCAGTGACATGTAAAGATTGGTTAAAAGTTATGGTGGGCCTTCCTAATTCATTTCCCCAGGGTTTTGACCACCCTCTCYGTTGAATAATTTTGTACCAGACCAATGTAGACGTGTATCATTGTGGGATCTGAAAATGTTTTCTGATTTCTTGATTCCTTACCCCCGAAACTCTTTCAAATTGTTCATACCAGAGCAAAACACCTTGTTGGAACAAGGTTGATGGGGGATTCACCTATTCCTGATTTGAATCCACAAAATCTGGACCTTTCCAAGCTAACACTCTTTCGATTTGTGAGTCCTACGCTGCTTTGCTGAAAAGCTGTCTCAATAACTTGTTTTATAATGTTTGGCGCTGGCAAGGGACCACTTGTCCAGTACAAAATTGATACCCAGAAGTTATTTTCCCTGCTTCCCTTCCACCAGGACAGTACATACTTTCTTGGTGATTGCTACGAGGTTATTAGTGGTAATGAAATCCAAATTTTGTGATGATACTGTAGGTCCAGTTGTTAAAACTAGGTTTCTTCCTACTTAGGTCTATGCACAGTCCCCTGCATGGTGTCTCTGTACAAGGTTCAGAAATGAAAACTTATTTCAGTTTTCATTCTGCACTTTAGCTTTTTATCATTACAGCTCTAAGCATGAGTAAGCTGTACCCCATTTCCACACATTTCACAGATATTTTTGCACAGTCATCAGTGAAGTTCTCCTAGCTGTTTTACCGCTTGAGGGAGGGGCATGGGGGGAATGACACAGGAACAAAATGAGTTGAAGGCATCAGATTGCTAGGTCATTGAGTGATCCCTGAAAATAAGGCCACCTAGTTACTTCACTTGTTTTGGACAAAAACAGCCTGCTGCTCTGAACTGCCTTAGGGTTTTATTAGGTTATTTCATATAGCTACATTGCTTCGTTTGATGTGTCCATAGTGTTAACTTTTTAGCTTTGCTCATTTTTACAAATAACACCTAACAGTTTTTATTTACTAATTCAGAACTAGTGTGAAAGTGACTAGCAGGTCCTTGCCATCATATGACTTTGACAGAGAATTGTACTGTAAAGTACAATGAAGAAATATTTCAGTTTTATGTGCTACTGGCTGATGCTGTTGCTTTTCTTATACAGAATTGGTCAAGATTTGCGACTGATGTCACAACAGCTTGCAAAGACTTTGGCCTACGTTTGCTGTTTTTCTGTAGAAAATCTGGCATTCACTGTTTGTCCAAAGATATCCTTGATGAGATCTAGGCATCTTGTGTTCCCGCCCTCCTCCCCTTGTTCATCTTTGCAGGTTTTCTACCAAGTCAGTCAATCTGTCCCTTCTGCTTCTAGTTCTTAGCTATGAGCATGTTAGTTCCAGTCTGCAAATCGTTAGGTCTGGATGATTCTCTTCTGGGGATAATGTTGGAGAAATTGTTAGAGCCTTAGCATAGCAGGCAGCTGAAGGAATCTCGCTTTCTATTTTTCCAGTTATTCTTTTGCATTCTGATATTGAATTCAATCACATAAGTTCACCAGTTAGGGCAGTGTTTCTTTTCTATTTAAGCTGGTACAGCTAATCCATGGAATACATCTACTTCAGTTTCCTATGTTTTTGAGGGGCTGATGTAGTTTAGATTCCTTTTCTGTGACCTATATACTTAGTTATTGTCATCTACTGTATTCATGAAGCCCTTTGCATTTGCTAAGGTACTAGAAAAATTGGCTAAGACCCTTGTTGCACCTCACCCTTTATCTTTTTCTGGTGTTTTAGGGCCATAAGAATTGTAAACTGTTGATTTATAGAAAACTGGAGAAAATTTAGTCCATCCTTTTGTTCAGACCAAAATTATTGTTTTGTCCAGCTGAGTCTTAAAAACCTCCAACAAAAGAGGTTCCACTGCCTTCGTAGCGATCTTCCATTGCCTTCCTAGCAAAGAATTTTTTTGTAATGTATTAAACTGTCAAGACACAACTTGTGGCTGTTGCCTCTTGGTTTACCATCTGCCATTGCAAAGAGAAGTTTGGATATGCTATCTTTGCAGGTCACTTTCAAATAGCTCTGGGTTGCTATTTGATTACAGCTTATGCTCTTCTTGGCAGACTAAGAAAGCACAGTTCGTGAAGCTTTTCCTTAGAGGTCGTGCTCTAGGCTGCTCACCCTCTGGGTAGTCATCTACTTGACCCTCCCAAGTTTCCCTATGTCCTTCTTGACCTGGTAGGGTGAACACAACTGGGCTCAGTATTGCAGGCATGTTCTCACTACTGTTGAATAGAAGGGAAGAGTAACTTCCCTCAAACTGCTGGCCATGCTTCTCGAATTTCAGTCTGATACATAGTTTGCCTTACTGTGTTGAGAACGCATTGTCTTTCAGTTTCACATCCATCATGACAAACATATCTTTTTCAGCAGGGTGGCTACTCAGCCAATTACTTCTGAACTGCTTCTGAAGCATGGTGTTCCGCTCCAGGTGCAGATCTTTGTGCTTTCCACTGTTGAGCATCGTAAGGGATTTGTTGGCCCGGTCCTTAAGGTTCTCAAGGAAACAACCCTCTGAATTGAAGCTCTGCTCTGGCTGTATTCACTGTCCCAGATGATTTAGCATTGTTTGCATTTGCTGTCTCATCATCCAGGTTTCTGATGAAAATGTTGAGCATTATAGGCTCCAGTATTGACCCAAGATTACTTGACTTGTTTGTCATTCAGCTGACAGCCAGTAGTTGACTATCTTTTAAGCTTGTTCAGTTAGTTTTCAAACTATGTGAGTCAGTTTATTCAGCCTGCGTTTCCTTAGCCAGGAAAGGAGAGTGCAGTGGGAGACGGTGCTAAAAGTCTTCATAAGGCAATGTGCATTACATCTATGTCTTTTCTTTCATTCTTGTAGCCAGGTATTTTATCCCTGAAGGCAATCGCATTGCTTGAATATGATTTGCCATTGGGAAATTGGTTTCATATTCTGGATTAACATCTCTTCCTTTATGTGATTAGAAGAATACATGCTCCCATGATTTTTCTGAGACTCAGCTGAGCCAGATCAGCCTATAGTGCCTTGTGTGCTCCTCCTTACCTTTCTTGACTGAAAATGGCTATGATTTTAGATATTTTTTTTCCCCCTAGGCATTAAGAGCTCCCCTGATTTACCGTGATTCTTTGATAAGCAGCAGCCTTGCAATTGCATCAACCAATTCTTTTGGCACTTTCAGGTGTATCTAGTCCAGTCTCATGAATTTACATATGTCCAACTTCTGTAGGTCATCCCTAAGCCCAGCCCCTTTCTCAAAAAGGGCAAAGTAGGTCAGGTTGCTGAAAGCATTGTCCATTCAAGCATTGAATATTGCCGAGGTTGGAGATTCCACAGCCTCTCTGGGCAATTTCTTCCATTATTTAATAAAACTCATTTTGCATGTGGGGAAACCTCTTTGTCATTGGAATTTCCTTCATTGCAACTTTTGACCGTTGGTCCGTGTCTTTTGGACATGCATCACATGCTGCAGCATCCGTATCATCTAATTGACTCTCTCCAATATGTTGATGTCTTGCTTGTACTGAGGAGTCCAAAACTGGACACAGTACTCCAGATGCGGGCTCTCCAGTGCCAAGCAGAGGAAGATACGTCCCTCAACTTGCTGGCTACTCCTGCTAATGCAGCCTTGTATACACTTGGCCTTTATGGTTGCAAGGGCACACTACTGACTTATTTTCAACTTGTTATCCACTGGTGTCTTTTTTGCAAAGCTAATTCCTAGCCTTTGAGCCCCCAGCCTGTGTTGCTGCATTGGATTACTGAACTCTAGGTGCAGGACTTTCCATTTGCCCTTGGATTTCACGTGGTTCCCATTTTTCCAGCCTGTCAAGGTCCATTTGGATAGCAGCCCTGCCCTCCAGTGTTTCAGTTGGTGTGTCTTCCTCCCCCTCTCAATCTGGTATTAGGCACAAACCTGCTGAGAGTGCATACTGTCCCATTGTCCAGGTATTTAATGAAGACATTGAACAGTATTGGCCCAATTTTGATCCTTGAAGGACATTGCTGGTAAGTTAATGTGGTTTTTTTTGTG